>JAQFVV010006287.1:4120486-4462126 GCA_028023455.1 Epiperipatus broadwayi
TATATGTCATATTATTATTACTATTTGCGGGATATTCCGTGTAGTGAAAAAGCTAAATGCTGATGTTTCAGTACAATATCAAGTACCTTCCTCAGAGCGTCCTCTTTTTCAAATCATAAGAATGCATGTGAGATTTAAAATCGTTTTTATCGTTTTCTTTCTCCTCATATTTAAATTCTATTGGTTGAGAAGTTTTAAAATTTATTTTCTCTTCCAATAGTTTCTTCCAACTGTTGTTAATCTTCTTTAACTCACACCTTTCATTTATGCTCTTGGGCCTTTTAAAAATCTCTATAGCTTCTCTTAGCAATCTCTGGTCATATTGTTCAATTTTTGCTAAAATATGTGTTTTTTTCAAAATTGATATAAAAAACCAACACACACTGGGAGATATCTGCATTTTTCCTCTCATCACCATCCTGCACAACTATTTTCAGTGGCAAAGACCTTATTGGATAGAACAAAGAGACTTTCTGATGATAGCCATTTTCACCGGGACCTTTTTGCTACTAATAAAATGCTTCTTCATAATGGTTTTAATTACAAAATTATTAATAGGGCTTATACATATCAAAAGAAAAAAGATTTTGATACATCAAAAATTAAGACAATTTTGCCATATATTAAAGGAGTAACTGATAGAATTGGTAACATTTTAAAGAATAATAATATTCACACAATTTACACTACTTATAAAAAAATTAGTGAAATATTTCCTCTTCCTAAAGATAAAATTGCTTTGGAGTGTCATGGTGTGTATGAAATTCCATGTAGGGTCTGTCCACATACATATATAGGACAGACTAATCGTAGAATAAATATTAGAAAGGAAGAACACATTCTGTCAGTGAGAGAAAAAATCCAATTCATCAGCTATTTATTCTCATATTAAATTAACAAATCATGATATCAATTTTGAAAAAAACAAATATTTTAGCAAAAATTGAACAATATGACCAGAGATTGCTAAGAGAAGCTATAGAGATTTTTAAAAGGCCCAAGAGCATAAATGAAAGGTGTGAGTTAAAGAAGATTAACAACATTTGGAAGAAACTATTGGAAGAGAAAATAAATTTTAAAACTTCTCAACCATTAGAATTTAAATATGAAGAGAAAGAAAACGATAAAAACGATTTTAAATCTCACTTGCATTCTTATGATTTGAAAAAGAGGACGCTCTGAGGAAGGTACTTGATATTGTACTGAAACGTCAGCATTTAGCTTTTTCACTACACGGAATATCCCGCAAATACTAATAATAATATGACAACTTTTATCCGTGAAAACATTAGAATTAATATATATATATTTTCAAATCTATTTTGAAATCAGCAAGATATATCTTTATATTTATCTCTTTGCAATAATCTGCAACAGCTATAAAATTTATTTCATAATAAATAGATCTTTTGTATACACAAAATAGTGTTTAAGTTGACTTATGTTATAATCCAATAAATAACGCTAAGAAAATATTATGACAATTTGCAAGTTATACAACATGGATTGACATATTTAGAATAAAACAATTTATTTCATGAATAATTATTATTTACTACAAACTAATAATGCATGACTAACCTAAGGTTGAATATAGGAATTTAACTTAATTATCTATCATTTCCAAGGAGCTTGAGGCTATCATAAAATGTCAAAATTAATATTCTTCCCAGTAATTTGTATCTATCGATATCAATTTTTCATTTTCACTTGCATAAGAATATGTAAACCATTGAAGCATTTGGCCAACTACATCTGGCTGCTTGGTGTTACATAAAAAGGTCTTCACCTGTTTTGAGGTTACTAATAATAAGAAATGAACATTTAAAATATCAACTAGCGATCTATACTTTTCTTTTGCTAGCATGAGAACATGTAAACCATTGAAGCATTTTGCCAACTACATCTGGCTGCTTGGTATTACATAAAAGGTCTTCACCTGCTTTGAGGTTACTCTAAGAATCAATGTCATTGAAGCATAATATCCACTGCATCAGACCACTTGACATAAAATTCTATTTTAAGGTCTTCACCTGCTTTGAGGCTACTAATAATAGGAAACGAACATTTACGATATCTGCTAGCAAATAATACTTTTAAATTAAAGTTTTTAACATAATATCGATATTGGATACTTCTAAATATCAAAATCTGAGATATAAACTACTTAATGTTGACACAGAAACAATTATTTCCTTCATCTATTCTACCCCTTGCTCCAATCTACTCTTACTACCTTTCTAACACTAATTTTCTTTCTCATTGTCACAAACGCATATTAACAAATGTATAATATATATACACTGAAATAGTACAAGATACACATATAATTAATTTATATATCTATTAACTGTCTTATTACTTTTTAAATAACTATTTTGACTAACAATACTGTTTTACTCACATAGCTTATGATATTTAACCAACAAAACTAATTAATGAGCCTATATTTGGATAATCTTGAAGACATTAAAATACAAGCCACCCAAAACATGAGCACTTTACAAAGTCTGGTATTTAATTAATATAGACCCCAATGATTGAGCCATCAACAAGATAAGCGGTCTACAGGGTGTGAGATTTAATTAATCAAAGCCCCAAACGTTTGGGTCGCCAAGTCCAAGAAAGAAAAAAATCATGTACTGGTCAGAATTGTATGTTCATTTAACAAGGTTTAGAATCTAAGTAATAGTACCCTAAATCCACTCATGCCCAAGATACACAGGTCAAGAGCAATCATGAATTCTGCCCTATTTGCTCTTCTCTAAAACTATAACTTTATAAACAACACTTCTGATGATAACATGAAATTTCATTCATTCTGGTCCCAGAGACACAGCAGAGAAACACGAGATCTATAGGGTAATTAATGTAATAAATAATATCAAATCATGGCTCAATCAATTATCTTATATAAAGGAAAATCTATAAGATTAAATAAGTTTTGCCACATGAAATAAAATAATTAGAGTGTGAAACTTTAAAAACTAATGATAGGTTTAAAGTACATAATTATGTGCTTAGCATTTCAAAGAACAAGTTTAAAACTTAAGAGAAAATCATAAATTTAATGATAATTAAGTTTACAGTCATTTACCAAATAAATAAAATTACACTATGATTACAATTAAGATTAAGGACAGAACTGAAGTGAGGAGAATTAAGAGTTTATTCTTTGGCAAAACAGATTACCTTTATTATTTATGGCGGCCATTTAAGATAACTACATGAAGTTTGGATGCAAAGGCACAATATTAATAAAAATAATGGTAGGCATCTTCCAATATTCTTTCATAATTAAGCACAACAGTTTTCAAGCAGCGATGGCATAGCAGGGAGGCAGGACAGAGGCGATCTCAGATCAGGGAGGCAAATTCTTTTTACTCACAATCCATTTTTTCTTCCACTCTCCAAACGAATATAAGAGAGAAGAGTGATTTGAACTCCTTTTGCGCGTTCCTAGAACTTCTGCTCCTCCTGTACTTGAAATTTGGCAATATTGGAAGATGTAAACAAATACGTTCAGAAAGCATTATTTAAACGTAATTTAAAAATTGCAAATAAATTGGAAAAACATTTTTAAATTGTAATACTTTTTAGAATATTCTGCATTGCTTTAGCTTTACATTAATCTTATTTATTTTTATATCTGTAATACATATACGCACATACACAATTATCTAAGTGAAGGGAATTTACAAGCTTGGAAATAAAATACACCTAAGCTAAAATAATAATTCAACTAGTTACACATAACCATTTTAAATAAACAGGGTGGAAGTGATATGTGTATATGTGTGTGATTAACATTCCTGGATGACCAAATAAACATATAAACAGGTTCAAACCCTACTTTAATGGTATGTACATCAGGCAGTGAAGTTAAATATGTACTACAGATTTACCACTTCAATATATATATATATATATTACAAAAATATGAAGTATATATCATGAGCTTATTTATAAGCTCTATAACACACACACACACACACATATATAATTTTAGATCAAATCTGGGAATCTACATGGCTTGGTGGAACAGATAAAGATAATGAAGGAACATGGCTTTGGAATAATGGGCTAAAAGTAAGAGTATTTATTATTTAATCTTTTTTCTACTTATTTTAATTCTATTGTTGCTTATTTCATAAACAAATAAAAATATTTTCGATTTCATAAACAATAAGTGTCAAATACACTATTTGATTAAACATTTAATATATATATATAAAATTATAAATATAAAATATTTAAAATTATTTGTGACTTATATATATATATATATTGTGACCCTCCAGGTTGGCACCAAGAAGAAATGTGGGAAGTTCACATTTGTGTTAACAATGGCTAAAGATAGTTATCTTAGAAAAATGAATTGTGATATAATTTAATATTTAAAATTGAGTTTTAGGAAAATTAAACTTAAATTGTGGTGAGATTTGCTATTTTAAATTAGATTTAAAATATTAAACTTTAGTTGGATGTACCAATTGATTGAATTTAAAGTTATATATTTAATAGTGAAGAGGAAGACAGAAAAAACATCAGGGAATGTTGGTATAAGAATAGAATTAATAGGAAGGTTATAGCAGGTGTTGTTCATTGGTGTCTAGATCAGTGGTCTTCAACTACATGTCCATGGCCGGGTGCCAGGCCATAGAAGTTCTTTGCTGGTCCGCGATAGACTGGCAAGAAAGTTTTAATAACAAAATAATAAGATTTTAAACTTTTAATTAATATAAATAATTTTTATTTATTTTTTTCATTGCACTTTTACCTGATTAAAAAAAAAAGAAACAGAGCAAAATCTAATCAGTCATACATAAATTAATTTGTTTTTCTAGTTATCACATATTTATGGGGGGATAGAATTAAATTTTTATTACTTTTCTAAAAAAATTCAAAATTAAAAAAAAAGTTTTTTATTATACAAACTCCATATATATATATATATATATATAACTTCATCTAAGGCTAAGCTGTTTACATCTTTAAGAAAATTTATCTATAGACTTCTGCTGGTCCATGAAACCTTATCCTTATTTTTACCAGTCCGCAGGTGTGAAAAGGTTGAAGACCACTGTTCTAGATTATTGCCTACTCCAATCCAAGATTTAGCTTGTGTATGTGGATGTATGTTCATTTACATCATTTCATACTTTGTCCATTTTTTTTCATACAATTACTTATAATATCTAGATTGTAATAGTAAAATTTATATGCTAAACAAAACAGATATACAGTACTCATATATAATTGATTAAAATGATTTTCTTATTTATATTTTTTTTTATTTACTGGTTATGTATTGTTTCTAATAATACATTTGGAATTGTAAAAATTATCTCTGTATTTGTAAATTAATATTTAATGTTTGATATTTTTGTTTTATGTTAATACTCTATTGTTGTCAGTTTATAAAGCAAGCTAGTTTTGGAGTGTTGCCAAGTAATTGTAATAAAAGAAACACAGAGGGCGTGAGTGAAGAGAGACAAAAAGTTTCAAACTTGAAGAAAGTAAAAAAAAATTCCAAGGAAGAAGATGTAAAAAAAACTTACAAGAATCAATAACTCTCTAAGAGTATTAGAACAATAAAAAACATCGCAAGGATTCTAATAATAAATTGTGGAGGATTTTCTATTATACTACTGGAGTAAGATAACCATGAAGAGATAAACCAAAAAGGAAGCCAGCTCCAAATTTCTGTCAAATGATGGTTCATATTCACTACCTTTAAAATGCCTGGTGATATGTAAGCTAAATAATTATGATTTATTTTAAAGTATTACCAAAAATAAATAATATCAGAATGACAAAATTATTTAAAATAAAGCTAGCCGAAATTTTCTTATTAAACGCTATAATTAAACACTTGATTTTCAATTTTAATAATTTTCTATCAATATTCTACAAAATAAAATTTAAAATGAAATAGTTTATCTATTTAATCTTATATCAAGAGGATAATTTTATACTGCATAACTTTACTATTCGCGCATATATAATAAATAATTCCAATGCATTCAAATGTCATTTATCACACCTATAACGGAATTCTAGGATAAAAAAAAACTATTGTCATTCTTAACAAATTATGCTTTAACAATCGGATAGACATTTTTTTATGTTATAATTTACTGTTATCTTTGAAATTGATATGTGTGTTTCTTTCAACTTTCAATTTTTTTTTTTTGTAAAAAAAAAAAAAAACTTAATATATAATGATAAGATATTGATAAGTATTTTTTGTTGTTGATTACAACAGATGTACAAACAATTTTTTTTGTCTTCTTTTAAAAAAAGCAAAACAATGTAACTTCATATCATTATAATATGATAATTTATTATTTTGTATGATCTACAAATTATATTATAGGTGATTATAAATATTCGGATGTGTGTGTGATGCTATAAATTATTATTTAAAAAAAATGTATTTATTATGCTTTGATTTCGTTAATGAAGTTTATTTAAAAAAATAAAGAATTAAAACCTTGTCTGTTATAAGTTGAAGGTAGAATTGGTCAAGGGATGATTAGATTATTTAGATTGAGTTTGGAGATATTATTTAACCCTCATGTATATAAGTATAAGTATAAGTTTGGTTATTGTTTTCCCTGCCTTTCTTTATTGTTGGATAGTTAATGTTAGATGATATATACTAATTATAACAGACAAGTGCTGTATAAATTTGTATAATATGTATAAAAGATAATTGATTTATGGCATCATCCAAGTTCTATAAATAAGCTAATAAAAAGTATGTTTAGAAATACTAATACTTACAATGTTATAAAAACGCACATATTCGAAAATATATATATATATATTGTAACCGGACCGCCATACAACCGTTTTATTACGTCAGTCGTAACAATTTTCTGATGAGCATGCTGTAGGAAGGAATTATCAATTGACATTCCTAGTGCAGATGTTAATGGCACCTACAACAATATTTCCTGCTCATCAGAGGATGTAGTACAATAGAGACTGGGAACATCTAAACATTTATATGTTTGGTTTTCCAAACAGCGCCATTAGAGTTCCATCTCACTACAACCTGACTGGCCTAGGTCAAGTTATGTCAGACGTAGCTCAGAGAACATGAGATTCTCATGAATCAATGCTATAATTGGTGAATGATGTGGTAGATAAACAAAATAGAATGGGATAAATGGACAACCAATTTAATTTTGAGTAACAAAAATTTATTAGATAACAATCAATTTGCAATTTCAACAATAGTTCATTAATTCCTCTATGAGAATAAACTTGTAAACATTCTGGTTTAGTAATAATTCATTCCAAATTCACTTAATAGTTTATTTTGAATTCACTTGAGAGAAGAAAATTATGAATATCCTAATTCAATGATAGTTCATTAATTCTTTTACGGGAAAAGCTTGGGATCATTCTGGTTTAACAACAATTCATTCCGAATTCACTTAATAGTTTATTTTGAATTCACTTGAGAGAAGAAAATTATGAATATCCTAATTCAATGATAGTTAATTAATTTTTTTTTATGAGAAGAGATATGGTAGTAATTAAACATTTATGATTTATAGAGTATTTTATCATTTGATAATTGAGGCATTTATATTTTAGCCAAATGTAGAAGCGTATTCTCACACATAAACTTCATTACATTATAATAAGTTTAGAAGCAGTTAAATATCTATGATTTATGGAATATTTATCACTTGATAATTGAAGCATTTATATTTTAGCCAAATGTAGAAGCATATTCTTACACATAAATTTTATTACATTACAATGAGTTCAAAAGCAGTTAAATATTTATGATTTATAGAGTATTTATCATTTGATAACTGAGGCATTTATATTTTAGCCAAATGTAGAAGCATATTCTTACACATAAACTTTATTACATTATAATAAGTTCAGAAGCAGTTAAATATTTATGGTTTATAGAGTATTTATCATTTGATAACTGAGGCATTTATATTTTAGCCAAATGTAGAAGCATATTCTTACACATAAATTTTATTACATTACAATGAGTTCAAAAGCAGTTAAATATTTATGATTTATAGAGTATTTATCATTTGATAACTGAGGCATTTATATTTTAGCCAAATGTAGAAGCATATTCTTACACATAAACTTTATTACATTATAATAAGTTCAGAAGCAGTTAAATATTTATGGTTTATAGAGTATTTATCATTTGATAACTGAGGCATTTATATTTTAGCCAAATGTAGAAGCATATTCTTACACATAAATTTTATTACATTACAATGAGTTCAAAAGCAGTTAAATATTTATGATTTATAGAGTATTTATCATTTGATAACTGAGGCATTTATATTTTAGCCAAATGTAGAAGCATATTCTTACACATAAACTTTATTACATTATAATAAGTTCAGAAGCAATTAAATATTTATGGTTTATAGAGTATTTATCATTTGATAACTGAGGCATTTATATTTTAGCCAAATGTAGAAGCATATTCTTACACATAAATTTTATTACATTACAATGAGTTCAAAAGCAGTTAAATATTTATGATTTATAGAGTATTTATCATTTGATAACTGAGGCATTTATATTTTAGCCAAATGTAGAAGCATATTCTTACACATAAACTTTATTACACTATAATAAGTTCAGAAGCAGTTAAATATTTATGGTTTATAGAGTATTTATCATTTGATAACTGAGGCATTTATATTTTAGCCAAATGTAGAAGCATATTCTTACACATAAACTTCATTACACTACAATGAGTTTAGAAGCAATTAAATATCTATGATTTATAGAGTATTTATCATTTGATAATTGAAGCATTTATATTTTAGCCAAATGTAGAAGCGTATTCTTACATATAAACTTCATTACACTACAATGAGTTTAGAAGCAATTAAATATCTATGATTTATAGAGTATTTATCATTTGATAACTGAAGCATTTATATTTTAGCCAAATGTAGAAGCATATTCTTATACATAAACTTCATTACACTATAATGAGTTTAGAAGCAGTTAAATATCTATAATTCGGTCAAACATAAAAGTATAATAAAGATGTCTTAATATTTATTGAACAATTCTACGCAATTAGTTCGAAAAATTCACTTTGTAATATTTGATTATTATGTTTTAGTATTTTATAAAAATTACCTTCCAATTTTACGGTCCATTTTATTCAAACGAAGGCAGGTTATTTTATTAATGGAAAGTCATGGCACAGCATGGAGAGAGTGAAGCTCTTAATTTATTCCAGTTTCATTATAATTTCTCTAGTAAAACTTTTTATTTTTATTTTCACGTTTTGTTAAAGCCCTCTGTGTAAGACGATAGAGAGAAAAAAAATTTCTTCTTTCTTCAACGACGTGTCTAATTTGAATACTGCCTCAGTTTAACTCAAGTATCCTTTTTCTTTCTTTTTAATGATTGGATAATTAATTTCTTTCTTTTTTTTTTTATTGAGACAGATAAAAAAAAATAATAAAACGATATAACATTTTATTTAAATCCATCAATACTAAAAATCAAAAATATGATTTTATTTTTCATTTTTAACGAATCACAACTTTATTGCGTTTCCAATTAGACTGAATCACGCTAGACATTTTTGAATGGGGGGGGGATCTTTTCAATATTTATATGAGGAACAGCATTCCTGTTTCATTACCCCTCACCAATTTTTGGGATGAAATCGCCTGGAAGTACGATTTCATTCCATATACTATACACATTATTTCTCAGTACTGGTCTTAGATATGCTGATGAATGGGTAAGATGAGCTGGAAAAGTGAATACATGAACCACAGCCTCCAATGTCGGGACGAATAGATGGTCAAGCACAAACTACCAGCACACACCACCTCATGACATCACGAGAAAATACCTCATTATTAAGCACTACCTCTCTTGTACCTAGAAGTATCATCCAATCAAGAATAGGAGCCAGAGAAAAAAAATCAATTTGGCACTCAGCCAACCCTGCTCAGCTTCGGTGAGTCTTAGGGGCTATCATTTGGCCTATCCATGAGACCTATATATATGCACTGCTGGACTACTCTTGGAGCACAACATCCAGGTCTGGATAGTGCCGAGCATATACTTCGGAGCATCATAACACAATGCATCCAAGCAGCTCTGCTCAATCATCCACCATCCCAACATGAAAAACATAAGTTCATGCATCCCTACATCACACTCACAAACTTTTCCCATCAGCTATCTCTATTTTATTCTGAATTATAACTGCAACCTGGTTTGGGGAACTGAGGATCATGGTCAGTTCTCCAAAAATTCTCTTTTGTATTATGAGGTAACATACTTCTGGATTGTCTTTTGGGATCCGTTTCTTGTTCCGTCTTTGGATGTTTGTTAGGCCAGACATCATCGTGACGGCTTCCCTCTTGTTCTTTTCTCTGCGGTGCAGTAGTTGTACCCACACTTCTTTGCAGGTTATCATCACTGTTTGATCTTCTGATAACTCGGGTTTGGTAAGGGCTCTGCACGTTCCCTGTCGAATATCGTCTTTGCCTTTTCCATGGTGGTGTATAATTTCTTTGGTGCTGATACCATGGTGGTGAATTGTTGTTGTTATATTGCCGAGGAGGCATTTTCCTTTTATATCTAATGGTTCCTATGTTAGGCCCATTATCTCTTCTATAGGGAGGTTTATTTTGTGGTTGTTTTGTTCCTCCTTCCTTGGTTGCTGAAGCACTGCAACTATCATAGGCTGTTAATAGTTCAGCAACTTGCTCGATGGATCGACGATCAGTCCCAATTAGCATTCTCTCTATATAATTTGGAAAACTGTGTCGTATTAATCTGATGATCTGGAGTTCAGACAGAGGATCATACGTCAAAGCTCTCAACTTGGCCACCTGTCTTCTAAAGAATGGTGTATAAAACTCTCCAGGAGGACATTTCTCCTGGGATACCTTATATTTAATCCCCTCTTGACACTCATCGCTCCAGTAACAATTCATCAGCGCCCCTTTAAATTCGTCAAAACTTGTAGGTTGGGCAAACAGTGAATCCCACCATGCCTGTGCTGTTTTTTGGAGGTGGCTACATGCGATTGCCATTTTTGCCTCTTCTGATAATACGTTAATAGTAAAATATCTCTCCAAGCTTTTTATATATTCTATCGGTGCTTCATTGCAGCTCCCAGAAAATGTTCTGATTTTTAGGAATTGGTTCACAATTCCGGACATCTGGTTGGTTGGAGGGACTTCATAACTAACTCGGCAATTTTCTTTTTGGCTTTCTTTTGGGATTGTTTCTGCCTCATTCTGTTTAGGCAATATATTGCTATCTTTTATTTCCATCTTCCTCATCTTGGTGGTCAATATATCCACCTTCTCCTGCATGGATTCTTGAATTTCTATTATCTTCGTATCCATGGTCTCACATATTTGGGTCATTTTGATTTCTTGCTCTATTAGTGAGCCTTTAACTTCATTCATGACATCTTCTTTTATTTTCAATATTTGATCATTTACTTGTCTAATTATTTGCTCAAATTTTTCATTCTGATTTTCCACTGCTTCCATAATTTGTTTTTTATCTTCTTCTCTCTGTTTGATATCTTCTTCTCTTTGTTTATCTCTTTTTTTGTTATCTTCTTCTCTCTGTTTGATATCTTCTTCTCTTTGCTTATCTCTTTTTTTGTTATCTTCTTCTCTTTGCTTATCTCTTTTTTTGTTATCTTCTTCTCTTTGTTTATGGTCTGCTTTTATAATTTCCAATAACTGGGTTAATGTAGACGTCTCCCTTGTTTTCTCTGATTCCTCATCTGCTTTAGCTTCTTGCTTATCTTCTTTCTCAGGAGGATCCTCCATGCTTTCTGTATTCATCATTTTTCTTGATTTTGATCTGGTTTTCATCAATTTTTTTTTTAGTTAATGGTATCTTTTTAGATTCAACCTTAATAAGCTTCTCTCTCCATCCACACCATGACCCTACTCCATCTTCTTTGAAATGCCCGTTTCATTCATTATGCCATTCATTTTCGTTTTGCCTTTCTTTTAAACTTTTATTTCTTTATCCTTCCTGAACAACTTACATCACCACATCATATGCACTGTTCATATCACAGAATCGTGATCTGCTTATGCTTATTAGTAGGCTAGCTAGATCGGACTTCACAGTAAGGTGGCAATGTAATAAGTGCCTATGGTTAGGCTAGCTGAATAAAACCTAACAGTTGAAAGACAAATGTAACCGGAGAACTAAAAATAGTTTATCCAGGTAAAGCCCCACATTGGGCGCCAAATGTAACCGGACCACCATACAACCGTTTTATTACGTCAGTCGTAACAATTTTCTGATGAGCATGCTGTAGGAAGGAATTATCAATTGACATTCCTAGTGCAGATGTTAATGGCACCTACAACAATATTTCCTGCTCATCAGAGGATGTAGTACAATAGAGACTGGGAACATCTAAACATTTATATGTTTGGTTTTCCAAACAGCGCCATTAGAGTTCCATCTCACTACAACCTGACTGGCCTAGGTCAAGTTATGTCAGACGTAGCTCAGAGAACATGAGATTCTCATGAATCAATGCTATAATTGGTGAATGATGTGGTAGATAAACAAAATAGAATGGGATAACTGGACAACCAATTTAATTTTTAGTAACAAAAAAAATTTATTAGATAACAATCAATTTGCAATTTCAACAATAGTTCATTAATTCCTCTATGAGAATAAACTTGTAAACATTCTGGTTTAGTAATAATTCATTCCGAATTCATTTAATAGTTCATTTTAAATTCACTTGAGAGAAGAAAATTATGAATATCCTAATTCAATGATAGTTCATTAATTCTTTTATGGGAAAAGCTTGGGATCATTCTGGTTTAACAATAATTCATTCCGAATTCACTTAATAGTTCATTTTGAATTCACTTGAGAGAAGAAAATTATGAATATCCTAATTCAATGATAGTTCATTAATTTTTTTTTATGAGAAGAGATATGGTAGTAATTAAACATTTATGATTTATAGAGTATTTTATCATTTGATAATTGAGGCATTTATATTTTAGCCAAATGTAGAAGCGTATTCTCACACATAAACTTCATTACATTATAATAAGTTTAGAAGCAGTTAAATATCTATGATTTATGGAATATTTATCACTTGATAATTGAAGCATTTATATTTTAGCCAAATGTAGAAGCATATTCTTACACATAAATTTTATTACATTATAATAAGTTCAGAAGCAGTTAAATATTTATGGTTTATAGAGTATTTATCATTTGATAACTGAGGCATTTATATTTTAGCCAAATGTAGAAGCATATTCTTACACATAAATTTTATTACATTACAATGAGTTCAAAAGCAGTTAAATATTTATGATTTATAGAGTATTTATCATTTGATAACTGAGGCATTTATATTTTAGCCAAATGTAGAAGCATATTCTTACACATAAACTTTATTACATTATAATAAGTTCAGAAGCAATTAAACATTTATGGTTTATAGAGTATTTATCATTTGATAACTGAGGCATTTATATTTTAGCCAAATGTAGAAGCATATTCTTACACATAAACTTTATTACATTACAATGAGTTCAAAAGCAGTTAAATATTTATGATTTATAGAGTATTTATCATTTGATAACTGAGGCATTTATATTTTAGCCAAATGTAGAAGCATATTCTTACACATAAACTTTATTACATTATAATAAGTTTAGAAGCAGTTAAATATTTATGATTTATAGAGTATTTATCATTTGATAATTGAGGCATTTATATTTTAGCCAAATGTAGAAGCATATTCTTACACATAAACTTCATTACACTACAATGAGTTTAGAAGCAATTAAATATCTATGATTTATAGAGTATTTATCATTTGATAACTGAAGCATTTATATTTTAGCCAAATGTAGAAGCATATTCTTACACATAAACTTCATTACACTACAATGAGTTTAGAAGCAATTAAATATCTATGATTTATAGAGTATTTATCATTTGATAATTGAAGCATTTATATTTTAGCCAAATGTAGAAGCGTATTCTTACATATAAACTTCATTACACTACAATGAGTTTAGAAGCAATTAAATATCTATGATTTATAGAGTATTTATCATTTGATAACTGAAGCATTTATATTTTAGCCAAATGTAGAAGCATATTCTTATACATAAACTTCATTACACTATAATGAGTTTAGAAGCAGTTAAATATCTATAATTCGGTCAAACATAAAAGTATAATAAAGATGTCTTAATATTTATTGAACAATTCTATGCAATTAGTTCGAAAAATTCACTTTGTAATATTTGATTATTATGTTTTAGTATTTTATAAAAATTACCTTCCAATTTTACGGTCCATTTTATTCAAACGAAGGCAGGTTATTTTATTAATGGAAAGTCATGGCACAGCATGGAGAGAGTGAAGCTCTTAATTTATTCCAGTTTCATTATAATTTCTCTAGTAAAACTTTTTATTTTTATTTTCACGTTTTGTTAAAGCCCTCTGTGTAAGACGATAGAGAGAAAAAAAATTTCTTCTTTCTTCAACGACGTGTCTAATTTGAATACTGCCTCAGTTTAACTCAAGTATCCTTTTTCTTTCTTTTTAATGATTGGATAATTAATTTCTTTCTTTTTTTTTTTATTGAGACAGATAAAAAAAAAATAATAAAACGATATAACATTTTATTTAAATCCATCAATACTAAAAATCAAAAATATGATTTTATTTTTCATTTTTAACGAATCACAACTTTATTGCGTTTCCAATTAGACTGAATCACGCTAGACATTTTTGAATGGGGGGGGGATCTTTTCAATATTTATATGAGGAACAGCATTCCTGTTTCAATATATATATATATATTAAATGTTAGTCAATTTTGGTTTTACTGTAGAAGAAATGTAATTGGTTAGCAAGGTGCAACAATAATAATATTTTTTTTATTTATTATTTATTTTGTCTTTTACTTTTAATATATGTTTTATTGAATTAATAGCCCATATGAATTGCTTGATTATATATATGTTCGATTCTCCATTTCCACACACACATATATATGGTTAACCTAACATAGCCCTAGAATATATAGATTTGCCAGTATAAGTCAATTTATTTAATCTGTCTGGAGATGATAAATCACCATATTACAGTGCTAATAATATATTCTACTTTGCTTAGATATAAAGGTACCCATTCCTAATCATTATCCATCCTATATTAAATATGATAATTGATAATTTTGCAATAGTTTTATAATTAAATAAATGTGTGGCATATGATTAAATTAGTGTTACAGAATTGTTATCCCTAAATGTTTTATTGTTCTTATTTGCATCCTATATGAAGACCATATCCTATAACCTCAACTGAGCTAAGCCATAGAATAATTACAATATAAGAATCTTTTAAATAAGTTTAAAAGCAATTTACAATTATAAATTTTATTCTATCTTGTATAGAATTGGCGCCTGGGCATTTATAAATCTAATAAAGTAAACAAGTGAAGAAGACAGAGGTTACAATATATATATATATATATATATATATATATATATATATATATATATATATATATATATATATATATATATATATATATATTGTAGCCTTTGGGTTTGTCCAAGGGTCCATTAAATTTAGAATTAGCTAAGTAAGACAATATTTAGTAAAGGTTTTCCTCATAGGTTGTATATTTTTTTCAATAGACAAACTCTCTAGCCAATGCTAGGTTTGAACCCATATGCTTAGGTATTGCATATGTTTTACTTGGTAGGCAATCTAAACATTTTCTTATAAAAGATTTCTAACCAAAAAATTGTTTTGTTTAGGACAATTTAATTGCCAATGATATTATTTATTAGATAAGCAATATTTACACCTCACTTTATTACTTGGAGATTGGAAAAAAGGGAGGGTGTGTGATTTATAATACTACTTTAGAGAGTGAAACTAGATAAGCATAGTTTTAGAATGACAGGTTAGAACTCAGTAGTTCATAAAATTAAATTGTAAAAAAAAATCAAGGATTAGAATATTAAACAAGGGTTTAAATAAAATCGTATATGTGAGACATGTGTGTATGTATTTGATTTAGTTGTGGATTTTAATTGTAAAGGTCATGATTAAAGAATAAATTATTCTGTGCCATCTCATGGGGAACTCCTTTAAAAAAAAGTAATTAAATTTAATAGTTTATTCATAGTAGCAAAAATTTCCGTTAAGATTCTGGGTTTGAAATTGCATTGCTATACATTTCTTTATCATTATTAAAGAAAAAGAAAAGAGAGGCAATAATTTTCTTTCATTTGTTCTTTGGGGTGATTCTCACAGCATAGAAATACTAAAGTAAATCACTAAACTAAATGTGTGATATCTATGACACTGGAATTTATGTTTAGAAAGAATGGGGGTCATCCATTGGAATGCAGGCATGAATTTGGCAGGTGGTCAGTCTTTCAAGAGGGCATAAGTTTAAAATAACAAGAAAGGAAAAAGAAACAATAGGCAATTAATTAAGGAAAACATTGACCAAATGTAAATGTTTTGGAAGGTCACTGTTTAGGGGAGGGGAATGAAGCAAGCCAGACAATATATAAGAGCTTGCTCTTTTGTTGGGGGGGTCTCTCTTTTTTAGTGAATCGTTTTTGGCTGATCTCTTTTTGCTATCTCTCTCTTGGCAGGCTCTCTCATTATCAGTTATGGAGAAGCCTTGTTGTAAAAATAAAGAATTTTTTTTTTAAAAAAAGAAAAGAAATCATTTGTTGTTAGTTATTCTGTCTGTCTCTTGAATGACAAAGTTAGCCAAATTTAATGATTTGTAGAAAAATGGCTCTCAAATAAGTTTAAATTGGATGCACATTGTTCTCTCTGAAATTAATCAACTTCATGAATTGTCTTGCATTAATTTATCAGGAATCGGCAAATGATAAAATTTAAACTACAGAGAAAAAATGATTTTTTTGATTTTGATTTCATATATAAAGCATCAAATCTGAATACTAAGTGAACTACAAACTACATCAAAAAGTGGACTTATATATTTAACAATTAAAAACAAGTTCTATTCAGCTGTAATCCTCAGAAACCAAAATGAGGAAATCTTATCAGCAGCATAAAAACTTTGTACATTTTGGCATAGGAATTGAACTTGTATCACAGAGACTCTTTTCACATAAAGCCATGTGTGCACATGAACAAAGCAAAAAAGGAAAAAAGGGAAAAGTGGAAACCAGAAATCTGAAGGACCCTCCCAGAGGAGGATTATTTAAGTATATTTTTGATTTTTTGTTATTGTTTTCGAAGATTTAATGTAAAAAAAAAAGAAAAAGAAAAAAAAGATTTTTTATCATATATATCCATTTAAGTTAATCCATGTTAGAATTATTATTATTATTATTTTGGGGGTATATGAGGCAATATCAAATCATTTTGTATGTGCTTGTTTTAAATGCTTTTATTATTATTATCATTTAGGGGTAGAGAAATTAATATCAAATCATTCTGTATGTGTCGGTTTAAAATGCTTTTACATTTTTTAATGAAAAGAGTGAGAGATATTATTAAGAGAAATGTTTTTGAATTGTATCAGGAGTTATTATCAGATGTTTAGACCTATTGCTGTGTTTATAAAGGTTGTGTGAATGTTGAGCTAAAACATCATCATTATCCTAAAAAAGTACAGGGAAATAGTTTTTAAAATTTAATACACATTTCTTATTATTATTATCATAAAATTAAAGCTTGATACAAGCTAATTAAAGCTTGGAAAAATTGTTGGTTCATATTCTAATGTACTATTTCGCAAGAGTAATGTAGATGTGAAAGTTTAACTCCATACAAATTGATATTAGACCTGTATATATCTGGATGGACAAATAGTCCCCACCAAGCCAGTGAAGTTGTAGTTTAGCTCACTCACTAAGATATATATTCCATATTGATAAAGTATTTAAACACAGTGGAAGAGTTTCCCCACTTGGTTATTTTCTACACCATAAGATGATTTCTTTATTGATGGCCAGAGGTTAAAAGGTAAATTCAAATCTCTCTGTATGACTAGTGATAAAATCCTAGCATACCTCAACCTTAGTGAAAATATTTCTCTTATTCAGGTCACTAACTGCCTCATGTTAATGTTGATATTCCTTGCGGGTGTATGAAATATAGCTATTTCTAAGCATTACTTATAAATATTGGTTACAGAGTCGCAAACTCAATTTGATGTCAGGATAAGTGCAGATAGTGTGTGTGATTGGTATACTTGAGCATTATTTTGTTGATATATTTCAATATATCAATAAGAGCCAAGAATAATAACATAAATGAATATTAAGTTTAAAGCTTAAATAAAACCTATGAATATTGTAACCAATACATATATAAAATTATCTAATAAATATTTCCACAGCCAGCTGAAAACTTTACTGGAAAGGTAATATTACTGACATATTATTATTGTCATAACAACATGAATATAGAGTGGATGTATGGGTGCTAATGATTAAGCTAGATACTGATTTGTTGACATTTGAAAAGTAACTAAAATTAACTTAGTCCCACCATACATAAAACATCTCTATTGTGGAGCTGAGGGAGAAGGAATGTTAGATTAAAATAATTAAATAAAATTATTTAATTTTATAATTGGAAGAGTTATCTTTAGAAACAGATCAGTAACTAAATGCATTAAATACTGGAGGGAGAAATTTAATGTTTGCTATGTCTGAGAGAGAAAAAAACAACAAAATATACTATATGTGAAGGTAACTATTATCTTTATCAAAACCTCTTAATATTATCTGTTGCTGTAGGGATATTTATTTATTTTTTATATCATAATACGGTTGTAGAACAGGGGAAAGCGTGTAAACCACAAAGTTAATGTATATATTATTTTGTTGAGTTATAGTATTTTACTAAAATTTGTTATTTTGTTTTAAATAAAAATTTGCATATGTCTCAATGTTTTGTGGGTTATTACAATCTAGACATCTCAAATCCAATCATACATCAACACATTATTGTTTATGTTTGAATCATCAATTAGTAAATCGTATCATCGTAAAATTTCTTTAGAAGATTAATATTCTGAGCTGGCAATATAAGATTACCAATACTCAATTCAGTATAGTTGAAATATAGATGATGATTAGGGATGGCTATTGAATGATAGTGGATGCAGTGGATGGGCATAAAATCCTTTCCCCATCCATTCTATTCAAACACCTGACTATATGCACTTCTTTATAATTTTACTTTAATTGTGAATATGTCTATAATATATTATTTCTAAAAGATTTAATGTAAGCTTAAATTATTCAAGCTTTAATGTAAATAGGCATTGGCTTCATTAAAGACAGACAAAATCAACCTTGGAGATGATCATGAGAGGGGTGTTTATCATCAAATCCATCGCAGCTTGTTTGACTTCCAGACCTTCTTGTTCTAAAACCCTGAGAAGAAATAATAATGAGAGAAATGAGCTAGCACAATAGAAAATTTAATAGTAAATAGTAGTGCAATCGACCTATGGGTGTGAGGATGATGGAGCGATGGATCAGGAGGGTGGAAATGGATATAGCACTATTTGTAATATGAATCCAAATTTTAATTGTGGCTTTAATGATGGTGAATGGACGGTATGCTGAGAATATAAATTGTATTGGAAGTTGAGTTTAAAGTTTCTTCTCTTGAATAACCACGATGTTCCAAGAGTGTTAATATTATTATTTTTAATGCATTCTCAGTGTTCTCATAGTAGATTGACTATTTATTAACCCATTCATTAAATACTATTGTTTAAATTTATTAATAAGTTATTGAGATGAGGTTTAACCTCAATATTCTCATTGAAGTTGCAATGTGGCGCCGAGGCAAATAGGATTATGGACATTCTAGCTTACCACATCATCCCAATAGACTTTATATTTTTATTTATTTATTTATATTTTTAAATAAATAGTGTGTTTTGAAACAGCAACAGATAAGTGTGTCCATGGTAGATATATTCAGTGTTTAATATCACTATATATGTATGATATTTCCACAAATTCTATTTTAGAATGATGAGCAAACTCCATGGCTAATTTTTTATTCAGTCATAGTGATAAATGTCATTTTCATAGCTATAATTTTTGAGACAAAAATTGATAGATTACAAAAAAGACGCTCACGACTTATTAGAATTTTTTTTGTTATCCAGCAACAGTCTAAATTTCCATAGCAATCATAATAACAATATAATATTTCGCCACTGTCTGCGTTTTATCTATTTTTCTTTTATTATTTTTTTCTCAATAACATTTAGTACTTTTACAAACAATATATATAATCTTACTAACAAATCAAATTTCTCATTTATTACAAATTTATTCTAATTTTTTTTAATGTGTTAACAGATTGTCGTTTACGTTTTTTTTTAAAGAATAAGACATTAAAAAGTTTTACATTATAAAAACTGAAAAGTTACAATATATATATATAAATCATATTCGCCGACATATTCCTTCATCCATTAAACTTTCAAAAAGTTCAGTTGATATTTCTGCCAAAATTATAAACAAAAAATTATAAAGAAATATCATGTTTGTTTTTTTTACAAAAAGATCACATGAACGTTTTGGTGAATTATTTAGGCAATCGATTAAAATCATTAAACTCAACACACTGATATATTTTGGTAAACAGTTTATTTGACCTTATTTGCCGCTTAAATTCATGCATTATATAATTCTTAATGTGTCAAAAATTTAAGACTTAGACCAATAATTTTTATTAGTTTAGTTGTTTAAAGCCCTAAAAATGTACAAGGTTTCTTTTTTTTTTACATTAACTACAATAGATTCCATGCAGCCTTGTAGGTATAGGAGAAATTTAGGAGTTATTTAATTCAATATGACTATATTTGTAATACTCTTTTTCAGGTTTATAAGCACTTGTAAAATCAATGAAATTTAAATTACTTTTAAATTGTCTGATGAAACAATCATAACATGAATCCATTAATTTCATAAAAATACTTCATCCTGAATTTCAAAATTTTTTTATTGCAAAATTCAAGCATCAATATGAAGCCAAGAAACAATTATACATATGTTGTTCCATTATAAAAAATATTATTTAATCACCTTATAATCAATTATAGTAAGAGAAGAAAAAATTAATTCAAGAATAAAAAAATATTAAAGTAAACTCGAGGTAATAATGTAATTTATTAAAGAAGAAAATGTAAATGTTGTATAAGAGAGATCACATAAAAGTTTGATAACCGATGATTTAATCCATCAAACTACAATAACAGATTAAACAATCATAATAATTACAATAATTATTCATTTTATATAAAATATTTGATACAATTTTTAAAGGAAATTTTATTTTATTGCTATATTGAATGCTACAGATACAAAAAAGACATCCATTACATATCTATTTGAATCAAAGTAGATCCAACCTTCTCCTATGTTGCTTTTGTGATATAGCTTGAGCAATTAGTCCATGCCTCTTTGTGATTTTCTTTGTGATGTTCTTAAATTTAGTACCATGTGGGTCTCTCATTTCTTCAATCGTTACATTACATCTGACACACCACAGAGCATAATTTACAAAAATCACCAGTCTTATGTCTATAAATAGACCCTGACCTATATAGTCTTTAATTTATTCATAGTTTCCATTCATATTGTGGTACCATTCATGAGTTATCAATCTGTAATTAGACATTCTGGGACATCTAAGAAAATGTGATCAATTGATTCATCCTCTGTCACACACATCTGGCACACAAGATTGATCTTCTTGAATTTTCTCCTATATGTTAAAAACGAGTTCATAGGGAAAGAGTATAGGTTGATTTTTATTAGGAAATCTTGAAATTTTGCCTCAATGAACTAGAATTTTAATTTCAAAATCATTTGCTGTTTGGTAACCCCAAGAGACACTTTGCTTGTGTTATTTTCCTCATGTATTATTTTGTGTGTATTCCAGTATTTAATTATTGATGTAATTGGATTTTCATTCAGGTCAACCCCTTTCCAAATATTATAAAATAATGAGTTCCACCATCTATTATTAGTGGGTGGTGGTATATTTGTTGGTGTGACAGCTTCTTGATATGAAATAATTGAGTATTTAATTTGAAGCTAGAACAGTAGGTTATAGTTTCTTTGGAATATCATGGTTTTGGTACAATGGAGTGAAAGTCTGTTGAGCCTTCTAGGCATTTGTAGTTTTTGCTGATGGCAGCAATATTTTGGCCCAACAATAGTTGCACACAGAGAGTTTACTTTTGGATAATTTTTTGGAAAGGGCAAATACCAGATAGGAAATAGTTAATTTTCAGGAATATCAATGAGTTTAAAAGTCTTACCTTACCATGAAGTGAAACATATATCTTGAAAAGGGAGGTCATTGTATGGCAAATATATGTTAACAGGGATTAGTCAATTTCTCTCCTCATAGCACTATTCGATTTTGAAAATATAAATATTAGAAATTTCTGTAGATAAGCTGTAAAATTTGATGCATTTTTTCTCCCAGTTAGCAAGCTCTAGGAGGTTGATTTGTCCATATTGAATTTGAGTTTATATTTGTCTGAGTACCAAGCTAGTATTTTCTCAAATTTACTAAGATATTTCTTGTGTGGCAGACAGATGAGTATGTCATCCATATAACTGAGATGTATAATATCCTGCCCCATGGCAGGTATAGACACTCCAGGAAATGATCTCTCAATATCCATCAATAGGAGGTTGACATAGGTTATAAAATGTAGTGCCCTAAGTGGAGATACTTGAGGAATAGAGATGGAAGGCTCAAACCCAAGTACAATTTTTCCATTCATTGTGATGTGGATGATTCTGTTGGCTAGCAGATTTGCAATCATCTTCAGATAAACACTCAACACCACATATTCCAGGAGAATGTCAATCAGAATGTCTGGCCTGAGTCAAACATGACTGAGATGTGAAGTTGGATGGTGATCATTTTCGACATCTTTCAGGCTCTGATAACATCAATATGGAGCTTCATGTGGTCAATGGCATTAATTGATGAGTCCCCCTTTTTGCATATTGGGTAGTAGAAATGTATTTATATATTTTCACTTTTCATTGAGATAAACCTGAGATTATTTAGTCATGTCTTTCATTCTATTCCTTTAGGAAAAATAACTTTCATTCAATTTCTTTAGGAAAAATAATAGAGATATTGGATACAATTTGTTAAGCTCTTAACTTCCCTCTGCTAAGTATTTTATCATGGCTTTGATTATTGGCACAGAATATTTCATTAGATATAGAAGGAAGAACTTTGGTATGTCATATATGCCTGGGTGAACCCTCATCAGCAGGCTTTTTAGTTTGATGCAGATCTTTTCTTCAGTGATATAATGGGTGGAATTTTTAATCTAAACTGAGTAATCCATTAACATTCTCAGTCTGGTCAGATTGAAGTGTTGCTCTAAAGTGTTCTTTAATTGAACAGATCATTTCCAAGCCCACAAGAATGTTATCTATTGTTTGTGACAGTGGAATAGGTTTTCTGCTGCCCTCTCCAGTGACCACTGGAAGTAACCCTTGGACTAGCATTATTGGTCTGGCAGGAATCTCTTGGCCTGCTTGATTGACATATATCTGGCCAGAGAGCAAGAGCAAAATGTATGAATTGATTATCAAGTGGAATTTCTTTCAGGCTTTAGTGAATAGCATCAAAGTTGGCTAATAAGCAGTTAGGGGTTTTTTGTTAAGGGAATTACCATTTATTATGGATTGGAGAATGGCTATGAAGGTGAATCAAGCCTCCACCACTGTTAGCCTTAGAATATTGATTTTTTTAGGATGAATGTAAATTTTTTAAACCAATATTCATAGAGACCAAAAAAAATTATAGATTTTGAATTAATCAGATTAAATAAATTATAATGTAAATGAAATATTTCATACATTTATGAAAAGAAAAAAGTGGATAAAATGTTTAAAAAAGAAAAGATCACCGATTTTTAAAAAAGAATGAAAATGGTGATATCAATTTGATAATAGAGGGGAAAAGAGAAGAATAACTATTTTCAGAAAGAATGTTTAAAATTATTAAAAACAAATAGACAAAATGTTAGAAAATATAAGAAACATAACCAAAAAAATGAGAAAAGTGAAGCAATAAAAAATAAAAGAAGGAAGTGGAAAAAAAGATATTAAAATAAATTTGAAAAACAAAAGAGAAGATTTAAAAAGTGTTGTCATTGGAAAGAGCATGTAAGTTTTAGCTAAATACGATTCTCAAATTAATATAAGAATTAGAAAGATTGTAAATAGTAAAAGTAGTCATAATATTAATAACATCAATAGTATTAAGATGTAGTAATATTAATGATAGCTTAGTAATAGATTTTAATGTAAAATAATTATTTCTTTAAAAAAATGTTTGACATAATAGATGTTCTTTATTATTTCTTGTTTAGATAACATATGCTCATTGGAATGTCAACCAGCCAAGTAATGCCACTTCCAATCACAACTGTTTGGCCATACTGGGACAAGTTACTATGAACTTTTTGAAAAATATTACTGGATCATGGTTTGATGCTGATTGCACTATTAATATGAATGTAATTTGCAAGTATAAAATGGGTAAGTTTTTAAAGAAATTGCTTAGTAAGAATTTAACAAAAAGGATCACTATTTTATTATAAATCATTATCAAGCATTATGAATTTATAATAATTCATTTATCCTTTAAGTGAATGTTTTTTGGTTTGATATAAATTTTATAAGTGTTAATAATATATTGTTGCATACAATAAAGTTTAAACTTCAAATTGATAAAACACAGTACTCATTTTCAAATACTCAGATGATTTTTTTTTTTCATTTTAAAAGAAAATTAGCTGTTATATCAAATTGTTTATTATAAAATATTCTGGATTTGAGTGTCAAACAGCAGACATTGCCTTACTATAATATTATTAAATCTGATCAATGGAAGAACACTTTCATGTATCTAAATTGAGGTAACAATCTTTCATGGAATGAAAATTGAATAAGATACAAGAAGAACACTTGGGTAAACCTGCAAATTGAGAGGTCAAAACTATAACTGTATCAATTCCCTAAGAGATAGAGACTCTTTAATACCAATGTAAAGATTCAAAATATATAATGATGCTAAAAAAATGTTGAGACAAAAAAATAAAAAGCTATGTTTATACATCCCGGCTTCAAATTCTTAATTTATACCGAGTCAATCGAGAACAATAAAAAAAATGATAGCTCTAATTATTATCTGGTAAATTATAAAATAAGAATTTTAAATAATGCTAACTAAATAACATAAATATATAATCAATACATGTACAAGCTAAAAATGGTAGTGCTAGTTCAGTTGGTAAACTGATCCATAATTAGGACAAATGAATGAGGATTTAGCAGTCTTTTTAAAATAAGATGCTCTAAAATTCATATTGGTATGATATTCAAATATTTTTGGTAAATTTACACTAATATTTATTTTAAATAATATATTTTGTATGATCAAAATAAAGTGTGTTATTAAATAATTTTTCAATATGACTGTTGCAATACATTATATCAAAAACCCAAAATGAAATTAAACAGGCGAAACTCACCATACAGTAGTGCCACCATGTGCCAACCAGAGTAATCAATGGATGCCATAACCCTTGTAGTTAAGTAGAGATAAAATGTGGCTGCTGGAGGGTTGCATTAGATCCTAAGTTCTAGGTGCAGTGCTCTCAGATTCAAGACTCCTCACTGACAAAGTCACAAGCCAGAAACTAATCTGGGGATATTGGATGAGTAGGCACTAGATAGAGATTTTATGCACAAGCCTTCTGGCATCCATTGATCACTCTGGTTGGCATAGGGTGCCACGACTGTATGGAGAGGTTTGCCTGTTTAATAACAATAATGTGCTAGTATAAGAGATGGTGATCATGTGATGTTTAGTTGGTTTAACACCAAAATGAAATTGTTAGTATCATTTTTAATGATCATCAAATCATTCATAAGAAATTTCTATGTTTGCAATAACGTCCATTTTATAGCTTTATCTGGCCTTGCACAAAAATTCATTCATTTAATCTAAACTTACCACCAAATCTAAACACAATATTATATTTTATTGTAGTAGATTTGCGTTTGGGGATCATTTGAAATTACATAAATAATTAAAATTCTTAAAATAATACATGATTAATTGCCTATCCATAAATATATTATAAATATCAAATTTATTTTGAAATACAAGTTAATTTTAAAAATTATCATGAGAGAAACATATTTCTAAAACAATTCCATTTGACAAATTATTTTATATTTTTCAAAACCTGAGTTTATTTATCATTTTGACATTTAAATGTTTATTTTTTATTCATTATATAATTAAACGGATTGATTATACTATTAATCTTTAAATCATAAATAATTTGTTACAGATTATTGACTTGATAAATTAAATTTAATTGCCTTTGTATTTTATATTTATGATTATTAATATTTTTAATATATATATATATATATAAAGACATATTTTTTCTGGTTCATCTCTGTTAAAAAATTTTAAATATTAATGTACCGACTTTCGAATTGATCACACAAGTCATCTACTGGATGATAAATGATAGAAATACGGTGTGTGTGTATATATATATATATATATATATATATATATATATATACAATACAGGTAGAAGAGGTGAAAAAAACTTGATTTGACATTCTCTCTACTTTAATAACTGTATTTAATAGTAAGATGTATGTTTAATATTCTTAAAGATGATTTGAATGTAAGGGATCAAAATGTAGAAATAAATCCTATATACCACTTATATTTTTAGTAATTTTTAATAGCTGTTAAAATGTCAAGAGTAATAAGAACCATATATATATATATATATATATATATTCAATACACCCATTTATACCACCTAATATATTCAATACACCCATTTATACCACCTAATATAATAATACCTAAATCATAAGAAGATAGAAAAATATGACCAACCTGCCATATATCAATCCGAAATTATAAGCATATTATAAATGATATAGTCTAACAATAGAAGTTAATAATTTAATTAATCCTAAAATGTTACAATAGAAAATTTGAAAAATTTCAATTTTTCAACAAATAATGTTACATTAATTATTATTGTACTTCATAAACATAACAAATATATTGATATATAAGACAGGACATTTTCTTAAAAATATATTTGCTCCTGTTGTTATAGTGTCTCAGTTATAATCTGTTTATAATCTTAAAGAGGGACAATAAATGTGGGTCTTATTTTTTATTTTCAACAGTCGCACACTCTCCATATAATAGTGTGACACAATGCAGTCTATAATATGGATGCTTATAGCTTTATGGTACCTGAAGGGTGGCATTATATCCAAAGGCTTAGGTGTCATGATCTCATATCCGTGGTTTCTTAGTGCTGAAAACCACAAACTAGAAACTAGTCTGAGGATATTGAATGAATAAACACTAGATATGGATTTCAAGTGTAAACCTTCTAGCATCTAATGATTACTATGCCTTGCACTGTTTCTCACTATTGTATGTAGAGATTTCTATTGAGTTAACAACATTTGCAAGCATAAGAATTTGTGATCATGTGATTTGTCTGTTTTCTTATAATTTGGGATGTACAATATTATCTGGCATAGCAGATCTATTATAAATATAATTTGTCATGACATTTATTAAGAATTTTTATAATATTATACTGTATATAATTTCAGAGGACAGGAATCCTTTTACCTTTAAAGTAGAAGTTGAAGATGAAAGCTGGAAACACTTTTGTCCTGGTTATCAATGGAGTAAGACTGAATTAGTTAATATATCCATATGCTTGCTAAATTAGTCAATAAAATAAACTAAGCACATCAATCCAAATATGATAGCACTAGACAAAATCAAACTACACCTGGGTCTCATTTTATGCGATAGATAGGTTCCTCAGAAAACACGCACAAATGAAATCGTCCAAAAATAGACATAACTTATATTGAAAAAGGAGGGATGTGGTCTGTGATTTTTCAAAATTCGCATAAAAGCAAAGCACCAGCGTAAAATTATTGTAAAATTCACGCAAAAAAAAAAAATAAGGAAATAAAATATGACTAATAAAAAATTTCAAATTTGAAAAAAATTGATACAAGACAAACTTTTTTTAACTATAATATGTAATTTTATTAAAAATAATATATTTTTATGCATAATTTACATTTTTTATACACGTTTTAATTATTATGAATTTCTGGTGACAATGTAATTAGTAATTAATCTTTGAGACAATGATTTTATTAATTGTTTACAAAGCTCACGATATCCAGACATATAACCATTTAGCTCTCGTTGGAATTTAAGAGTATGTTAATAAGAAAATAATAATTGATTACGTTCTTTTTTAAAAAGCAAAAACAGAATGTGATTTAAAATGCAAAATTAACACGCACAATGTTTGAACAAATTTACATTATAATCTTGTAAAATGTAATATGTGTATACATAAAATGTGGAAATCATATTTTAATATCATTATTGCATAAAATCTTACTATTATAAAGCACTGAAAATATTGAAATTACTAAGATGAAAGTCGAATTCCAAAAATGTGCTATTACTTTCAATATAACGTAAGTGCACAAAATTTATTATTTAAAGTAATAGCGCATTATCGGAAATCGACTTCCGGTGAAACACGAATCACGTAACTTCAAAATCATGTTAAATAAGTCTGCGTAAAAAGAGACCCAGGTGTATTTGAAATGAAATCAGCCATTCGATTTTGATTTGTGAATTGATGTACTTTATATATATATATATACACACATTGTACCCTCACTAATCAATCACATATTTATCAATAATCCTACGGCTAGGTTCTGATCTTAATATACGAAAAAATAAGTTCTAATAATATCTTAAGATAATTTCTATCATTAGACTAGCTCAAAATTTAATTATTAATAATATGTGATTCGATTAAATAAATAAATAAATAAATAAATAATAATAATAATAATAATAATAATAATTATTATTATTATTATTATTATTATTATTATTATTATTATTATTATTATTATTATTATTATTATTATTAAATTCTTTTATTTATCATGTAGGATGTTAAAAGGTGGTTGGAATCTGAATAGTGTGGCAATAAGAAATAGACTCAATTATATGGCAACAATTTGAGTAATTGATTATGACTAGAAAATGATATTATATGAGATATTTCAGTATCATATTTTGAATAACAATTATCATTTAAATAAATTATTTTAATTCATTATGTGCAAAATGTTATATGTTCAATTTTAAATTCTGTGGATCGCATCTTGTGGAAGTGAATAGATCAATAAATAATAACACATACAAAATTTTTTATAAAAAACAATATTAACAATTTTATTCTAGTTAACAAAAAAAAATGTATACACTAAATCTACAGTTTATTATGAAAGCTAACAAATGTAATACTAAAGTCTAAAAAAAAAACTTAAATCACATATTACAAAATAAGGAATCATACATATGCAAGCCTTCACTCTAGCTTATAAACTTTTATTTAAGCATATTTTTCATAAATAAATATCCAAATTCTATTATTTGTCTTTCAAAATCAAATCATTTAAATGAATAAGAAAGTATTATTTCATTGTTTTCAGAAAATATAAAATACGATATTTTATATAATATTTTATCAATCAAAATATATTCTGGGTTTGTTCTATGTTAATAAAACATAAGATAATAAAAACAATGTTTATTCATGTATTAAAATAATTTGCTTGTTACGACTCTAAAATCTTATGTTTGCATGTTCAACAAAATATTAAATAAAATAAAATGATTCAACATTCATTATTACATGTCATTTTCCTCAGACTATTGTTTCTTGTAAAATATGCATTTTTTTTTTCAAAAATATGAGTGATTTTAAGAATATCAAAAATATAAAAAAAGTATTAAATATCGTGAATAGTAATTATTCCTTTATCATTTTTATAACCAGCATTAAATATACAAGATCATTTGTACTTCAACTTAATTCAAAACCTATCTTGCCATCTAATTTAAAACAATTCATCATTCTAAGTTTATTAATTATTCTACTGTAAGAATACTAAACTCTGAATGTATAACCAATGAAATAAGATAGTGATACAATGCATAGAATATGAAGGAATTACTAGAGTAAAGTTTTAATAGTATAATAAATAATTTTACACATTCACATGGAAAGAAGTGTAAAATATTAGGTATATCATAGTCAAATACCTATGAGAATATACCCTGGCTTTTTTTTAGCACTTACAGACTATAAAAATGCAAATAACCAACACTGTCCATGAAAATAAAATGAAATTATAGAAGACTTTGTTAACTGTACCTGTACAATATTTACTTCGATAAAATATAGGCTGATCTTCCTATCTTCTTAAAATATACATATCCAGGGTTTCATTTCTTAGTCCCCTATCCATTTTTGTATAAAATTCCATATAAATTTAAAACAACATACATCGCAAAATAAACTGAACGATTATTGCCAATAATAAACAAAAGTAGCATATTGGTTCATCAAACTATGAATATTTTAAAAAATGGTTACAAACACTTAAGTTTTGCCATTAATGCAAATGACTTTGATAATATATATATGTATATATATATATATCTATATATATATATATATATATATATATATATATATATATATATATATATATATATATATATATATGTCTTTAAAGAAATGTAATATCTTTTTACTTTGAAAAAACATAATAAAAATTATAACAATTAATAAAGCCATAACCAACTTTATCATAAAAATATCTACATATTTATGATTTTACCTTACAATAAAATTTGTATGTATTATTAATTCACACATCCATCATCCATTCATTTTTAAGCATAAAATAAATATTTAGATTTCAAGCAATTTAAAAAATTATACCATATAATATCAATACTAATTAAAATTATCTAAGTGATTAAAATAATATTAGATTTACAATAAATCATAAAATTATATCCATACAACATCCATCACAAAATATATTTTAAAAATATTTTGAAAGATTTAAAATTGTTAATCCATTGTAACAATTAGAATTATTATAAGCAAAATGTTTATTAATTCAATTATATCTAAGACAGAATATAAAATAAGTCTTAATTCTATTGTTAATCTTTTTTAGAATGAATAATAAAAATTTAAATTTATGAATTTATTCTTAAAAGTCCTTCATTAAAATCCTGTTGATAAGTTAGGCATATAGAAATTTGTGCGGTTGTTAAGACAACAGTCATTTGTTCACAGATTTTTTGCTCCCAACTATCTCCTTCTCCATACATACATTAACAATGAAGAAAAAAATGAATAAATAAATCCCAGTCGACTTTTAAATATAAAAAAAATCATAAAAATTATTATTCATCCTATTGTTAAAAAGTATTTACAGTCACTATCTGAAACATTTCCTAGTCCATTTCCTCCTTGCACATATGTATCCAAATCCTTCAGTGATAGATGCATCATCCTCAGCCTTACTTATTAATTTCATAATTATGAATAAAACAGATGTATTATTATTTCTTCATTATAATCAAATAAGCCACAAAAGGTAAACAGTAAATAGATTAGTGTAAGTTTTAATATTATAGGTTACTTATTCTTGCTAGCATATTTTCTTCCATTAATCATTTTTCTTATTTTAAAATGTAGCAAATAAACAGCAGTTATTATATTAAAATATTCACATCTTTTATATATCATTTTTCTATAGTTCATCTTTAAAATTCCTTACTACACAATTCCAATTATAATTTATTTTAAAGATAAACATTATTGAATTGTAGATATTAGACAACAATAATAAATATTTTAGAAAGGATATGTTATATTTCATCTACAATGACTTTGGTAATTAAAAAGCAATTTATACTTTCCTCTCTTCAATTGTATTATATTAATATAATGTCTTTTTAAAATTATTACTTTTATCAATTTTGACATAATTATTGTATATACTATATTCCTAGAGAATAACTGGCTATAATTTTGATGTATTCCATAACAATAAATATTTAAATTGTTACACCATCTCAATATGGACATGCTTCCATATATCCTTTGGCTTTCGGTCACTAATCCACCAATACACTTGACTATAAGTTCCTGCTCCATAAGTTAATAATGAATTTTAATTAAGCTTCTGAACAGTTTACCAATAGGAAACTTAAATTGGTTTACCCACACATACTGTACAACTAAATATTATTTTTTTCTTTATACTTTAAACTTTATAAAATAATATTTAAAAAAATTAAAATAATTTACTATTAGGTTTCACTATATTAAAAGCCTATAGTAATATAACTTTATATTGTTTAATGATAAGTAATTATTTACCCAACAATAATTATTATTATAATAATAATATAATACAATACCTATTTATATACCTATTATCAAGAGATTTGTTTGGATAAATAGTCAGACAAACTAATTTACATATTACTTAAATTTGGTAGTTTTTAAATTGAAAATAAAATAATGAGTCATATTTTAAATAAAAATATAATAAAATATTTAATACTTAATTTATTTAATAGACAGGGTATGAACACAGACTTTCACATGACCCACCACTCTCCACACTATCTCATAATACTGATACACCTGAACACACATATGTCAAAAAGATAAATAATCACCAATATAGGTATTTCATGCTAAACCAGCAATCATCAGTTGCTCCAGATTATGATCTCTACACATATATGCTACAAGTGCTCAGATATATATTAAGATAGCAAATCATCCTACTTTAATGGACAGGCTTCAATGTACTCTACACTCAAACTCTTCAACTGTCCATCCAATTGAAAATCTGATGATGGAAATGCTCAAAGGCCACCATTAGGCTGAGATTATTGTCACACCCATGATGACCTAAAGGTCAATCTGACCCCTCATGTACAGGACATAATCCACTAAATACATATATAAGGGATAGGCAGACATCTCTAATATGTAATAGATGAAATACACAGGCTTAAATATACAAGTGTCTATATATGTAATAGACAGGGTATGAGCACAGACTTTCACATGAGACACCACTCTCCACACTACCTCATAACACTGATACACCTGAACACACATATTGAAAAGATAAATAATCACCAATATACATACTCCATGCTAAACCAGCAATCATCAGTTGGTTATAATTCGTTCCAATCAAATAAAAATATTTTTTTTTAAATAATACACTTTATTAATTCTTTACCAATTTATTAAATTATAAAGAAAATACTTAATTTATTGTTAGCAATTTTAGTTCATATTTATTAATTTAATATATCTTTAAAAACCAACTTCAATATTGTTCTAGACTTATTTTATAATGTTCAAATGTTCCCATTTTATTAATAATTAGAAAGTAATTAACACTTTCTTTAAATTCATGAACATTTCATACACTTATTTCCAGTCATGTGATGAGCTTTTCCAGACAAATGTTGCAATTTTGAACCTTACTGTCTGAAATAAATTTAAGTGAATATTTGATTTAAAAATAATACATAATCTTAAATATTAAATATAATAATGAAATGTAAAATAAGCAAATAGTTTATACATTGTGGTTAATTATGAATCAAAATATATAAATTGTGCTGACACACACAAGCACACAAAACTAAAAACAAATAAAGCAAATATATATTATTTCAATATCTATTTATTAAATGGCTAAGTGCTTTCAATGTTCAAGCCCTCATAATCATTGCTGTATTACAAAATATAATAATTGACTCAGAGTGATGCAAATTTATGTAAATGAAATAATTATGCATTCCATTTCTTGGATATTTTGTAGCAAGAGTCTTTTCTATTGATGGTGTCACATGCATTTTATATATTTTGAAATGTAAAATAGTAAATTTGATATTTTTGTATGACAATAAATAAAATTGAGACATTTGATACACAGTAAAACATTAAGAACTTTAATAAATAATTATTAAATAGTTTTAACTTATTTTAAGAATAGATTTAGTAATTTACTCAACTAAATTTATAACTATATTGTAAGCCACTGATTTTAAAACATTTATTTAATAGGATATTGAACACATTTTCATGTATGGTTTAATATCATTTTATTTTGATTATAAAATATTAAATTATTCTGCTTTCATTTTATAATTGTAATATTTAAAATGTTGTATGACTACTTATAGATTTGTTTAAACAACTTCAAGTCCCTTTAAATCAATATATTTATAATTACAACTCTTACAACTATCTTAATTCAATTTTTTTTTAAGAAATTGAATTCTTCAGCATACCAAATGAAAGAACATTAACAAACATTTTTAATCAACTAGATATGCCCATGCAGAGGAAGGAAACAATATTACAAGGCATCTTTTTTACAATTATGATTAAAACCTATAGAACATTTGAATAAGGAATTTTTTATACCTACTATCATTTGAAGAGACAACTTACACATTCTCTTATATTTCTACATTTTATACAGTTACAATTTGTTGCCATCTTAATTTGTGGAGCATAATAAAAAATATCAACCCATTCCAGACATAGACAGCTACAATATATATATATATATATATATATATATATATGTAGCTGTCTATGTCTACATATATATATATATATATATATATATATATATTGTAACCTTCCAGGTTGGCACCAAAAATAAATATGGGGAAGGTCACACTGTACTAACAAAAAGGATAAAGATAATTAGTTGAGAAAAATGAATTGTGATGTAATATAATATTTGGAATTGACTTTTTGGGAAAATTAGGCCTAAACTGTGATGAGATTTGCTAATTAAAATTGGGATTTTAACAAAATTAAAATTTTAAATAGGTATATTGATTGATGGAAGTTTGGGACTATATGATTAGTAGTATATGTTTGTGTACAATAGAGGATTTACATGTCGTCATAGGCAGATGCATATGTGTATTATTAATTGGAATTTTCTTTTTTATATTTTATTTATAAGTTATTGATTATATATTGTCTTAGAATCTTATGTTTTAAAAATGATAAAGATTATTTGTAATGGTGAATAACATTTTTTAAAATTAATAATTAATGTTTAATATTTTTTTTATTATTATGTATAGTATATTCAGACATGTTTAAAATTTTTATAAATAATATTTCTGGCAAGCTTCCAAAGTTGATTGTCAAAAAAAAAACATAGAGGGCATGAGAGAGAGAAAGACAGAGTTTAAAACTGAAAAGTAATAAAAAAAAAAAGCTCCGAGGAAGAAGATAAGAAAACTTGAAAGAGTTAAAAAAAAACTCTCTAATAGTATTATAACAAATATAAAAAAAAACATCGCAAGGATTCTAATAATGCATTTATGTAAAATATCTATTGTACTACTGGAGTAAAAAAAAACATGAAGAGATAGACCCAAAAGAAAACCAGCTTCAAATTTCTACCAAAGTCATGATTCAAGTTTACTACCTTTGAAATACCTTGATGTCACATAAGATAAGTTATTATGATTTATTATAAAGTATTACCAAAAGTAAATAATATTGAAATGACAAATTTATTAAAAGTAAAGCTAGCAAAAGTCTTCTTGTTAGACACTAAAATCAGACGCTTAATATTACATTCTAATCATTTTCTATTAATCTTCTGCAAATTAAAACTTAAAGTGAAAAAGTTTATATACTTAATTTTATATCAAGAAGATAATTTTCTACCATGTAACTTTGATATTCGCGTATTTATAGTGAAATAATTTCAATGCATGCAAATGTCTTTTTTTAACGCCCGTCATAGAATTCTAGGATAAAAAAAAACTCATCATTCTTATCAAGTTATACTTAACAATGGAATAAACATTTTTCTTTCCATTATAATTTCTATTATCTTTGAAATTAATATGTATTTTTTTTTAAATTTTTAAAAATTTTTTTAATGTAATGATAAGATACTGATAAATATTTTCATTACTGAATACAACAGATGTATAATCAATTTTTATTTATTTATTTTTTAAAAAAAAAACAAATACAATGTAACTTCATATCATTTATAATATGATTATTTATTATTTTATATAATCTAGAAATTATATTATTGGTGGTTATAGATGTTCGGATATGTGCGTGATGTTATATATATATATATATATATATATATATATATATATATATATATTGTATTTATTATGCTGAATTTCATTAATGATTTTTATTTAAAAAAATAAAGAATTAAAACCTTGTCAGTTATAAGTTTGTTATATATGAAGTAGATTGAATATAACTTGACGATAGAAATGATCAGGGATGATTAGATTATTTAAATGGAGTTTGGGAGATATTATTAACTCTCACGTATATAAGTATTTTATTATTGTTGTCCCATGCTTGTCTTTAATTTTTGTATAGTGAAACAGTAAGATTCGTATTCGAATCTTAAGTTTCACCTTTTTCTGTCGTCTCTCACTGACCGGTCTATCCCACCCAAATTTAAACTTTTGGTATCAAGTGGTGTGTGTAACAATATTAAAAATGTATAAATATATGTAGAATTCAACATAAACATGCACACATTTCGATCTCAAATTAAAGGCAATAAATACGGATAAAGTAATATAATTTAGATTTCTTTAGCTAAATAAATCTTGTGTAATATTAATCATTTATTTTGAATTTATAAAGTTCATATTTATTGCTTAGTTTAAATTTCGTTAAATAATAATTCTAACAAAATCTGATGCAATAATTAATTAAAGTTAAAATAATTTTATTCCCTTTTGTCTTTGAAAATTTAAAAGCATCGGTCAGTGATAGATAATAAATTAATTATAGGAAAATTCAAAAAAAATGAAATTAACGAATGTAAAAAACAACAGCAGATTTCTTTCTAATTAAAACCAGCAAAAGCATTGATTATCCTGAGGGCAAGATAAAGAAAACCTAAAAATATCTCAAGAGAAAAAATTAAAAGATCAAGATAAAAAAAGGAGGCCATCTTGGACTTGCTGGAGACTTGACACTTGAATTTTAGCTTTGCTCTCGAGTGGAGAGTCTAAAATATCTTAAAATAAATTGATATTGCCAAGGTATGACCGAGTAAGCACCGAGATTATTCTCCATCGGGAGATGGCCCACCATATGCCGAACTTCACCTTGCCCATCGTAAAAACACCATAATGATCTGCTGCCTGAATAAACAAGAAAGCCGCTGCTGTTAAAATCAATAAAAAAAACCAAAGACAAGAAAGAAAACTGCTAATCACGAACAATCTACTATTAAACAAATGGACGAAAACATCTTATAAAACAGGTACCTGTGTGTGTATTCCAAATTATAGAGAACTCTAGTAAATAAGCTATAGCTCATCTCCTACTATTTGTCTAACTTCTAAATGTTAAAATTGTAATTTTGTGAAACTAAAATTTGAGAATTAATGTAATCTGTAAATTTCTCGCATAATCTAGCTGACTCTATCCTTCTTAGGTGTGTATTTCTCAAATCTACACTTTATTTATAAGTATCATTGAAATCTTACCTTCTCATAATTGTCTTAGTTTTAAAGCTAAATCCATAATTGCTTGAACATTGAATGCGTGTCAAATTGTCATTAATATTTGCTTTATAAATAACTTAAATTTCATATAAATCGAGACGCATTCAAAGAGTCAGTTATTGTAATGCAGGGTCTATTACTTCGTAACAGCTGGCATGCTCGCTGTAATAAGTCCCCTTTTAGATATTTTTTTATTATTAAATTTTAATGAATAATTACGGAAATTTCATTTCTTTGAGAGTCACCAGTTTTCTTTCAGTCAACGTTGATAATGGGGGGGCCGAGTTTGAAATCTAGTTAAATATTACCATAATTGTTTAGATCTTATACATGTGTTACATTTTGAAGCCACGATGGCTCATTCCACGCCGTGAATACTCCGGATTCTATAGGGTTGAATTAACCCCAGTTGTCCTACACAAGTGGACATGATAATGTTCCCGTAGGGCTTGACGACCATCACGCAGCCAGCTGACAAATTGCGACACGGACCGCTTGTCCCTGGTTATGCTCATGTGACACCTTACCTCTTCGGGTCGAGGCAGAGACCAACCTGAAGCCCTTATAAATTTATTCACGGCATTGCAGTTTCAGTGCTGCCACTTTATATCGCCCTTCTAAAGCGTACCACGTGTTCCTTTATTTAGTTTATCATTCTCTATATCACTCCGCCTCGGCATTATCTTCGTCATCCATTCTCAAATAAATGTTCGCCCTTAGTCGTAAAATAAATATTTTTATTAAATAAATGTATGTCCGCCGCCACGGATGACTCTTGCAATGCAAAGTATAAAGCCCCTACAGTACGCATTAGAAATACTCACTCGGGAACCTTAGGTAGCTAGATTACGCCTTCATATAAGTGAATGCTCTTTATAAATAAATGTACTTTTATATATAGTAAAATTGCCAATTAGCTATTGAAACTCTGAATATAAAATATGATTAATAACATTAATAATGTTTTTTTTATTAAATACGTAAATAAATAATTTTAACTGTACATCTGTAGTCAAGTTTTCATTTATTCAATGCCCATTATATATATTTCCTCGATTATATATGTGAATTAATATTTGTTTGATTGTTGGCCAACTCGGAAACAATACCATGAATCTCGTGCATCTCCCTGACCACCGTGCCTAAAGAAGTGTTTACTTATGTCACATCAGAGGCATTGTTCCATAGATTGTAGTGTGGAACTGATAAACTATGTTCAAACTTGGTACCATGAGTGGCTTCGCTACTCGATGGTGCTGCTGTTCTGTGTGGTGGTCGAATTCTGCACTATGTTAACAAGATACACGTGTTTTGACTGTTACATAGTTAAAAAATTTTTTAGTGTTTGGCACCAATAACATAAGGCTTCGAGTATAAAACCCATAGATACCCTGAGCAAAAATAATGCAGATAAATTCCTTTAGCGTTCGTTGCCGAGTTGGCTAATTGTTTTATATATATAAGAGTTTGTTTTGGATAAAAATAAAAATAACAAAAATAAATCGAGTGAGGTAATGTGGGTCGAGTGAGTGAAGGGACAGCAGGTGTAATAACAAATTTAGGGAAAGCAGGGATGTGTGTGTAATTTAAGAAGGAACGAAATACTCGGATCTAATGAAATATCTTTTATATAATAATAATAATAATAATCAGTAGCTAAATGAGACAGCAGAAGCTTATTATGTTTAACAATAAAATTTAGTTAAGGTAAAAATATATATGTCATAGACAGCAGTGGCTTATACGCGTTACTAATAGTTCATTATGATGTATATGTTAAGTATATTAAAGGCAGCAATGTAGAGTAGGAGAGGGCAATGAAAGAGTATTATAGGGCCAAGATACTGGTGGGGAATAGTTAAATGCTACTAGTGTAAAATAAATAAATAAATAGTAAGAAAATGGATAAGAAAATGGAAACAGAAAATACTGATACAGAGCAGCTAGATTTATCTGAGGCTTTGGAGTCGACACCCGAGCGAAGGGAAGCTCCGCAACAATGCAGAGCATCAATGGACTATAATTTCAGGTTCATGGAGGAGGTGCTCAGATGGAGTATGCAGGAGGTGAAGAACATGTATGAGGAGGAAATGAGAAAAAGAAGCGATGAAGAATCAAAAAGGAGACAGGAAGAAGAAAAAAGAAGAGTCAGGGAATGTCAGGAATTTAAAGACACTATAGTGAGAGAGTTAGAAGTAATAAGGGAACAGTTGGGAATATCCAAAGTTAGTAAAAAGGTAGAAGAGGTTAAAGACAGGCAGAGTGAAATGAAGGTAGAGAGATCTGATGAACCTATGATAGAAGAGCAAACAGGTAGTGTCGTGAAGGTAAAAAAATATGATGAGCAGAGAGACCTCATTCCAACCGATGAAGGCCCACAAGAACCGGAAAAAGAAGTCAGCATTAAAGAAGAGGCGAAGATGGACGTTGGACACCAAAGCTCTTTAGCCAAGATGATCCACATCAAGATCTGTAGAGGGGAGATCGGAGAAAACCCGCAAGACCACTTAGAGAGCTTGCAAAAGTTTTTCCAATTTCATAAAACAGGGCCAGACGAGCAAATAGCGATAGCTAGCTACCATCTACAGGGATCTGCCAAGGACTGGTGGAATATGGTGAGATGGAAGCCAAAAACAATCGGAAATTACAAAGATGTGTTAATGAAGCGTTACTGGAGCAATGAGCATCAAAGCGGTATCTACAATACGCTCTGCCAGGAAAAATATGAAACGATACCCCAAGAGACACACACGCAGTTTTTCCTCCGCCAAGCGAATCGGTTTAAATCCCTTACAATGTTCGCCTTTTTGCATTCACACATCATAGGGACCATCCAGCATGGCATGCCGCTGGCCATCCAACAGTTGATGGCAGGCAGTCGTATAAAGGACATAGAAGAAATGAGTGAATTTCTCACTACATTAGATTTTAGCCATTGGGCCAAAGAACCGCCGGATAGAAGACAAAAATTAGAAAACCCAAGGCCGCAGTCGTCAACGACGAGAGATACATATTATCCACCTGACCCGGGGTTATAACAATATTGGAGCATTTCAGACGGCCATTCCGTGTATAAAATTTAGTAAAACGAACTTGATAAATATTGGTTAAATGGAAATTATATTGGTCAAATAGGGCTTTATATAGAAATATTGTTATGTATATTTAATTATTATTATTCTTTAATTTTTTTTTATATATATTATGTTAATTAATATTAGTCTAGGATTTTTTTTTATATATAAAATCGGTTTAACTAATAGTATTATAATGATTGCTAACCAGACACGGCCAAATTAGGTCATTTTAAAATTAAAGTTTAAATTCTAGATCCGGGTATATAAATTGTTCGTTACTTCATGTAATCTCTGCTTTCTATATTTATGTGTATCTGTAAAAAAAAAAAAAAATAAAAAATAAAAAAAAAAATAATAATAATAATTCTTTCGTATTTAAATTATGTAATGTAATTTTTTTTCCTTTTCTTGCCTCCTTTGTTCTTCCGTAATTGTTCATGGGAAGTATGGGGAAATGAAACAGTAAGATTCGTATTCGAATCTTAAGTTTCACCTTTTTCTGTCGTCTCTCACTGACCGGTCTATCCCACCCAAATTTAAACTTTTGGTATAGAGTGGTGTGTGTAACAATATTAAAAATGTATAAATATATGTGGAATTCAACATAAACACGCACACATTTCGATCTCAAATTAAAGGCAATAAATACGGATAAAGTAATATAATTTAGATTTCTTTAGCTAAATAAATCTTGTGTAATATTAATCATTTATTTTGAATTTATAAAGTTCGTATTTATTGCTTAGTTTAAATTTCGTAAAATAATAATTCTAACAAAATCTGATGCAATAATTAATTAAAGTTAAAATAATTTTATTCCCTTTTGTCTTTGAAAATTTAAAAGCATCGGTCAGTGATAGATAATAAATTGATTATAGGAAAATTCCAAAAAAATGTAATTAATGAATGTAAAAAAAAAACAACAAAACAAACAATAGCACAGCAGATTTCTTTCTAATTAAAACCAGCAAAAGCATTGATTATCCTGAGGGCAAAATAAAGAAAACCTAAAAATATCTCAAGAGAAAAAATTAAAAGATCAAGATAAAAAAAGGAGGCCATCTTGGACTTGCTGGAGACTTGACACTTGAATTTTAGCTTTGCTCTCGAGTGGAGAGTCTAAAATATCTTAAAATAAATTGATATTGCCAAGGTATGACCGAGTAAGCACCGAGATTATTCTCCATCGGGAGATGGCCCACCATATGCCGAACTTCACCCTGCCCATCGTAAAAACACCATAATGATCTGCTGCCTGAATAAACAAGAAAGCCACTGCTGTTAAAATCAATAAAAAAAACCAAAGACAAGAAAGAAAACTGCTAATCATGAACAATCTACTATTAAACAAATGGACGAAAACATCTTATAAAACAGGTACCTGTGTGTGTATTCCAAATTATAGAGTACTCTAGTAAATAAGCTATAGCTCATCTCCTACTATTTGTCTAACTTCTAAATGTTAAAATTGTAATTTTGTGAAACTAAAATTTGAGAATTAATGTAATCTGTAAATTTCTCGCATAATCTAGCTGACCTCCCTCTATCCTTCTTAGGTGTGTATTTCTCAAATCTACACTTTATTTATAAGTATCATTGAAATCTTACCTGCTCATAATTGTCTTAGTTTTAAAGCTAAATCCATAATCGCTTGAACATTGAATGCGTGTCGAATTGTCATTAATATTTGCTTTATAAATAACTTAAATTTCATATAAATCGAGACGCATTCAAAGAGTCAGTTATTGTAATGCAGGGTCTATTACTTCGTAACAGCTGGCATGCTCGCTGTAATAAGTCCCCTTTTAGATATTTTTTTATTATTAAATTTTAATGAATAATTACGGAAATTTCATTTCTTTGAGAGTCACCAGTTTTCTTTCAGTCAACGTTGATAATGGGGGGCCGGGTTTGAAATCTAGTTAAATATTACCATAATCGTTTAGATCTTATACATGTGTTACATTTTGAAGCCACGATGGCTCATTCCATGCCGTGAATACTCCGGATTCTATAGGGTTGAATTAACCCCAGTCATCCTACACAAGTGGACATGATAATGTTCTCGTAGGGCTTGATGACCGTCACGCAGCCAGCTGGCAAATTGAGACATGGATGGCTTGTCCCTGGTTATGCTCATGTGACACCTTACCTCTTCAGGTCGAGGCAGAGGCCAACCCGAAGCCCTTATAAACTTATTCACGGCATTGCAGTTTCAGTGCTGCCACTTTATATCACCCTTCTAAAGCATACCACGTGTTCCTTTATTTAGTTTATCATTCTCTATATCACTCCGCCTCGGCATTATCTTCGTCATCCACTCTCAAATAAATGTTCGCCCTTAGTCATAAAATAAATATTTTTATTAAATAAATGTATGTCCACCGCCACGGATGACTCTTGCAATGCAAAGTATAATGCCCCTACAGTACGCATTAGAAATACTCACTCGGGAACCTTAGGTAGCTAGATTACGCCTTCATATAAATGAATGCTTTTTATAAATAAATGTACTTTTATATATAGTAAAATTGCCAATTAGCTATTGAAACTCTGAATATAAAATATGATTAATAACATTAATAATGTTTTTTTATTAAATACGTAAATAAATAATTTTAACTGTACGTCTGTAGTCAAGTTTTCATTTATTCGATGCCCATTATATATATTTCCTCGGTTATATATGTGAATTAATATTCGTTTGATTGTTGGCCAACTCGGAAACAATACCATGAATCTCGTGCATCTCCCTGACCACCGTGCCTAAAGAAGTGTTTACTTATGTCACATCAGAGGCATTGTTCCGTAGATTGTAGTGTGGAACCAATAAACTATGTTCGAACTCGGTACCATGAGTGGCTTCGCTACTCGATGGTGTTGCTGTTCTGTGTGGTGGTCGAATTCTGCACTATGTTAACGAGATACACGTGTTTTGACTGTTACAATAGTTAATGTTAGATGGAATATATATTAATTATAATGGACAAGTGTTATATATAATTATATAATATGTATAAAAGATGATTAATTTCTGTCATCATCAAAGTTTTATAAATAATCTAATAGAATATAGTTCAGGAATTCATGATATCTACTATATAAACAAACGCACATAGTCGAAAATATATAATTAACATATTAAAAAGTAGTGAATTTTCATTTTACCACAGAAGAAATGTAATTGGTGATAAAGGTGTATCCATAATATTTTTTATTTATTGTTTATTTTTGATTTTATTTTTTTTAATAAATGTTATATTGAATAAATAGCCCTATGAATTGCTTAATTAGATATAAGTTCGATTCTTCATTTCCACACACACACACACACACACACACACACACACACATCTGGTTATCATAACATAGTTATGGAAGATATATAAGTTTGTCAATATAATTCAAGTTATCTAATTTGTATGGTGGTAATAAGTCTCAGTATTATAATACCAATAATACATTTTACTTTGCTTGGAATAGGTGGTGATTTGGATATAAAAGTACCTGGTCTTAATCATTATCTATCCTATATTAAATATAATAATTGATGATTGTGCAATAGTTTTAGTATTGAATAGATGCTCTGAACATATTTCAATTAACCTTATAATATTATTGTTTATAGATGTTTGTATTATTCTATTGGCCTATATATAAAGACCATATCCTATAACCTCAGCTGAGCTAAGCCATAGATTAATTTACAATATAAAAATCTTTTAAATAAGTTTAAATATAATTTACATTTATAAATTTTATTCTATTTTGCATATAATTGGTGCCTGGGCAATTATAAATATAATAAAGTAAATAAGTGAAGAGGATGGAGGTTGTAGGGAGGGTTATAAAGTGGATGCCCAGACATGGGGCCTGACAATTGTGGGGCCTGATAGTTATGGATAAATGGTTGCACAATGATTGGTGATCGATTCATCTTTTTTCATATGTGTATTTTCTTCTTTGTTGGAGATTATATTTTGTACATTCTATTATGAATGACATATAAAGTGGCTTGTGGTGGCATGCCATGTGGATGGCCTGATATACATGGGTTAAGTGGATGTCCAATCATGGAATCTTGATTAATTAAGTCTCATATTCTGTAGAATATTTATATTTTTGTTGATATATATTGGCATTTATCTGAGATGAGAAGTAATCCTGTGCTATTAGAATTACTTTAATCCTGTTTTAAATATACAACTATTGTAGAATTGGTTCCAAAATAGAATCAAGTTGGTAATTTTTGTTATTCAAGGATTTTTGATATCAATCTGGAAGATTAATAAAAATGTTTGATAAAATGGAACTAGGGGTAAATGGAGCATTCACTAAAGTTTGAAATAAGAAAATTAGAGTTTGAAATAAGCCAATACCTGAAAGATGTGTAATAGATATGTGAATGTCAGACGTATAGTGTAAAAAAAAAAAAAAAAAATTGTGTGAAATAAATAAATACAGCCATGAGACAGCTTAGTTTTAATTATAAAGCTATATAAATATCACAAATTATAGTAAATGTTAAAGTTGATAACGTTTTTTTTTAATATATATCTTTTGCTTGTCAATTAAATTTAGTACTGATGCTAGATAAACATAGAGTTATTGATAGTATTAAATTATAAAGTGTTAATATTGTTCATATCTGGAACACTTCTGTTATAGAAAGTCCATAGTTTTGAAGGTTAAATAGCATACTTGATTGTTGGAGTTTTGTTGGTTGTATTGCAAATTTTTGGTAATGGATGGAGAATTGTTATTATTGTCTTAGGTATATGGTGTATTCATGTCACTGGTGATTGATTGTTCTCATTCACTGATCCAACCCAAATTATGATATCAGTTGTTAGTTATAATGAAGCAGTTAACAGTAGTCCTGCCATGATTTTGCCTCTAAGACTCTAGAGAGAGCAAGGCATATTTATTTCTAATATATATGTAATATTTGTCTCTAAGACTCACAAAGATGAGCAAGACAATATCTTATAAATAGCCCTTAAGACTTGGATGTAAGCAGAGCATTGTGATAGTGTTTGTAGTAGAATATTATGGGTTGTGGTAGCTTAGCGTGGTTAAAGTGAGATGATCATCAGAGTGTTCATGGAGCATTGTATGTTTTAAGAGCAGTGATGGAATTCTTCTATCCATTTCAAAATTGTGAACTGCTAACAATTCTTTTTAACTGTCAGTATCTGTTGGATCTTTGGAAGAATAGATGAATATAACTTGAATATATAGCTCATTCTTAACAGACTATTTTCTATATTCTTATGCAAAGGTTGGCATTTTCATATTTAATTTAAAAAATTGTATATCAGTTGTCATATTAAATGCATGTCATCATTAATTTTATTTTGGTTATGAATTTTTTTTTGTTGTTATAAATGCTGGTTATAATATTTGAATGCATTCAATACAGCATAAAAATAAATGAACATGTTTAAATCGTTTGGTCTTTTATCAGTTGTTTGAATTGGTGTAGTTTGTAATATAACTAGTGGATTGTATAAAATTTAATTAATAATTTCAGTAATGTTTAGATTCATGTTATCCAGTGAAAACTTAATGTCTTCTTGCCTATGTGTGTGTGTGGAAAATCGAACATTATATGGGAAAATAAAATTGTGGAAATTTTATGTCATTCAGGTAGTGATAGTGAGTTTGAATTGTTGATTTGGTGGAGGTTGGAGCTGGTAAACCTTGTTTTCTTAAGTAATATTAATAATTTTTTAAGAGATTATAAAAGGGAAGAGTTTAGTTTATACGATAGTTTGGATGAGTCTCAAGAGACACCATGTCCAGACATGGCTGCATTGTCACCTGATCTCGAATCAGGAAATGAAGCTATAGATATGTGTCCTATGTAGAGTCTAATAAGATGAGAGGTAATATTTGTAAAACCACGGATGATGATATGCCGATGTGGGCCAAATCGTTTTTTGCAAAATTAAAGTCTAGACGAGTAGAAGATAGAGAAAGATCAGAAGAGGTGTTTGTAAAATTAAAGTCTGGTCAAGTAAAATTAGAGTCTGGTCAAACAGAATTGAAATCATAACTAAAAGAAATAAAGTTGAATCAAGATAAATCAGAGGAAAGGATGTCAGAAATAAAATTGGAAGTTTCAGAAATAAAGTCAGAAATGTCAGAAATAAACAGTAGTATAGTTAGGCAGATGCAAGTCGTGGAGAAGAAAGTAAAACGTCAGGAATCAGATATAGCAATAGAAGTAAATTTGAGTGAAAAGAAATCAGAGGAGAGGATTATTGAAATAAAGTCAGAAATGTCAGAGATAAAATTAGAAGTGAAACTAGAAACAAAGCTAGAAGCAAGGTTAAGAATACCCAAAATGAAGCTAGAAATGTTTGAGAATATTAATGAGCAAGTTATGCAGATTAATAAGAATGTTAGTTTAGCTAGCAATGAAGTAAATGTATATAAAGAACGTGGAGAAATAGTTGATCAAGACTCTAAATTAGATGGAATTGTAGTTATAGACATGATCAAAGATTTCAAAAAGAATCTTGATAAACAGAAAGAAGTTGATAAATTAATGAAGAAAGAAATAATTTCTGTAGACATGAAGTATTTAGAAATTTTGGAAAATTAGTTGTGTAAGGTTACTGATATCACTAGTAATAGATTTAAAAATAAAAATGAAAATTATATTCCAAAATGTGTTCTTGATTATTTAGAACATAAGGTGAAGGCGAATGTTTTTTAAAAAAATATTTAATGGAGATACTAAGCCTATAATATGTAGTATGAAATATTTAATAGAAAGTGTTAGTCATGCTAGAGAAGTCGGTAAAGGGAAAATAAAATGTAAAATGAAGAATACAAAGATGTTTGATTTAAATATTCATAGAAAAGTTATTAATCCGGAAAAAGAGTTAGGCAAAGCCAAAGTAAAGCTTAAATGTAAAAGTAAGGAGAAAACCAAAGTAGATTTTATGAGAGAGGTAATTAATCACGATAAACACATAAAGAAAATTAAAGTAAAATTCAAAGAGAAGAGTAGACAGAAGGTTAAGATAAGTTATCTTAATAGAGATGTAGATTATATAAGAGATACTGAGAAAGCAAAAGTAAAATTTAAATTAATAAATGAAAAGATAGTTCATTCAAATTTTAGTAGAAAGATTATTGATGAAGAAAAAGAAGTTGGAAAGGCTAAAGTCAAACTAAAGAAAGTAAACAGAAAGTTGATCAATGTTATGGGTTCAAAGATATCCAGAAATAAAAGGATAGAGCATAGAAAGGTAAAAACTAGACTAAAGAAAGTTGAGATAATGTCTCTTAGAGATAAACTTGTTAGAAGAAAGGAAATAAAGAATAATCGAGCAAGGTTTAAAGTTACTCGAAATGCTCACAGTTTGGTTCCATGTCCTGCGAGGCATGATTAATAAAAGTCATACCTATTGTTCAATATAGAATTTAGTTATATTTTTTTTGCTTATTTAATGTTGTTAAATATAATAGGAACAAGTGTTTGTAAAAGCATTAAATGTTTTTATTGTTTTATGTTTATTCGATAAACATAATTTTCTAATTGAGGAATGATCTTAATGTAAAATTTAATGTGTTATTAATATTGTTTATTGTTTACCCCATTCATTTTTCTTTCATAAGGGAAAAGGATTGTAACCTTCCAGGTTGGCACCAAAAAGAAATATGGGGAAGGGCACATTGTACTAACAAAGGATAAAGATAATTAGTTGAGAAAAATGAATTGTGATGTAATATAATATTTGGAATTGACTTTTTGGGAAAATTAGTCCTAAACTGTGATGTGATTTGCTAATTAAAATTGGGATTTTAACAAAATTAAAATTTTAAATAGGTATATTGATTGGTGGAAGTTTGGGACTATATGTTTAGTAGTATATGTTTGTGTACAATAGACGATTTTCATGTCATCATAGGCAGATGCATATGTGTATTATTAATTGGAATTTTCTTTTTTATATTTTATTTATAAGTTATTGATTATATATTGTCTTAGAATCTTATGTTTTAAAATTATAAAGATTATTTGTAATGGTGAATAACATTTTTTAAAATTAATAATTAATGTTTAATATTTTTATTATTATTATGTATAGTATATTCAGACATCATAGTGTTTAAAATTTTTATAAATAATATTTCTGGCAAGCTTCCAAAGTTGATTGTCAAAAAAAAACATAGAGGGCGTGAGAAAGAGAAAGACAAAGTTTAAAACTGGAAAGTAATAAAAAAAAGCTACGAGGAAGAAGATAAGAAAACTTAAAGGAATTAAAAAAAAACTCTCTAATAGAATTATAACAAATATAAAGAAAACATCGCAAGAATTCTAATAATGCATTTATGAAAAAATTCTATTGTACTACTGGAGTAAAAAAAACCATGAAGAGATAGACTCAAAAGGAAACCAGCTTCAAATTTCTACCAAAGTCATGATTCAAGTTTACTACCTTTGAAATACCTTGATGTCACATAAGATAAGTTATTATGATTTATTATAAAGTATTACCAAAAGTAAATAATATTGAAATGATAAATTTATTAAAAGTAAAGCTAGCAAAAGTCTTCTTGTTAGATGCTAATCATTTTCTATTAATCTTCTGCAAATTAAAACTTAAAGTGAAAAAGTTTATATACTTAATTTTATATTAAGAAGATAATTTTCTACCATGTAACTTTGATATTCGCGTATTTATAGTGAAATAATTTCAATGCATGCAAATGTCTTTTTTTTTAAAGCCTGTCATAGAATTCTAGGATAAAAAAACCTCATCATTCTTATCAAGTTATACTTAACAATCGAATAAAGATTTTTCTTTCCATTATAATTTCTATTATCTTTGAAATTAATATGTATTTTTTTTTAAATTTTTTAATTTTTTTTAAATGTAATGATAAGATACTGATAAATATTTTCATTACTGAATACAACAGATGTATAATCAATTTTTATTTATTTTTTTTTAAAAAAAAAACAACAAATACAATGTAACTTCATATCATTTATAATATGATCATTTATTATTTTATATAATCTAGAAATTTTATTATCGGTGGTTATAGATGTTTGGATATGTGCGTGATGTTATATATTATTATTATTTTTATTTTATTTTTTGTATTTATTATGCTGAATTTCATTAATGATTTTTATTTAAAAAAATAAAGAATTAAAACCTTGTCAGTTATAAGTTTGTTATATAGGAACTAGAATGAATATAACTTGATGATAGAAATGATCAGGGATGATCAGATTATTTAAATGGAGTTTGGGAGATATTATTAACTCTCACATATGTAAGTGTTTTTATTATTGTTGTACCATGCTTGTCTTTAATTTTTGTATAGTTAATGTTAGATGGAATATATATATTAATTATAACGGACAAGTGTTATATAAAATTATATAATATGTATAAAAGATGATTAATTTCTGTCATCATCAAAGTTTTATAAATAATCTAATAGAATATAGTTCAGGAATTCATGATATTTACTATATAAACAAACGCACATATTCAAAAATATACAATTAACATATTAAAAAGTAGTGAATTTTCATTTTACCACAGAAGAAATATAATTGGTGATAAAGGTGTATCCATAATATTTTTTATTTATTGTTTATTTTTGATTTTATTTTTTTTTAATAAATGTTATATTGAATAAATAGCCCTATATTGAATAAATAGCCCTATGAATTGCTTAATTATATATAAGTTCGATTCTTCATTTCCACACACACACATCTGGTTATCATAACATAGTTATGGAAGATATAAGTTTGTCAATATAATTCAAGTTATCTAATTTGTTTGGTGGTAATAAGTCTCAGTATTATAATACCATTAATACATTTTACTTTGCTTGGAATAGGTTGTGATTTGGATACAAAAGTACCCGGTCTTAATCATTATCTATCCTATATTAAATATAATAATTGATGATTGTGCAATAGTTTTAGTATTGAATAGATGCTCTGAACATATTTTAATTAACCTTATAATATTATTGTTTATAGATGTTTGTATTATCCTATTGGCCTCATATATAAAGACCATATCCTATAACCTCAACTGAGCTAAGCCATAGATTAATTTACAATATAAAAATCTTTTAAATAAATTTAAATATAATTTATAATTATAAATTTTATTCTATTTTGCATAGTATTGGTGCCTGGGCAATTATAATAAAGTAAATAAGTGAAGAGGATGGAGGTTGTAGGAAGGGTTATATATATACACACACACATATATATATTATTTATTTTAAAAATTATTTATTTTAAAAATTAGACATTAAAAATAAAGTTCGCTAATAAAAATTTGTTGTTTTTTTTAAATTGACAATTAAAAGTCATCTAAACTCTAATATATAAAATTGCACAGATGAAAAATTATTAAAAGAAAACTTTATTTAAAAAAAGAAAGTTTTAAAACTAAATTTTCAACAAAAACTTAAAAAGATTTAGAGATAAAAATATATCTTTAAGTTTGTACAATAAATTAATTAATGCTATTGTATAAAATGGAAATGATTATTAATTAGTCCAAGTGAACTAGCCTTTAGGAATTTCAAAATGTATAATTAAAGATCAGATATGAGAGAAAAAACAATGGGAACACAATGACCAATGAAAGAAATCCCTCAGGAAATGGACCTCAATGAAAAGGCCATCACCATCATCATGATATAATGTCCACTCAATCCAAAATTCTAATATAAAAGAAAAAGTTTGGAAATAAATTTTAGTGAAGAAAGAGCTAGGAGAGATTAAGAGATGTGTGCTATAGGTGTTGGTGCAGGGAGAGTTGAAGAAGAAAGAATTGGAAACATGCACTTCTAATTCTTTCAGTTAATTATAAAGAAAGGAAATGACGTCATCTTTCTATATCGGCTACCCCAGGACACCAAGATCCAGCAATGAAATACAATAAAGGACCTCATGGGAATTAACCCCTTACAAGTTGCAAGCAACTAGAATGTATGGACTTTTCTTTAAACCATAAGAACTTTATGAACTCTAATAAGCTTTAATTATAATTCTAAAAGTCCAGTATTTAAAAAGAATAAGAACTTTAATTCTAAAACTTATTCCTTATTTAATAGAAATAGAATCCTATCTGATCAATGTAAATTATTATAATAATTAATTTTATGTGATGTATTTTTTTTAAAAAAAAATCATTTCCATTTTTTTTTTTTTTTAAGTTTTATTATGATTTTTGTTTTTTCATTAAACTAAACTTAATAAATGTTAAATTTAAGTCGGGAATGAATGGCTGCATAGATTTGTAAAGTTATATTAATTTAATTAAGGGAGGGTAAATCTTAGGTTATTTGTTTTGTAGTTAAATTGGGTTAATGTATTGGATATATTGTAAGTGTAGTATGAGGTCTGCTATATGCAGGATCACATTATATGCCACATTCAGGTGAAATAAGCCTTTCTTATTGACCATCGGAGAAAGACAGTATTCCCTGCTCTTTAGATCACCCCTTTGCCTATGGAATGGGATTGTAAGTTGACAAAAAGGACCACAATCCCTTCCTATGGAGTTTTTTATTGTTCTCACCAGACAGATGTAACATTCCTGTACTGGATGAGAGACATTTTTTTCTCTATAACCATGCTTTTCAGGTGTACATTCCTGACACTATGATATTTGTGCTGTCATATTCATGCAGCATTGAATACATCGATATATAAGATGGATTGATGTTGGTTTAACTTCGAACTTTTGGCCTAAGATTAAATAAGGGATAGAATATTTTCTTTTCAAATGCAGTCTATGTAGTCGATTCAAACTCAACACTTTAATAAATATTAAATTCATCTGTGTGAACTTTAAAAATAAAAAGTTAAAAATGTAAATTAAATGCTAAAGTAAAATTTAGACTAAAATAATAATTCTAAATTACATATAGGTTTAATAAATATTTGTGTGTGTTATTACTGGCAATGGCTTTTATTTTTTGATATTGAAAATATATATTTAAGAATTTATATTTTATAAATCTCTGTGTCTCCATTGAGCTAGAGGCATGGGTTGATGGTCAGGATAAAAAATATGAAAAAATGTGATTCTTTAACTTATGTATCTGCCTACTATATAAATTTTCTAGGTTCAAATACCCTAATGGTGCCCTGTAGTGCAGATACAGTAAGATGCCTAATTCCATTTCTCCCCGATCGTTATAATATATATATATATTGAAATCCAGTGTTTTTAGCACTTGATCTTCATTTAAGATGATTGTATATAATATTGATGCTATTCTTTAAATAAAATAAAATAAAGGTAATAATATTTAACTGATAAAGTGTGCTATCCACTTTGCCTATCTGTAGTGTTCATTAGTTAATCGTATTATTCTAATGTTGTATCATAAATTATAAACAGATAGATTACTCTAAATTAAATGTTGTTCTAATAGCAAGCTAATATAATTTTAAAATGTTAATAAACTGTTGTTAAATTTTTAAATTATTATAAGAAGCTTAGCTACATAAAGTATATGTAATAGTATTATTATAGTAATTACTTAAAGTCAGTTATTTAAATAGTTTATTAAAAGTGTTGTAAAATAATTATGGGTAAATAAAGTTATTTAAAAAATAAACTCCATGTAGTATGTGTGTGTACATGAAAAATTAGTATGCTTGGATTCTTATTTTTAAGCGTTCATAGAAGTATTTTGTAAAAAAAAAAATCAGCATTCTAAAGTAAAAAAAAAAAATATTTAAAAAATTCAACATAAATGTCGGTTAATAATTTTATCTTTGATTATAATCACAAATAATTATTGATTGGTTTGGTATTTTATTTATTATTTCCATTTATTAAACTGTTTTCTAATTCATTTCAAATAACCTTAAAATCACGTGATTTTTTTATGTAATTATTATTATGTTTTGTTGTTTTTGTAAATTGAGTGGCTATCATAAAATTCACTAAGGGGCAAAGAGATGATCTTAATGAAGTCAATACCTATTAGAAATTGCTTTAAATTATCAGTTCCTTTTGTTTTTAGTCAGATTGGCATCATCATATCCTCTTTCCCACCTAGAATCATTTGACACTTCATGTTTAATAATGTTATTTTTTTGTAAATATTATTTTCTAGTACAGTAGCAAATTAACAATATCATGTTACTGCAGTCTACAATGCTAGGGTAAATATTTTTAGGACATTTGATTCTATACGTTCTACAATCATAAACTATCTATAATTATAATTTAATGTGTCTCAGGATAATTTAGATTTTACAAAACTTAAAATGCCAAGTTTAACAATTATTTATTATTTCAAACTAAAAAAATAAGCATTTTCAAAGTTAAAAACAACTATTTTACTTAATAATATTTTCCTGGTTTAAAAAAAAAAAAACTTGAGATAACTGAAATATTAGAACAACTCTAAAAATTTTGCTGCATTTAATAAAATTTATAATTACAACTTTAAATTATCGTAACAGATTTCTCACTATAAGATCTTTTCATTGACTCGTAGTAAATCGTAAGATTTCGCGAGTATTAATGTATTATAAGAATTGTGGACTTAATTAGTGAAGTATCGAATAGCTTCACACTCTTAGATCAAAACACTTCAGCTTCACTTATTTATATATAAAAGTAGGTTGAAGTAAAGAAGGATTCTCTCTTTTCTTCATAGCGTAAGCTTGTATTTTTAAGACCTATAGAGGTCACTACCTTCGTATATTTCAGACGCTTATTTCTAAGGTTACAGCCTTAGTAAATTATTACTTGATAATATTTATGTAAATTTTTCCAAAAAGCTAGATTATAGATCTACAAAAATGGAAAATTATAAATAGAGAGAAAAGCTGATTGACAAAAATTGAAAGCAGATATAGTAGATGAACTATCAAAAAATAGATAGTATGAAAATAGAATTAAATGATGTATATCACAGACACTAACTGATATAGATAAGAAAAGTACAGAAAGTAACTTACAGATTATAGTGAAAGATCCTAATCAAATAGTTGATATTTATAAAGAACCTACTTTTCCACATCAGATAGTATTCATGATGAAAGATGAAACCTCCATTCCCAATACAGAAGAGATAATTTCAAATACTTGACAAGGCAATGTTGATGATCAGGTACTTAATATGCAAATATATACGCCATATGTTAAAAACATCATGTTGAAATGTATGGAAAAAGACATGATGGTAAATAATTTGGAAATGTATTTAAAGTTACGTTTTCACAATCTTATCTGCCATCAAAACAAAACTTACATGTATTCTCAGCGCTATGTTTTAAAATTGAGAAACAATTATCAAACTAGAGCATTACTAATAATAGTAGCTCCCATAAAAGGATATTACAGCAATAAAAAGAAAGATGAATTATAATGGAGAAAATGATATCTCCAAACATTATATAAGAAAAATTTAACTACTATTAATTATGTAATATTTATGAAGGTCCATTTACCTGTATTTAGTATTAATAAACTTATAATAATAAAAATGGCCCAAATAGGATTATGACAATGGACTTGAAAAATGGATTATCCTAATTGGAATAATTATAATGTTAACTTATTTTATGTTATTATTTATGTAAACTTATATTACATAAGCAGTATAATATTTCTAATGATTTATTCATTTACAGTAAATGAGCAAAATAAAGGTTTAGCAATGTCATATTAAAGATAAAACTAAACAAACTTATTTACTAAGATATGGAAAATTAGATCATTAGAAATATAGAATATAATTTTAGTCTTTATTAATATTTTTGAATAGAAATATAAATGAAATTCAAGAACTATTGAAATTTCTCAACATGTGAATATTAAATTATGTAACAATTATCAGGATTATCGTTAAGAGAAATAAGGAATAAAAGAATAAATAAAAAATATGATATATAAATGTGTCCAAAAATATATTAAAGAATGAATTCCTATAAAAAAATTTGTGGATTCATTTATAAAATCAAACCTAGGATGGATCATATCATTAGCATGGAAACAGAGGACTGGATGCTCACAAGTTGGCAAATTTGTACATGAATTGCAACTGGTATGTTTATTACATGCCAAAATGTAGTTATGTCTCAAGAATTAAGAATCAATATTGATACCTTTAAATAGTTCTATACATCAAATATGTATAAGATAAGTAAATTAAAACTTAGCTATAAATAATCAGATTTTTAACCATACTATTATTTTATATACCATTCTACAATGAATAACTATGATCTTAAATAAATTAGACTTAATAATAGTTAATATATTGATAAAGACACATTTTATGATAATTAATTGTAAGAAAAGAATAAAAGGGAAATAATGCATATGATAATGTTGCATAATAAAATAGGATTAATATAAAGTTAATCATATTAAGTAAAGGTACATGAATCTATGTAAATTTAAACTTATTAAATTACTTAACCTTATTAATTATAAATTTTATTAAATTCCCATTATTATATTAAGTAATAATTTACTAAGGCTGTAACCTTTGAAATAAGCGTCTGAAAAATATGAAGGTAAGGACCTCTATAGGTCTTAAAAACACAAGCTTACGCTATGAAGAAAAGAGAGAATCTTCTTTACTTCAACATAGTTTTATATATAAATAGGTGAAGATTAAGTGTTTTGATCTAAGAGTGTGAAGCTATTCAATACTTCACTAATTAAGTCCACAATTCTTATAATACATTAATACTCGCGAAATCTTACGATTTACTACGAGTCAATGAAAAGATCTTATAGTAAGAAATCTGTTACGATAATTTAAAGTTGTAATTATAAATTTTATTAAACGCCCATTATTATATTAAGTAATAATTTACTAAGGCTGTAACCTTAGAAATAAGCGTCTGAAAAATACGAAGGTAGGGACCTCTATAGGTTTTAAAAACACAAGCTTTCGCTATGAAGAAAAGAGAGAATATTCTTTACTTCAACATAGTTTTATATATAAATAGGTGAAGATGAAGTGTTTTGATCTAAGAGTGTGAAGCTATTCAATACTTCACTAATTAAGTCCACAATTCTTATAATACATTAATACTCGCGAAATCTTACGATTTACTACGAGTAAATGAAAAGATCTTATAGTAAGAAATCTGTTACGATAATTTAAAGTTGTAATTATAAATTTTATTAAACGCCCATTATTATATTAAGTAATAATTTACTAAGGCTGTAACCTTAGAAATAAGCGTCTGAAAAATATGAAGGTAGGAACATCTATAAGTCTTAAAAACACAAGCTTACGCTATGAAGAAAAGAGAGAATCTTCTTTACTTCAACCTACTTTTATTTATAAATAGGTGAAGCTGAAGTGTTTTGATCTAAGAGTGTGAAGCTATTCAATACTTTATTAATTAAGTCCACAATTCTTATAATACATTAATACTCGCGAAATCTTACGATTTACTACGAGTCAATGAAAAGACCTATAGATTAGATAGGCGTATAGGAGATAGTATAGTATAGTAGTTACACAACTTATGGATATGAGTAGGAATGCAGATAAACAGTTATATATGAGTTTTATAGATATAGAGAAGGCATATGATAGAGTAAATAGAAATAGATTATGGATAAGTTTAGCAAATTTGGGAATGGATGAAGCTTTAATAGATATTATTAAGAAATTATATGAAAATAATTATTATATATATCAATTAGAGAATATAGAATCAATTAAAGTTAAAAATGGTGTGGGACTAAGGCAAGGATGCCCTATGTCACCTATTTTGTTTGTGTTGTATTTGAGTGAAATGGAAAGAGCAATAGAAAGATTAGGAAGAGGGATAGAGATACCGTTAATAGGTAGTAAGGGAGTATATATTTTGTCAGGTCTTTTTTTTTTGCAGATGATATATTTTTGTGCGCAGAAAAAAGAGAAGATATGGAAGTTATGTTGAGGACATGTGCAAGGGTGGGTAAAGAGATGGGGATTAAATTTAGTGAAGAAAAATTAAATATAATGATAGTTAATACTGAGGAAAGAGAAGATGTAGAATTTTTATTGGGAGATATTAAGTTAAGTGTGGTGAATAGATATAGTTATTTGGGAATTATTTTAAGTAATCAGAAAAATTATTTGGATAAATGGGAGAAAAAATTGATAAATGAAGCAAAGAAAAGAAAGGGATTGATAAAGAAATTAACAGTATTTTCATATAATAAATATGATGTAGCTAGAATTATATGGAAAGGAGTTGCAGTAGCAGGGTTAACATATGGTAATGATGCATTATATGTTAGTAAAAAAATATTAGATTATTTGGAAAAAGCTCAAAGGGAAGTAGGAAGACATGCATTGGATGCAGAAGTCTGGACAGCAAGGGAGGCAATTCAAGGAGAAATGGGATGGTCAAATTTTCATATGAGAGATGCAAAAAGTAAAATGAAAATGTTTGGTAGATTGCAGTTTATGGATAATAAAAGAATAGCTAAAATAGTATTTAATTGGGTTATGAGTAAAGGGCAGGTAACAAGATGGGTGAGAAAGGTAATGTGGTATGCAAAAGATTTGGATAAAGAATTTATATCAGTATATTTGTACAAAAGATGGGATGATTGTGTTAAGAGGATTATTGAGTGTTATAGTAGTAAGGAATGGGATAAAAGAATAAATTTATTAATAAAGACTAGGGAGTTAGAGAGATGGAGAAATAGTATGGAGAGTAAAAAGAGTTTAAATATATATAGAAATAAACAGAATATTAGGTGTGAGTTAATATATGATAATAGTAAGGAAAGTAGTTTATTGTTTAAGGCTCGAACGGGATCTTTAACTACAAAAGAATATACATGTAAATGGAAAAATATGGATGATTTATTTTGTAAATTATGTAAGGAAGGAATTGAAAATATTAGGCATTTGTTAATTGAATGTAAATGTTTGAAAACAGAAAGGGTACATATAATGAAGTTGTGGAAAAATAAATATGAAAAGAGTGATTATACAGAAAGTGAATTATTGGTTTTTATGCTAGGTTTGGGAAAAGATAAGGGGGATTTAGATATAAAGGTTATAGAGTTGACAAAAATTATGTTGTGGAAATGGGATAGAGCAGATTATGGGTAAATTTAGAGTGGGGAATGTAAAAGAAAGTGGCTAACAGGTTTATCTGGGCATAATTGCTGAGATATTCTTGACTTCGTTTAAGGAGAAGCCATAATACATCACATCACATCGCTTATTTCTTAGGTTACAGCCTTAGTAAATTATTACTTAATATAATAATGGGCGTTTAATAAAATTTATAATTACAACTTTAAATTATCGTAACAGATTTCTTACTATAAGATCTTTTCATTAACTCATAGTAAATCGTAAGATTTCATGAGTATTAATGTATTATAAGATTTGTGGACTTAATTAGCGAAGTATTGAATAGCTTCACACTCTTAGATCAAAACACTTCAGCTTTACCTATTTATATATAAAAGTAGGTTGAAGTAAAGAAGATTCTCTCTTTTCTTCATAGCGTAAGCTTGTGTTTTTAAGACCTACCTTCGTATTTTTCAGACGCTTATTTCTAAGGTTACAGCCTTAGTAAATTATTACTTAACCTTATTAAGTAATTATGAAAAATAGTTAGAACAAATTGTGAAGTTATAGAAATGACATTACGTCCAATCTATAACATGACTGAAACAAATTGTATGATATCCACCATACCTGAAATACTATTATTTAATTAATTCCTCAACAAATAAAAACCCTATAATGACAATGTAATTATTAGTAAATATAATAATTACCCAATAATATATATTTTCTCTAATTATAAATTAAGAATTAAAGATCTTAAGTCGAGAGGAAAATGAAAGTTGACATATGAATTACAGTAATAAGTAAATAATTTATACACAGATCAAATGATGATTGATTGAGAATTAAAATAAAGACATTGAATTTATATTAATACTTTTTGTCGAGGGAAATGTGAGATATAGAATAGTCCACACACACACACTTATATATATATATATAATGTCCATTAATTAAAAACAAAATAGTAATTATAATTGAAATAATAAATTTAATGGTTTACAAACTATTACAAACAATAGTTAAATCCCCAGAAGTACTTTCGGTTAATTTCTTAAACTTGCCATTAAATTTAAAAAAAAAAGCGGAATCAAACGTCATCAATTCAAATCCCATGACTCTCGTATTTTAATGCTAGCAGCTTTTGTCAATTTATTAAATGCATTTTATTCCTATTTATAAAAATTGCCTCTTTAATTTTTCTTTTACTATAATTTCTCTCTTCATGAAGAATTTTCACATTTTTAAAATCAAATTTGAATTTATATTTACATGATTTTTCATGATCAAAGAAAACTGAAGGAGTCATTAAATCACCATTACTTTTACTTTTTACATGTTTATATAACAATTCATGCTCCCTCAATCTCTTCTCAATACTGCACCTAGATTCATCTATATATGATAGCATACAATCACAAAAAATTTGATATATGACATTACTTTCCTGCTTGACCGGCATTATATCCTTAGAATTATTGACTAATTTATTAATATTGTTTGGAACATAGAATAAAACATTAAACACATCCTTATATAAATTCTTAAAAAAATTCACTTGTGGATACTTTATGACAATTTAAAAAAAAGTTATAATGATTTAAAGGAAATGAAGATTAATACTAAACAATGGATGTCTATTCCATTTATTTCAAATCCACAAGTGAAAGATTTTAAGGATTTATATTAGAATGTGTTTACTGTTTCATTCTAAGTTCCAAACAATATTAATAAATTAGTCAATAATTCTAAGGATGTAATAGCTGTCAAGCAGAAAAGTAATATCATATATCAAATTTTTTTGTGATTGTATGCTATCATTTAAAGGTGAATCTAGGTGCACTATTGAGAACAAATTAAGGGAGCATGAATTGTTATATAAGCATGTAAAAAGTAAAAATAATGGTGATTTAATGTCTCCTTCAGTTTTTTTTGATCATGAAAAATCATGTAAATATAAATTTAAATTTGATTTTGAAAATGTGAAAATTCTTCATGAAGAGAGAAACCATAGTAAAAGAAAAATTAAAAAGGCAATTTTTATAAACAGGAATAAAATTCATTTAATAAATCGACAAGCTGCTAACATTAAAATATGAGATTCATGGAATTTGAATTGATGATGTTTGCTTACACTTTTTTTTTTAATTTAATGGCAGTTGAGGCAGGTTTAAGAAATTAACTGAAAGTACTTCTGCGGATTTAAGGATTGTTTGTAATAGTTTGTAAATCGATAAATTTATTATTTCAATAATATATATATATTGCAACTAGCACAGACGTTCGTTACATTGTTGTTGTTTTTTATTAAATATGAAAGTAAATTAAAAAGTTCTCATTTAAAAATTTTCTTTAAGAATTAAAAATTGAAATTAAATATCATCTTAAACTCGTATATATTAAATCGCACAGATAATGAAAAATTATTAAAATAAAACTTTATTAAAGAAAAAGAATTTTAAAACTAAATTTTAAAAAGATTTGGAGATAAAATTATATCTTTAAATTTATCTTTAAATATATCTTTGATTTGGAAAACAGGTTAATTAATCAGAAATGGAAATGATAAATTTAATTAGTCAAATGTAAACCAGCCTTGGGCATTTAAATGTAAAAACATCGGTCAGATAGGAAAACAATAAAAACTTTTAGCAAATGAAATAAATCCATTGGGAAATCAGACCTCAACGAAAAGGATCATCACATCGATGATGTAATGTTAAGTCAATCTTTCAAAGTAATATAAAAGGACAAGTTTGGAAATTATTGGGGTGATATAGATTATTTACGATGTGACAGATAGGTGTTAGTGCTGAAGTGAAGGAGAAGGGATTGAAAAGACAGCACTCTTGAATCCCTTCAGTTCTGCTAAGAAAGAAAGAAAAATGAACTATCGTTTTCTACATTGAGAACTAGTTAAAGCAAAAATCTCCGGATGGATAAATAAATCGGCCTTCAGAATATTAACCTCTTTAGGATGGCATGGGAATTCACATTCATGGCAAGCAATGGATAAAGTTGGACATTTTAAAAAATGTAAGAACTTTATATTCACTTGAAACAATAAGAACTCTAAATTTTAAAACTTTTTAGTAAATAATGCAATAGAATCCTAGCTGACCAAACTAAATTCTTCATTAATAATGTTATTTGATGTATTTGTTATTTATTTATTTAAAATCATTTCCAGTTATTTAACTTTGTTCTTTAAGTTTATTTATGATTTCTGTTTTCCGATAAATTAAAATATATCAATGTTAAACTTAAGTTGGGCATGAATGGCTGTATAGATTTGTAAAGTTATATTAGGGGAGGGTAATCTTCGGTTATTTATGTCATTGTTAAATTGGGTCAATGGATTGGACATATTGATGTAGTTAGTAGATGTAGTCGAAGATTCGCTACTGGCAGAATCGTTTATATATACGCCGCACTCACCCGTTTGCCTATGGAAGGAATTATAAGACGGAGAACACAGTTCCTTTCTATGGAGTTTTTTTATTGTTCTTCTTGTTAGATAGATGTAATATTCCTATCTGATGAGAGTCAATGTCTTTTCTTATTCTTTTTGGTGCTGCCGTATTCCGTATTACATTGAAAACATTGATGTATCAGATGGATTGATGCCAGTTTTACTGTGAATTTTAGCCTAAGGTTAAATAGGGATATAATATTTTATTTTCAAATGCAAATCTACGTAGTCTATTCATACTCAACCCTAAATAAAAATGCATTAAATTTAAGTAGTTTATAGATGCTTGCATGGATTGGTTAACGGTGAATTGTGTTTCGGGTTTTCATATTTGATCAAAATATATAGACATTCGATAAATAATGATACCTTATGGGGAGTATCTAAAATGTATTTATTCGGATGTCTTTTAAGTTATTGGTGACAATGCAAGTATCTTATGATGAATACTAGAGGGTTTCTTATATTTCCCTATGCAATTGTCAGTAATCAATAATTTTGTATTTTGATTGTTTAGGTTTATTTTGAAATGTTTTTGACCGTTGAAATCTATGTAACCGATCTATAGCAACATATTAAAACAAGCTTTTATAATCCCATCTGTGTGAACTTAATTAAAATGTAAACTTATAATATAATAGAAATTAAAATGTAAATTAAAATCTTAAGGTAAAGTTAAAAATAATGTTAAATGTTAAAATGTAAAACTAATACTAAAATAATTTTAAATCTTATATATATGTGCATAAATAAATGTTTGTATGTTAATTACTGGCAGTGGCTTATTTTATTCCTCTTATATATATATATTCTTATATTTTATTATTAAATCTCTGCTATTCCACTGAGGTAGTGACATGGGCTAACGACCGGAATCAAAATTTAAAAAAAAAAAAAAAATTTTTTTTTGACTTACGTATCTGCCTACTTTATAAATTTTTCTAGGTTCAAATGCCTAGATGGCGCCCTGTAGTGCAGATCATGTTAAGTCTTTTCTCCGGATTGTTACAATATATATATATATAATTTTTAATTAAACCATTTTATTAAAGAAAAGTAGTAGAATAATTGTGATCCGTTCATATGTAAAAAAATTCTAATATATAAAAAATAAAACAAAAAGGTTTACACTATATCAGCAACCCTATCTTAAATACAAAGAACCTCATAGAAAATTAAACTTTAAATGCATAAAGCTAAACTAGTAACAAATTCACAATTCAACTAGATTAGCCAAGAAGATAGAATTTAAATCACTACTAATGGTGTCACTGCTACAAGGACACTTTTCAAGTGGAAAGAATTACAAAATAGCAACATATTTAATCTAAACATGATCCCAATTCCAAGTATTTCCATATGCCCTTAATATTAAAAGAACTTCTAAATAAGTTAATGGCTTCAGAATTTGGGGTAATTTTGATTATTTATTGACTAGTTTAGCTTTATGCTTTTAATGCTTACATTTTTGATGAATTTTTTTTTGTATTTAAGGTAGTGTTACTTCTATAGTATAAATGCTAAATATATATATATTGTACCTATATCGATATAGGCACATATAATTTTATCTAAAATTATATTATTAAAATAATCGTTCATAAAAGAAAAACATAAAATTAAACGTTGAAGAGTTTATTGCAGTTTGTTTTAGAAAAAGATAAGAAGCAAATAGTTTTCTAGCGTTAGTTTTTGAAATAAAAGCTACAATTAATTAATCAAAAGGGGGGAGGGGGAGTCTTGGTTTGAGAAATTAAACTAAGGGTTATAAAAGGAAGTAAAGAGTTTTTATTAGTATTCGTAAAAATATAATTTAAAAAGTTAAAACATACAAATCTCTTTTCATTCAAGTTTACTTAAAGAAAAAATACTGTTAAAACTAATATATATATATATATATATATATATTAAAACTAATATATATATATATATATATATATATGTGTGTGTGTGTGTATGTGTGTGTGTGATTGTCAACAATAGAATAAATGTTATTATAAACAAATGAAAGTTAAAGAAGATTATCATTAAAAAACACAATAATGGCTATTAATTAATATCAAACAATGTTTTTGCATGGCTATTACTAATTAAGCAATCTTTCAAAACATGTTTATCAAATGATTATCACTGGAATTTGACAACAGATCTTTGCCGGAGATATTAGAAAGACGACAAGGCGCAGGTATAAATAGACTTTTTTATCGGACAGTAGATCAGTTCACAAAGTTATTGAGTGAGTGCAGTTCAGAATTTAATTGAGTCAGTTAAGAGACAAAATGCAGTGTTGAGAAGATTTTGGGAATGCACATTTCTCTTCAGCTCAGATGTTCAACGAAAACAGCAGATCTGCCCGTGAAATACTGTCAGCTTAGCATCGTAGAAAATCTCCTTCCGTATATAATTGTCTCCAATAGTAATAATCATGAAAATAAGGAAACTCATCAAGGAAACGTCCCAGCCGGCTGGTAAGCATTCATAATGGAAACATTTTCACCAAAAGCAGCCTCCCAAGAGAACAAAATTCTACATCTACATTCAAAATCCTAGGTAAAAACATTTGCTTATTTCATTTATACTGTAATAGCCATTGCATTACATTAATTCATACGAATCTTTCAAGAGTCTAATTATATGAACTCTATATCATACATAAATGAACTATTGATGTGTGTGATTAAATTTCAAATGCTATGTAGTCCTTTATTATCATTATTATGTGTGTACATGAGTTAATATGTGCATAATCATTATATCAATATTTATTAGTTAAATTAGAGTGTTCTGTTATTAAATCTATAGGAATATTTAAACTATTTAGAAATGGTAATTTAAAATATGTGTGTGTTTATTAGAATTATAAAATGTTTAAATTTAGTAAATAAATGTTAGTTAATAAATTATCTTTAAAATTAAACTTTATTTGTCGGTCAATTCTTTTCTTTTATCAATTCTTTTAACCACTAATTAAGTATAATCTATTAGTGATTACAAATAGCTGAGCTAGTCGTGGATTTAGGTGTTGAGTTAGTGGCCACTGTTCAAAGTGCACTGTCAATTCTTTTAGACTAGACAGCTGGCACCCATGATTAAACACAAATAAAAGTGCTTTGGATGTAGTGTTGAACTCAACAGCCGAGAAGAAGCTATGTCCTGGAAATGTAACGCTAGATATATACTTTATAGCTATCGTTTGGGCATACATACTCTCTGAGTATGTTCTTCTCTGCCTAAGAGACCGGTGTTTCGAATGCACATATTCAAAAACGGTTCAAATGGCTGTACCCAACTGTGAGGCTGAACCTAAAAAACAATAGTAATGAAATACTTTGTTTCTTGCTGTATTTTTATATTGGACTATTTCCATCATCTAATATGTGTGTTGAATGTCTTTAGAAAAGTTTTAATTTTTAGTTAAATATTCCAAATGCATTCAACTGTTAGTAATATCACAGCAAACAGGTTAGTATATGCACCAACTGTTAGTAATATCACAGCAAACAAATGTTAATAATATCACAGTAAACAGGTTAGTATATGCACTAACTGTTAGTAATATCACAGCAAACAGGTTAGTATATGCACAACGTTTCGAGAGGTATTTTTCTCCCCTCTTCTTCAGGTGTTGCTGGCCTGACCAGTGACAGTACTAGCATGGAATTCGAACCTGGGTCCTTAGATTCTTGATTATTGAAATTTAAGGTAACGCTCTAACCAACTGAGCCATCCTGCCAAAGGCCTAACAGTTGGTGCATATACTAACCTGTTTGCTGTGATATTACTAACAGTTGAATGCATTTGGAATATTTAACTAAAAATTAAAACTTTTCTAAAGACATTCAACACACATATTAGATGATGGAAATAGTCCAATATAAAAATACAGCTAGAACACCATCATCACAAACCTTCAGAAAAACACTTTGTTTCTTGTTTAAAAATTTCTTATAAAAAGCTAAATTCCGTATGTGAAAGTGTTTTAATTTTTTTTTTTTTTTAAAAAAAAAGAATTGACCGAAAACTTTTTTTTTCTTTAAATGAAAATAGATTTTGACATTTATGCTATCAAATTAGAGACAGTTAGGTGTTATGGGCGGAGTTAAAGCATTAAGATCAGGTAGAGAAAAGGACTAAAAGGGTGGAGTTAGCGGGAGTTTTCGTCTTAGTAAGAAAACCAAATAAATAAGTCATATATTAAATTTAGTTTAACATAAGCACTAGTACTTTGAAATTGAAATTTTTGAAAAGGGATCCAAAAGAAAGCCCAATATATTTTAAAAATCTTCAGTTAGTAGAAAAGGAGAAAGAAGAAATATCTGACATGCAGATGATGATGAAATTGATGATGAATATGATGCAAGAATTCAAAGCAGAATTCATAAAAGAAATGCATCAAGAAATTAAACAAAGTCAACAAGAAATGCATCAAGAAATTAAACAAAGTCAACAAGAAATGCATCAAGAAATTAAACAAAGTCAACAAGAATTGTGTCAGAAATTTGAGCAAAGCCAACAAGAGCTCAAAAAAGAACTCAAAACAGAAATTAAAGAACTCAGAGCAGAAGTAAGGGAGATAAGATATGAAATTACAGGAAAGATAGAGAAAAATCAAGAGATTGTAGGAGTAGATTTAGTTAAAGAAAGTAAAAAAGTTGAGGTCACGAAAGAGGTAGAAATTGAATTAGAATCAGATAGCGTTGTGACAGATAAAGTAGAAACTTATGTAGATCAAAAGGTAGACAAAAGCGTAAAAGAGTTTTTACAAAGAATTAAAAATAAAAGCTTTAAAGTAAACATCCACATTCGCTGTAGACATAGATTTAAAACAAAGAGAATGCGTAAGAAAAAATATTCACGATTAGAAAAAATACGGAGGTCTGTAAAGCTTAAAAGTTTTCTAATTTACAAGGCAGAAAATAGAACGGTAAGAGAAAGAGATAAAATAGATGTTAATCAAGAAATAGAAGTGAGAATATGGAGTATGATTTTTATTATAAAATTAGTAGAAAGAAAAAAGGAGCCACTGGACATAGTTTAAAAGTTAGTAAACGGGCGGAATAGTAAAGGAAATAAACAAAAAGGCCTGGAAATGGACTATGAGTTTAATATAATTATGTTGACGTAAGTGAAAAGCCTGAATTAGAATTTTGCTATTTAAAATAATGGATTGTTTTGTCAAATAATAATAACGGAGGCTTCGCTAAATAAAATATTTTTTTCACGCACATATTAATTAAGGAAATGCTCGTAAATAAACAGATCAAATAAATAAAAAATCAAGTTAAATAAAAGGGGCAAATTAATGTTTTAAAAGTCAAGTTTGTAGGATTAAATAAATAAATAAGATAATGGAAATAAGCAAAAAGAAATCAAGTTAAGCAAATAAGTATAATATATCTGTAGTAAATAATAATAATGAATGAATCATAATAAAGTAAAATAGTTTTTTTTTCTCGGAGTACACACACATTAATATATAAGTTAAAGTAATGGGTTAAAATAATATTGTAATATAAATAAATATGTGTCCGTGATAGTTTCAAAATAATATTGTAGCATAAATAAATATGGATAATGTTCGTATGGGTTTAAAATAAGTATCGTAAAACTAATATTTAAAATGTTCGTACTGGTTTAAAGATAATATTATAAGATTAGTGTAAATAAATAATGTTGAAATAATGTTCATAATGGTTTGAAATAATGGTGTAAGATTAGATTAATACAAATAAATATGTTAAAGTAATGTCCATGTGTAGTTAAAAATAATATTGAAAGGATAAATAATATAAAGTCAATCTAAGTTATATTAGGAGCGTATAAGGGTTCGAATCTAAAGGGATGAGGGTAGTATTGAAATAGTTAGATAAGGATTAAGTTTAAAGCTGTCGACTGGATAAATTCTAGTACCAGCAATGGATTGGCCAGAATCATTCCTTTTTTAAAAAATACACTGGCAACAACCAGAGTAAGTCGTAAGTCACATTTGAGGGGAGAATCCCCATATCTCATACCTCATTTTCCAAAGTGTAAGTTGTAATTAGACAGTTGAAAATTCCTGCCATTCTCAGCTGCTTAGTCAAAGTCCGAACAAGAGAATCGGCAATCGTTTTCCAGGGCATAAGTCGGTAATGAACAGTTGAAATTCCTGCCATTTGCAGCCACCTTTTCTTAGTCAAAGTGCAATCAAGAGAATCGGTAGCCAAATCTTCATTTATAAAAGATCCCTGTGCCACAAATTTATTTTGTCCTCGTGGTAATTATCCAGGACGAACATTGTAAGCAATGTTACCAGCATAAAAAAAAGAAAAGCATAATTGGAGATTGCCCTTAGTATGGAAAGAAAAAGATATAAAAAAAGCAAACTTAGAAAGAATAATAAATTAAGATTTAATGTGGTCAGAGATAAAATGGTCAAAAATGATGCATTTTACTCCCAAAAAGGAGGGACGGTGTAATGTACCTATATCGATATAGGCACATATAATTTTATCTAAAATTATATTATTAAAATAATCGTTCATAAAAGTAAAACATAAAATTAAACATTGAAGAGTTTATTGCAGTTTGTTTTAGAAAAAGATGAGAAGCAAATAGTTTTCTAGCGTTAGTTTTTGAAATAAAAGCTACAATTAATTAATCAAAAGGGGGAGGGGGAGTCTTGGTTTGAGAAATTAAACTAAGTGTTATAAAAAGAAGTAAAGAGTTTTTATTAGTATTTGTAAAAATATAATTTAAAAAGTTAAAACATACAAATATATTTTCATTCAAGTTTAATTAAAGAAAACATAATGTTAAAACTAATATATGTGCATATATATATGTGATTGTCAACAATAGAACAAATGTTATTATAAACAAATGAAAGTTAAAGAAGATTATCATTAAAAAACACGGCAATGGCTATTAATTAATATCAAACAATATTTTTGCATGGCTATTACTAATTAAGCAATCTTTCAAAACATGTTTATCAAATGAGTATCATTGGAATTTGACAACAGATCTTTGCCAGAGATATTAGAAAGACAACAAGGCGCAGGTATAAATAGACTTTTTTATCGGACAGTGGATCAGTTCACAAAGTTATTGAGTGAGTGCAGTTCAGAATTTAATTGAGTCAGTTAAGAGACAAAATGCAGTGTTGAGAAGATTTTGGGAATGCACGTTTCTCTTCAGCCCAGATGTCCGATGAAAACAGCAGATCTGCCCGTGAAATAATGTCAGCTTAGCATCGTAGAAAATCTCCATCCATATATAATTGTCTCCAATAGTAATAATCATGAAAATAAGGAAACTCATCAAGGAAACGTCCCAGCCGGCTGGTAAGCATTCATAATGGAAACATTTTCACCAAAAGCAGCCTCCCAAGAGAACAAAATTCTACATCTACATTCAAAATCCTAGGTAAAAACATTTGCTTATTTCATTTATACTGTAATAGCCATTGCATTTCATTAATTCATACGAATCTTTCAAGAGTCTAATTATATGAACTCTATATCATACTTAAATGAACTATTGATGTGTGTGATTAAATTTCAAATGCTATGTAGTCCTTTATTATCATTATTATGTGTGTACATGAGTTAATATGTGCATAATCATTATATCAATATTTATTAGTTAAATTAGAGTCTTCTGTTATTAAATCTATAGGAATATTTAAACTATTTAGAAATGGTAATTTAAAATATGTGTGTGTTTATTAGAATTATAAAATGTTTAAATTTAGTAAATAAATGTTAGTTAATAAATTATCTTTAAAATTAAACTTTATTTGTCGGTCAATTCTTTTCTTTTATCAATTCTTTTAACCACTAATTAAGTATAATCTATTAGTGATTACAAATAGCTGAGCTAGTCGTGGATTTAGGTGTTGAGTTAGTGGCCACTGTTCAAAGTGCACTGTCAATTCTTTTAGACTAGACAGCTGGCACCCATGATTAAACACAAATAAAAGTGCTTTGGATGTGGTGTTGAACTCAACAGCCGAGAAGAAGCTATGTCCTGGAAATGTAATGCTAGATATATACTTTATAGCTATCGTTTGGGCATACATACTCTCTGAGTATGTTCTTCTCTGCCTAAGAGACCGGTGTTTCGAATGCACATATTCAAAAACGGTTCAAATGGCTGTACCCAACTGTGAGGCTGAACCTAAAAAACAATAGTAACGAAATACTTTGTTTCTTGCTGTATTTTTATATTGGACTATTTCCATCATCTAATATGTGTGTTGAATGTCTTTAGAAAAGTTTTAATTTTTAGTTAAATATTCCAAATGCATTCAACTGTTAGTAATATCACAGCAAACAGGTTAGTATATGCACCAACTGTTAGTAATATCACAGCAAACAAATGTTAATAATATCACAGCAAACAGGTTAGTATATGCACTAACTGTTAGTAATATCACAGCAAACAGGTTAGTATACGCACAACGTTTCGAGAGGTATTTTTCTCCCCTCTTCTTCAGGAGTTGCTGGCCTGACCAGTGACAGTACTAGCATGGGATTCGAACCTGGGTCCTTAGATTCTTGATTATTGAAATTTAAGGTAACACTCTAACCAACTGAGCCATCCTGCCAAAGGCCTAACAGTTGGTGCATATACTAACCTGTTTGCTGTGATATTACTAACAGTTGAATGCATTTGGAATATTTAACTAAAAATTAAAACTTTTCTAAAGACATTCAACACACATATTAGATGATGGAAATAGTCCAATATAAAAATACAGCTAGAACACCATCATCACAAACCTTCAGAAAAACACTTTGTTTCTTGTTTAAAAATTTCTTATAAAAAGCTAAATTCCGTATGTGAAAGTGTTTTAATTTTTTTTTTTTTTTAAAAAAAAAGAATTGACCGAAAACTTTTTTTTTCTTTAAATGAAAATAGATTTTGACATTTATGCTATCAAATTAGAGACAGTTAGGTGTTATGGGCGGAGTTAAAGCATTAAGATCAGGTAGAGAAAAGGACTAAAAGGGTGGAGTTAGCGTGAGTTTTCGTCTTAGTAAGAAAACCAAATAAATAAGTCATATATTAAATTTAGTTTAACATAAGCGCTAGTACTTTGAAATTGAAATTTTTGAAAAGGGATCCGAAAGAAAGCCCAATATATTTTAAAAATCTTCAGTTAGTAGAAAAGGAGAAAGAAGAAATATCTGACATGCAGATGATGATGAAATTGATGATGAATATGATGCAAGAATTCAAAGCAGAATTGATAAAAGAAATGCATCAAGAAATTAAACAAAGTCAACAAGAAATGCATCAAGTAATTAAACAAAGTCAACAAGAATTGTGTCAGAAATTTGAGCAAAGCCAACAAGAGCTCAAAAAAGAACTCAAAACAGAAATTAAAGAACTCAGAGCAGAAGTAAGGGAGATAAGATATGAAATTACAGGAAAGATAGAGAAAAATCAAGAGATTGTAGGAGTAGATTTAGTTAAAGAAAGTAAAAAAGTTGAGGTCATGAAAGAGGTAGAAATTGAATTAGAATCAGATAGCGTTGTGACAGATAAAGTAGAAACTTATGTAGATCAAAAGGTAGACAAAAGCGTAAAAGAGTTTTTACAAAGAATTAAAAATAAAAGCTTTAAAGTAAACATCCACATTCGCTGTAGACATAGATTTAAAACAAAGAGAATGCGTAAGAAAAAATATTCACGATTAGAAAAAATACGGAGGTCTGTAAAGCTTAAAAGTTTTCTAATTTACAAGGCAGAAAATAGAATGGTAAGAGAAAGAGATAAAATAGATTTTAATCAAGAAATAGAAGTGAGAATATGGAGTATGATTTTTATTATAAAATTAGTAGAAAGAAAAAAGGAGCCACTGGACATAGTTTAAAACTTAGTAAACGGGCGGAATAGTAAAGGAAATAAACAAAAAGGCCTGGAAATGGACTATGAGTTTAATATAATTATGTTGACGTAAGTGAAAAGCCTGAATTAGAATTTTGCTATTTAAAATAATGGATTGTTTTGTCAAATAATAATAACGGAGGCTTCGCTAAATAAAATATTTTTTTCACGCACATATTAATTAAGGAAATGCTCGTAAATAAACAGATCAAATAAATAAAAAATCAAGTTAAATAAATGGGGCAAATTAATGTTTTAAAAGTAAAGTTTGTAGGATTAAATAAATAAATAAGATAATGGAAATAAGCAAAAAGAAATCAAGTTAAGCAAATAAGTATAATATATCTGTAGTAAATAATAATAATGAATGAATCATAATAAAGTAAAATAGTTTTTTTCTCGGAGTACACACACATTAATATATAAGTTAAAGTAATGGGTTAAAATAATATTGTAATATAAATAAATATGTGTCCGTGATAGTTTCAAAATAATATTGTAGCATAAATAAATATGGATAATGTTTGTATGGGTTTAAAATAAGTATCGTAAAACTAATATTTAAAATGTTCGTACTGGTTTAAAGATAATATTATAAGATTAGTGTAAATAAATAATGTTGAAATAATGTTCATAATGGTTTGAAATAATGGTGTAAGATTAGATTAATACAAATAAATATGTTAAAGTAATGTCCATGTGTAGTTAAAAATAATATTGAAAGGATAAATAATATAAAGTCAATCAAAGTTATATTAGGAGCGTATAAGGGTTCGAATCTAAAGGGATGAGGGTAGTATTGAAATAGTTAGATAAGGATTAAGTTTAAAGCTGTTGACTGGATAAATTCTAGTAGCAGCAATGGATTGGCCAGGATCATTCCTTTTTTAAAAAATGCACTGGCAACAACCAGAGTAAGTCGTAAGTCACATTTGAGGGGAGAATCCCCATATCTCATACCTCGTTTTCCAAAGTGTAAGTTGTAATTAGACAGTTGAAAATTCCTGCCATTCTCAGCTGCTTAGTCAAAGTCCGAACAAGAGAATCGGCAATCGTTTTCCAGGGCATAAGTCGGTAATGAACAGTTGAAATTCCTGCCATTTGCAGTCACCTTTTCTTAGTCAAAGTCCAATCAAGAGAATCGGTAGCCAAATCTTCATTTATAAAAGATCCCTGTGCCACAAATTTATTTTGTCCTCATGGTAATTATCCAGGACGAACATTGTAAGCAATGTTACCAGCATAGAAAAAAGAAAAGCATAATTGGAGATTGCCCTTAGTATGGAAAGAAAAAGATATAAAAAAAGCAAACTTAGAAAGAATAATAAATTAAGATTTAATGTGGTCAGAGATAAAATGGTCAAAAATGATGCATTTTACTCCCAAAAAGGAGGGACGGTGTAATGTACCTATATCGATATAGGCACATATAATTTTATCTAAAATTATATTATTAAAATAATCGTTCATAAAAGTAAAACATAAAATTAAACATTGAAGAGTTTATTGCAGTTTGTTTTAGAAAAAGATGAGAAGCAAATAGTTTTCTAGCGTTAGTTTTTGAAATAAAAGCTACAATTAATTAATCAAAAGGGGGAGGGGGAGTCTTGGTTTGAGAAATTAAACTAAGTGTTATAAAAAGAAGTAAAGAGTTTTTATTAGTATTTGTAAAAATATAATTTAAAAAGTTAAAACATACAAATATATTTTCATTCAAGTTTAATTAAAGAAAAAATAATGTTAAAACTAATATATGTGCGTATATATGTGTGATTGTCAACAATAGAATAAATGTTATTATAAACAAATGAAAGTTAAAGAAGATTATCATTAAAAAACACGGCAATGGCTATTAATTAATATCAAACAATATTTTTGCATGGCTATTACTAATTAAGCAATCTTTCAAAACATGTTTATCAAATGAGTATCATTGGAATTTGACAACAGATCTTTGCCAGAGATATTAGAAAGACAACAAGGCGCAGGTATAAATAGACTTTTTTATCAGACAGTAGATCAGTTCACAAAGTTATTGAGTGAGTGCAGTTCAGAATTTAATTGAGTCAGTTAAGAGACAAAATGCAGTGTTGAGAAGATTTTGGGAATGCACGTTTCTCTTCAGCCCAGATGTCCGATGAAAACAGCAGATCTGCCCGTGAAATAATGTCAGCTTAGCATCGTAGAAAATCTCCGTCCATATCTAATTGTCTCCAATAGTAATAATCATGAAAATAAGGAAACTCATCAAGGAAACATCCCAGCCGGCTGGTAAGCATTCATAATGGAAACATTTTCACCAAAAGCAGCCTCCAAAGAGAACAAAATTCTACATCTACATTCAAAAGCCTAGGTAAAAAACAGTTGCTTATTTCATTTATAGTGTAATAGCCATTGCATTGCATTAATTCATATGATTCTTTCAAGAGTCTAATTATATGAACTCTATATCATACATAAATGAATTATTGATGTGTGTGATTAAATTTCAAATGCTATGTAGTCCTTTATTATCATTATTATGTGTGTACATGAGTTAATATGTGCATAATCATTATATCAATATTTATTAGTTAAATTAGAGTGTTCTGTTATTAAATCTATAGGAATATTTAAACTATTTAGAAATGTTAATTTAAAATATGCGTGTATTTATTAGAATTATAAAATGTTTAAATTTAGTAAATAAATGTTAGTTAATAAATTATCTTTAAAATTAAACTTTATTTGTCGGTCAATTCTTTTCTTTTATCAATTCTTTTAACCACTAATTAAGTATAATCTATTAGTGATTACAAATAGCTGAGCTAGTCATCGATTTAGGCGTTGAGTTATTAGCCACTGTTCAAAGTGCGCTGTCGATTTTTTTAGACTAGACAGTTGGCGCCCATGATTAAACACAAATAAAAGTGCTTTGGACGTGGTGTTGAACTCAACAGCCGAGAAGAAGCTATGTCCTGGAAATGTAACACTAGTTATATACTTAATAGCTATTGTTTGGGCATACATACTCTCCGAGTATGTTCTTCTCTGCCTAAGAGACCGGTGTTTTGAATGCACATATTCGAAAATGGTTCAATATATATATATATATATGTTGGAAGGGTATATGTGTTCATTTACTTATATACGTGGATAACAATGTCTTACAACATTTTTCATTGTGACAATCATTCCACCAACTGCCTTATTTTTAAAATTAGTTTAGTTCCCTAAACCATTTAGGAACAAGCAAAGTGTTCACTTAGACAGTCTTATCAATGCTACATTCACACAAAACTTCATAAAATCTGATTGTTATATCCCTTAGTGGAATGACTTGATACTTTGTTTAATTTATATGTTAAAGTTTTAATATTTAGTTAGGAACAAACCTCAACGAACAAATAAAGTTTAAATTTAATGATACCACCACAAAGGTGTTTTGTTATATGGAATAGCACCCACTAAATTAAATATAATCTTTACTATGCATAATGGAAGTAATATTTCCTGGTGCTTTAATTATCTACTCAGGTCATTTCATGACCAAAGAACGTGAAGCTGAGAACAAGAACAAATAAAACATAAAATAAGTTAAATATAGCAGTTTTATGGAGTTTTCAAATTAATTTAACTTAATGCAACATGTCTCCAATATAAATTATGATTAAATTTAATCCCAAATCTAACAAATAATGCGTGTACTTACCTACTCTTTTCTATATATCAACATTCTCTTGAGAACATTATTCATATTATAATTATAAGAATAGTAACTAAAAATGATTTAATAAGTTTATACTAGTTTTTTTTTTAAAAAGTTACATTAAATAATCTCCCACTTTAAACAATAATTAATGAATATCTTATTATATATAATATTAAAAAAAGTTATATAAATGCCAATTTTTCTTGATTTGAATAATACTTGAATATTAGCATTTGAGAGATGACTATAACTGAATATATCGATAAATTTCAAAAAAAAAATATTTATTAAAATTAAGTGACAATAAGCAGACTACTACGTTTATCATTCATAAGAATGACCTGAAAGATTCTGCCTCTACAAAACTTTTTAAAGCGCTTTTGTGAAAAGCATTTTATGTAAAAGATAAGTAAAATTACCAAAGTAAAAGGAAATTACTTAAGTAGGATAAATTTTAAAGATGTGATTTGTTTTCAAATATAACAACATTCAGTTCCTTTTTTGCAAAAAAAAAAAAAAAAACTATGCAATTTTTAATGGTTTTTGATTAAGGAAAATATAAATGATATCGTAGTAAATAAGAAAAATTAATAATATTATTAATACCGAATTGAAATACAAATAATAAATTTCATCATAAAATTAAAGTCCAATAAGAAATTTCACTACAAATAATTTAATATTAAAAAAATATATGTCTAGGTGCTCCAGAAAAAAAAATATAAATCATTTTTTTGTGAATCTGAAACTAAAACACTAAATATAATAAACATATGCAAAATGCTAGACGTGCTAAACATATGAAATTTGCATATTAGATTAACCACTGAAAACAGAAAGCAAATTATATAAATAAATTTGAATAGTATCGAAAATATCAGTCATATAATTAAATTACTATCTTGTAGCTAGAATGAATTTTAACCTGAACACCATGAAAATACTAAAAATCTAGAAACATATCACTTGTGGGGTGCATAAATGATGAAAGAAGTTGGTTAGTGTGATTTGGAAAATATTAGTGAAATATTTTAATTCTATAAACACTGTCTTGTAATGATTTTATAATTTTGCACAGAGTTATGATGAATTAAAATTACTTTGAGAACTTGAATTGTTAAAGGTATTGTCGATTAATAATCTTTTTCTTATAGAATCCCTTTATATGCATTAAAACCAATTTAACATCTTTGAAGATACTATTTTTTTAATCACTAGATGAGTGTATGCACGGAGATGTGAAGAATTATGATTATTATATGGATTAATTTTTTCACATAAAAGATTAAAAATCCAAAAATGCAATCTTCTTCATCTATTTTTTTCTTTATTAGACTTTATTTCATAAGCCTTGATATTCAACTTTAATTCCATTAGAGTATGTTTTATCCAATATTTTTATAAAGATAATAAGATTTTATTATACTGATAACCTTGATAAAGTCACTTTTCATCTCAATAAAATATATTTTGTTAGTTCTAAGTTACATTTTATTACATGCTTTCTGAAATACAAGCAAAACAAAATGTATATTTTAGTTCAATAATATTTTTATATACTTATGAAAGAAGCTGAACAACTTTAAGTTAAAAAAAGCAATACTAATTTTTATAATTATAAATATTCCCATAGGTCTTAAATTTTTATCATTATATTTTTTTAGAATTATCAATGTTGAAGAAAGACATGGCCAATATAAGTCTGCAGTGTAATCAACTTTATAATATGTCTGATGCAAGAATAACTTTACAGCCAACATCATCAGATCATTTAGATACAGATGGAATTGATATCTATGAGATTCAGTTATATGGAATAGGATCAGGTATATTTCAAAATGTATCTATCATTACAAACATTAGTCAAAAATTATTTACTTTTATTAAAAATAAAATATATGGTAGAAAAAATATATAATAATTAAAAATCTCATTATTTTTAAAAAAATCGGAATTGCACCAATGATTCCAGCTTTTTTTTTTCCAAATAAAAACAGTAACACAAAATGATCATTGAATATTACAAACTTTATTTTTAAATTAATTTCTAACAAATTTAAGAAAAAAAGTAAATGCAAAGTGTTGAAAAACTGTTTACTGTTTATCTTACAATTTTCTGATGGTTTTTTTTTATTTCTTTACGAATCTAGATTTTTTGTATATAAATTATGTTGAATCTTATACTTATTCATTAATTATCTCAAAATTCTTTGGTGATATAAAAAGTATCATAAAAACAATTGATGAGAAAATGGAATGTACATCACCAAGTAGATTGGCACCAATAGGTGTGTATATAAAGTAAATGAAAATATTATGTATCAATAATATTACTAAATAAATACAGATATATTTTTTTATATTAAATATTTTTTTCTATGCATTAAAAGCAATATATTGAATCAAAATTGGAGTTTATAAATATAACTAGAAATAAAAGCATGGTATGTTCAGAAATTAATAAATGTCAATCACTTGTTACAGAAAAATAAGTAATAACTTGATTAATTTCTTAACCCTCATCCTGATCATTTTATTTCAAGTTATATCTAAAAAACACAATTTTGGTTGACGAAATAAATATTTCTTTGCATTTTAATGCACAGTAAATAAAAATATTTAATATAAAAATATATAGTTATGTTTAACTTTTTAGCATTTGCACAATAAATTAAAATGTAAAACTATATTGCATTTTAAAACAACTTCCATATTTATAATTGATATATAATAATAAAAGCTTCTGCTGTGATTTGATATACATAATCTTTATGTATATATCATATTTACCATGTGTACATAACAATATATGTGTATAATAAATCATTAAGTGACTAAAATATGGTAATAACCTTTTAAATGAAAAGTATTTTTTTTTATTTTGATTTGACTTTTTTTTTAAATGCTAGTAAAAACTATATTGGAAATGAACTTCACTTAATATATATATATATATATATATATATATATATATATATATATATATATATATATATATATAGTTTTACTTGAAATAGATTACCCATTTATAATTTATTTGTACAATATATATATATTGTGACCTTTCATTTAGGTCCCTGTAATTAAATAATCCAAAATTTTAAATGATGATATATCTGGTGTTAAAATTTTACAAAAGTGTTTTTCAATAAAGATTGTTTTGAATGTACTGGGAAATTTGCTTTAGTGGAGATGAGATTTCAAACCCAGTCTAGGCTCTGACTAGACTAAAATAATAATTTAGTAATATTATTATTGCTTGGTAGATAAATACATTGCTATTTTTATTGGTTTTGAATAGCAATTGAAAGAAATAAACAATTAAATCAAATTGTTAAATTTTGTAAAATCAATTATTATAGTAAAATATTTAAGCATATTTTTTTTTTAGTACTAACCACCAAGCTGGCTAAAAGAATAATGGATAGTTATTAAAAATGAAGCCAGAGGGTAATACTAATTATGTACCTCAAAATTATTGGCTTAAATTCATTACCAGAGTTCAAGAAAATAAAAAGCTATATAGGTGTTAACATAGTTGTAGGGGGGGGGGGACTCATTAAGAAAAACAAGAACCCAGAAAACACAAATCTCAACTCTGATATAAAGAAGGAAAAAAAATTTAAAAGTCAACAAATTTCTGGAATTTAATTATATGGATTTGGAATACCATGCTATATAAACATGTGTGAATAAGAAATTTACTAGACCTTGCTGCATTTTATACCATTTCCAAGACCGCATATTTCCCAGGGATTCACATTGGAGAAGGGAATTAAAACTATGGAGACAAGTTTTTATTTAAATCAACACTGTTTTAAACCCAGGAAAATCCAAGGGGAAGTAAGCGTATATTTTTGTTATGCTTATAGATTTAAAATTTCATTTTTAAAAATAATGCACGAATTATTTAGTCATAAACTAAAAAATTGATAGTGTGTGAATTTCGCGCCTTTCTATTATCCGGCTGACAATGTGATGTTCGGTGCTTGTAAATTAAAATATTAAGAAAAGAAAAATATATACAATAATAATAATGGGAAATGATGTTAAAAATAAATGTTATATATGATATATAATAAATAAATTTAAAAATTCATTCTGAAATGATCTAACTTTTCATAAAGTAAACCTGAAAATATTTGTGATTTTATTATCTTTTGTCTGCAAAATTTTATCGCGCGGGAACTTATGTAATGGAAAAATGATAATTTACCAATTGATTAAATGCTAAAAAAAAATATCAAAGTCATAATTAGATAATTTTATTTATAGTGATAATCACGACATGTTTTTCTAATCCAAATGAAGTCAAATAAATATTTACTTTTGAATTTTTATTGAAAAATATACGCCGCCATTATGATAGTATTTTACAATATTGTAATATGCTACTGCTGCTTAAATATTGCTACACATATGAATTACTGTACTGAGATAAATAGAAGTCACAAAAAGTTTTTTTTAAAAAAAAAAAAAAGAAAAACAAATATATTAAGGATAGTATAATAAAATTATCCTCATGTCCAAGGAAAATTATTTTGATGTAAAATATAAAAAGTGATTCTAATTTTACTTTGTTTGAATAAATCGATAAAAATTTATAAAAGGTTTGTCTTCGAAAATAATCACAATTTAAAGAATTGTTCAAGGAAAAATATATAAGTAAATAAACTCGTCTTTTTAAAGTCTACTCCAATTGTAAGTGTACATGTTATTTGCCTGATTAATTATCGCTACGGAAACAATTAAATATTTTTTTTTTTTCCTTTTGGAAAAATATTCAATGTTATAGTGCTTTATATATCCAACAGGATAATAAAGATATCAGCTGGAATACTTGCTAATCATAATATTAATTGTTAATGACCATTTATATTATTCTAACTCACCTGGATAAATAACTTGGATAAAGATGATCAAATGTAATGGATAAAATGTGCTTTTATTTTTCTTTATCATTGATATGTATATGTACTACTTACGTAGTGTGTTGTTGAAAATTTTATTTTCAAACATGTGTTTTACTATGGCATGAAAATTATATATATATGTTTATGAGGTTAAGGAAAGAAAATGTGTAGATATAAACATTTAGTTTATATATATATATATATATTAGTTAAGAGAAGACCTAAATATATATATATAGCGTTTATTTAGAGAGAATGATAAAATATTTGTTTCTCTCCTATTTCAAAACTAATTTTAATATACATTATTAAAAAGGTAAATGTACAGACATTTTTATCAAATATATACCTACTGGCAGGGTTGAATTATTTTCTGAGATACAAGAAAATGTTATATAAACCTTTTACATTTAATAAATTGCTATACAAGCAAACGCGTCCACTTTGAATACAAATACAGGTTGATCTCAATTGCTTAAATCCATCGTGCTCTCTTTCATATAAGAAAAATAGTTGTTGGTCTAAAATGATTAACGATCATTAGACATAGATATGTTGATTTGACTGTGAATACATTAGTGATCTTACGTTATAAAATGGAATATGTAGAGTTTCACTGGTATTGTTTGTATTGTTTTTGTCTTGCTATGATACTATGAATGACCAATGACAGTTTTAGTTAATATGATGTTCCAATGGAAGGGCATCCAATATGTTAATGTTTATACATAGCATAGGCAGATAGATTGTCACCTATAGCTAATTTCATGAGTGAAAAGATGGATGGAGTCAGAGTAGTAATAAATCCTCATTAGTATAAATAATCCTAAAGAGAAAGGATATCTATGGTTTGGATTCTAGTCTTTGCGTGGTGAGGCATGGCCTACACATGTACGTATACCCATAGAGAGGTATGGAATCAACCATATATTTTTATACAACTGTCATGTTGTTTTATAAAGTCTCCCATCTTAGTGATAAATTTCTCATGATAAGATAGAGATAGTTTTTCCACCGTGTATGGTGAAGATAATAGGTCCAGATCTTATGGCAAGTACAAAATAATATGAAATTTGGAAATATTTATCTCACATAGTAGTTTCTTAAGTGAAATATTGTTTGTGATGTTGTGGGATCATTATTGGTTTTGACAAACCAAACCAGAGTCTATTAATGACGGTAGAAAAATTTAAAGGTAACATTAAGAGATGCACATTGGCAGAATGGATTCATTTTCATCAAATCTTGATGTGACAATATAATTGTAGGATCGGATACGTGTTCAAAGGTTGAGCTGTGGACATGAGTTATGTTTTAGTGAGATTTAGGTATATTTAAATTTTAATGTATAATCTTGGAATATATTAAATCCATTAAGCTTATTCCTTTCAAAATTAGTAATTGCACAGAGTGTGATAATTGCCCTTATCATATTCTGATAAAAGATAGGGCTTTGGGATAATGCAACACTTTACAACGTTTGGAATTCTAAATTTAAACTATGTGCATATCCTAAAGTTCTACATATATTGCTATTAAGCAATTTAAGTGCTAGTGCAGCTTAAATAAGTTGTATTATTTGATTTTTAGATATGCCAAATTGTAACAAATGATATTGTGAACATTATGTTTCTATTTAGTTGTATAATTTGCTGAGTATATGGTTAAGGGGATAAGAAGTATTTGTCCCCTCCATAAATTATTTCAATCAATTAGTATTATTCCATGCCATATCTGTAAGTTAAAATTTATATATAGTGTAAATAAAGTTTGTTGCGTTTTAAAAATTTATGTAGTTGCATGTAATCTTATTGCTAATTGCCACATTTATACACTATTATTGTTATTGCTATCAACTTATCAGAAGATTATGAATTGAAATCATCATCAACCAATATAGCACTATTAATTATATTATGCTATATTATAATAATTTTGGTAAGTTGTAATTTATTGGTACATCTAATGCATTATCACACAATAATTGAAATATTAATAGCTTGTAGTACAGATTGTTTTAAATAATATATTAAAATATAAACATAAGATTGATTTGATTGATTTATTTAAATCCACATAGCTATCTTTCACTGATCTTGATCACATGGTTTATAATTATTTAAGAAAAAGGAATTTGGTAAGTTATTATTTTTAATTATCAAAAAGCCATTTCCATTCATAAATTTTAAAGTTGATATTAGTTATAAAGTTTCTTTAGAACTGCTAAATATAATTCTTGATTTAAGTTCTATTGAGAGCTATTAGATGCATTATGTTTGGGTAGTGGTAAAATCACTCTTACTGACCCAAATATAGTTTATAGAATAATTTTGAGCATTTGAACCCTGAGAAGAATTAAATGTTAAATTTTAAAATTAGAATTTAAATTTGTTATAAATTTTATAGATAAGTTAATTATTATAGTTGAACTTAGAATGAATTACTTTCACTGTTTTATGAAAGTCAACCAAATTTTAAGATATAAACTACTTATTTTGGCATAAGATGTACAGTTTGTTTTAACTTCATGATAGATATTCCGGTTATGTCAAACTTGAAATCCTTATTTTTAGTTAGCTGATCTATTCACTATTGAATACCATATTAGTTTATAGTTTAAGATTTCAGTTTCCATCATTAACACTTTTCTTCAATTTCATCTTGATCAATTCTTTTACTCATTCATTCTCATTTAACATTAATTCATTATCATAATTGATTAATCATACATTAACTTTTATTCTTTTATCACATCAACTATTCATTAATTTTTATGCTATCATCATCTTAGTCATTCATTATTCTCATGCATATTCATTCTTTTTTCTTCACTCTTAGACTCATTTAATTCCATTATTCCTTTATTACTTCTTTCCATCATCCATTTAATCATCTATATCAGCATTTCCCAACCTTTTTTGGCTCGCGTACCACTTGGTAATACATCACGCTAAATTGTACCACTTCGTAAAAATGATTGTATTTTGTGAAATTTATTGCGAGTGTGTTATTTTATTTGCATTATAAATATTATAGGGTGACCATGTATTCACATCACAATGAGACAAATTACATTGAAACACGTTTAAACAATTATAAACTCACTGAAAATATAAATTCACTGTAACATATATATATATATATGTTTGTTCAAAGTTTCATATTTATCTACTATTTTGTCATATTTCGTTTACTAATAAATGGTTTTAATAAAAACACAAAATTATAAAAAACCAATTAATATATTTTATCATAATCAAATATTTTTTATAAAATAAATTTAATGAGATCCTTGTGCTTGTTTCGAAAAACATTTTTTTGAAATTTGGTTCAAAAGATGTGAGGTATATACTCTTAAGTCTACAGCTGCATTCAATTTGTTTCAATACTTTTTTTTTTTAAATATATGAAGAAAAAGCTCTTTCTCTACTAATTTCATACTAGTAAATGGTAATAATAATTTAAGAGCTTTCTCAGAAAGTTGTTCATAATCTTTAATGTTTAACCAAAATTAATTAGATTGTGTCGATAATTCTATTAAATTTTCTTTCTCATTTATTGATAATGATGTAGCTTTTTCTAAATTTTCTTCATAGAAGGGGTTTGAAATCCACTTATCATTTGTGTTTTCGGGTTTTGCAAAATATTCCATTAAAGACAATTTTAATCCTGTTAAATGTGCTATTATATTTTCTCGTATATCTTGAGACAGACTAACCTTATTTTCAAACAAAAAAATATGTAGTTTTGAATACTTCCGATTGATTGTTTTCAATACACTGCTTCCAAAAATCTAATTTCTTAATCATATTTTCAATTTTATCATTAACATTAAAGATCGTTATCGAGTTGTTCTGAGGTGTCAAATTTAAGTTATTTATTTGCAAAAAAATATCAGTTAAATATGCAATCACCTGAATGAAGTCAACCAAAATCACACAATTTCGAAGAAAGATCAAAAGAATTGTCTTCAAAAAAAAAAAAACTGTCCTTCTTGTCTAAATTCGAATAAGCGGGTTATATAGCGATCAATGAATTTTAATAAACAAAGATGATACAATCACAAACAATAACCTGTCATTTGTAAGCCACGCTGAAGTGAACAAGAGTGCAGCACCATGACAACAGTGGCGGCAATATCTCAAGTTACTAATGGCTAACAGCTAAATTTAAAAATGCACTCCAAAAAAACGATATCGATTGCTGGATTTTCGCATCGACTGTACATATTAACAACTTTACTGTATAATATTATTAATTAAAATAATTTTTATGAATTATAGGAAAAAGCGTTTCTATGATATTTTTATGATTTGATTTTTTTTTATGTCTGCCATTATTGATTATTTTTCGCGTACCACCAACCAGCAACTCGCGTACCACCAATGGTACACGTACCACAGGTTGGGAAACACTGATCTATATCATACTTTACTTATCATTTCATTTATAAGTTGAATTTCATCATCACTCAAGACATAATTATTAGTTATTTTATTAATTTACTGAATATCAAAGTTAACTCATCTCATTTTGCTTATGTGGATTTCAAGGCTGGTTTGACCAGAAGTCTTTATCATTATTAGTTGCCTTGTGATCTTCTTAATATTGACAGTTTCATGCTAGTTTGATTCAATCCAGGAATCATTTTGTTAGTTTTGCATTTTTGTTTCTTCATTCTCATATTCTTGATCGTGTGAGTACATTAGGTTCCATAATAGAATTTAATCACTAAAATGTGCAGTATGATTCATTGGTGACCAGCTAGATTAGGAAGCTAGGGTACAGTAGTGATTATGGTGCCTAAAACATGTAATATGATTCATTAATAGTACAGCGGTCTTAAGAGAAGGTTATAGTAAGTGATTATGGCTTACCAATGTGTGGCATGAAGACGAGTGGGGGAGAGGTCACAATATATATATATATATATATAAAACCATCGAATGTCTGTATTTTTAAATCATATAATAATAACTTAATTTTATGTTAAGAATATTAATGTAAAATTAAGGAGGCAATGATGATATCTAGGAATAGAAATGGTTTAATGAATAGACAATAAGCTAATATAAAAACAACAGAATTGTGGGAAATTTAAATGGATTGAATAATGGGTAATGAAAGTTTTTATTTTCTGTACATTTGTATTAATGGTTGATAAAGATTGTCAGTGAAACAATTGAAAGTACTTCTGGTAAAGAATATATTATTTAATTTTGAATACTGTGTTAAATATTTGAGTTATATATATATATATATATATATATATATATATATATATATATATATATAAGCTATTGGTAAAGCTCTATCTAGTGATCATAAATTGCAAGCTGGAGCAAGTTACGAAATTTATAACTTGTTTTGTTTATCATATATATATATAATATTGGTATCATAATTCATAGTATGTGCTTATAATTATATATATATTTCATTAATTGAAAGCTATTGTAATAACAATATATATATATATATATATATATATATATATATATATATATATATATATATATATATATGATCACTAGATGGAGCTTACCAGTAGCTCTAAACAAGCTTGTTTAGAGCTACTAGTAAGCTACATCTAATGATCATTTAAATGCAAGCTTAAAAGCAAGTTACGGAATTTATAACTTGCTTTATTAATTAATTAATATATATATATTGTACCGCTAACGAACAGTAGTATATGTTCATACATTTTATGAATTATAAAATTTTATTTAAACAACATAAAGATTGTAAAATTAAAACTTTAATGAGTAATAAAATCACTGGAAAGTATATTGTCAATACATAAATGATTTTAAAACATCTTCTTTAAAAATAATAATTTTTAGAAGTTTGAACAATTTTTTTTTAAAAAAAACAGTTTCCCAAAAGAAAAAAACACTTCAACATTCATAAAGTTTTATAAATTAAAGAGGAATTAGAGGGTTGATAAAATTTTACTTAGTGAATTTAAAGGAAAAAAGAGAAATCTTAAAAAGTAAAAATCGCTCTCATTTATCTAAGAGTGAGGTATGTGTATACTGATTTTAAAAATACATAAAAATGTGTATATATGTGTGCATATAAAAGTAAGATTGAATTAAAAAACCTAAAGAAAATAAGTGTGTAACCTAAAAGATAAGCTAAATTCAAAGATGGCTACAAATAAACATTGGGAATAATTAAAAAGATACATCTTATCCTAAGTAAATTAATCTAATGAGGAATATGAACAAATAATGGGAACTTAATTAATAAATTTAATTTTAAAAAATGTTAATCAAGCTGGAAAAGGCCACATATATAAATAGGCCTGAAAAAGAAACTCATCAGCAGATCAGATCTTTTAGCAGTATTATTCCAGTTTGTAAAAATAAAACTTATTTTTGTGCACTCCAATAAAACATTCATTGCTAATCAGATGGCAAAATATAGTCACTGTACTCTAATCTTTGATGGCCCTTAAAATATATGAAGGTCTCTATCCAACCATAATGAACATATAACAATCTGAACTATTAGAACATTTGTCTGCTGGACTGAAGTGCACCAAGGAACCACATTTTCCAGCTATCCAAATTCCATCTGGTTGGTACAACATGCATCACACCAGGAGAAAGAAGCAGTCATCAATCCAGGATCACATATCTGAAAACCTATAAGTAATATTAATTATTTTTAGTCCCATTCTTATTGATTCAGTAATTTATTATTGTAGCCATTGCAATCTTTGAAATATTTAGATTCAGCAGAACTGCACTTTTAACTAGCATAAAATAACTATTTATGTGCAGTTAGTGTAAGCAACAAATATTCCCAGAACTTTCCCAATTATACAAACAAATAGTTTATGGAAAAATGTGTGTGCAGAATAGATAATGTTTTAATGCTTAGGTTTATTTAATGTTCTATTTTTATTATAATGTGTGTCCCTGGAATATTATATATAATAATTAGTTTATTCAAGAAAGGGATGAATGAGTTCTCTAATTAATTTTAAAGTATTTAAAATAAATTATTTTTGGAAATTAGTATTTGTCAGTGGATTCTTTTACTAACACCATTAATTAACACAGTTTATTATGTTATTTTCTTTGATTGAGCTAATTGGAATATTCAGGTGCTGAATTGATGTCTGTCATTAAGAGCATGTTAGTTACTTTTTGTAGTTAACTGGCCCCTGAAATTTGCTTCAAAACAATTAAAGTGCTTTGAATGACAGGATTTGAATTTAGCAGAAGGAAAAGTTATGTAGCTTGGAAATGTGGCTTTAGATTATACCTTGTATAATCTCAGTCTAGATATAGATATTCTCTGGGTATTTTTCTCTACCTAAGGTTCCAGTGTGATGCAGTATTAAATTGCAGCTGGAGTAGATCACATTCATAATAAATAATTTGTTTCTCACTAAAAAATAAAATAAAAAAACATATTCTATATAATTTTTTTATTTGATCCAACTTCCACTGGGTTCATTTGGCTTTTCCCAGATAGGTACAGAACTGTCACATATGACAGTAATTAATCAGATGTCAATAGAATTAAAGAATACAAATTTCAAGAAAAGTTAAACTGCATATAATTAGAGTTGTAAAGTGGTATGATTTAAATTAAAGAATTGACTGAAACAATTTTTTTGTTTATAAATGAAAAGAGAGTGAAAATGTTAAAGGGGAATTTAAGTAAAGAGAGATAAATGTCTTTTTTTAAAGTAAGTATAATGAATGTTGTGTTGTTGAAAAAAAGGTGCTAGTTTTAGAATAAATTATGAAAATAAAAAGTTCTTTAGCTGTAAGGAGTTTTTTTTATCAAAACAAACTTTATTAAACCAGAAAAAAAATACATACATAATATTGTATGATAAAAAGAGTAAGCAAAATAAAGTTCAATATGCAGAATCTTCCAAATGTTAACAAGTAAATAAAAAAATATAAAAATAGAATAAAAATACAATTGTATATATATATGTCTTTTCTAAGAAAAGGAGTAATTTATAATATACAACCTGGTCTTCAAATGTTAATAAGATCCTATTGTCTCTTTCTTTTATTGATCTGATCTTTCCAATTATAATTTTCAGAGGATCAGTACAATTAGAATTAAAAAGAATATCACAGTGAGTTAGCCATAATCTACATATTAAAAAGTGGCACTTCTAATATCAGCAAAAACTCTCATTTTAATTGCTTGTATCAATACATGTATCAAAGAGCCTTTATGTTTATAAATAAAGCTAATAAAATACCTACAAACTTGCAAATAACTGCATTCACCAAAAAGGTGTCCAATCGTGTCTGCATCTCTGTGACATAAACCACATAGGCCATCAATTGAAGTAAATCCATGGTTTCTTGTTAAAAAACTACAAGTGGGTAGTGCATTTAAATTTATTTTAATCAGGAAATTAAAGTGTTTTGGCTTCAGAACCCACCATCTAAACGTTTTCAGCAGATTAAATGTTGTCAAGTTAAGACTTAAATTAATAGGCACTATTGTTTCATTAATGAGATAATAAGCCTTCCAGTATTGAACATTTTGTGATTTAGATGGAATACTTGAGGTTGATGTCCGTTCTAAACATGCATTAATACCTGATAGTATTCATCCTGGTCTACATGGTATTCCAAAATTTATACTAAAGCATCTTGAAGCCTTTTCTATACCAATTATCTGTAATATGATTAATTATCTTGCTGCAAGTTCATGGTTAATTGATGGTCTATATCTCATTGCGAAGGTACCATTTCTCAAGAAGGAAATTATACCTTCCCCTCTTGGAAATTTGTGGCCAATCTCAATGACTCCTCTGTCCTTGGTTAATAAAGATTATTGAATCTATAATCAATGATAAAATCCAGGATCAAATTCTTTTACAAATATCTAGCTGTCAATTTGCAAAAAATGGGGCTTCGACTTTAGAAGTGATTAGTCTTTTCAAATTAATTGTTGAACATATCAGAAGGAATAGAAAATTGAAACCTATTGTTGTCCAGCTGGATATCACAGCTGCATTTGATTCTGTCAGGATTCCACACATGGTTCAGTTGCTTGCTGACATGGGTATTAATCCTGGGATAATCAACATAATTTCTAATTTCCTTTCTAATAGGAAAATTGCTATATCTTTAAATGGTAAATTAATGGATTCTTTCATTTCTACTAAATCTATTCCTCAGGGCTCTCCTTTAAGTCCACTTTTATTTATTTTATATGTTAATTCTTTCTTGAAATCTATAGTGAAAAATATTCCTGGAATCTTCATTTTTTACATTAATAAAGAAATTCATCTTATTGCATACATAGATGATATAGCTGTATTTCTGCCTTCTCAGAAGTACATTCCTGATCTCATGAAGCTAATGTTTTCTTTTTTAGAAGAGTCAGGTCTTAGTTTTAACCTTGAAAATCAGCAGCATGGAAACTATCCTCTAGAGATAACATTCCCTCACCCTTCACAGCTAAACTGCAGAAATTTCTTGGATTTGCTTTTAATCTCTCTCAGCTTGCAATGAGGAGAGAGGTCCGAAATTCAATCATATTAGTAACTAATAGAATAGTTGGTTCTCTACAGAAAGTATATATGTCTCTTTATTCCAAGACAGCCCTTTTGAACATGTTATTTCCAGGGATTACTTACTCCATGCCTTTTATTAAATTTACAGCTAAATTTATTTGTGGTATTAATTCAATTTGTTCTAAGCTTCTATGGGGGGGGGAGACTGTAGAAATTAGCCTCAAAAAGATGCACACACTTACCAGACTAACTGTTCTTGGACTGAATTCACTGAAAATGTTTAGATTCCAGCAGGCCTTCAACTTATTTTTGAGACTGAATCATTTTATCCCTCAATAATTTTATTTAGTTGATTCCACTGACACTCCATCTCCAACAATGAATTACTGGTTGGCTGAATGATTATTTGAAATTAGCTGTAAGGAGTTAAAGTATGTAAATGATAATAAATACATTTTTGTAAAAAAATATTTAAAAGAATTAAAATAAATAATAATAGTCATGTATTGTAACAGTCAGAAAATGTGTGATTCGTTAACATAGTGCAGAATTCGACCACCACACAGAACTGCAGCACCATCTAGGTAGTGAAGCCACCCATAGTACTAAGTTCGAACATAGATTATCAGTTCTACAATACAATGCACGAAACAATGCATCTGATGTGACATTAATAAACATTTGTTTAGGCACGGTGGTCAGGGATATGCAAGAGATTCATGATTTTATTTTTGAGTTAGCCAATAATCACACTAATATTAATTAAATATTCATATTTACATAATCGAGGAAATATTATATAGAATGGGTATCGAATAAATAAAACGTAACTGCAGATGTATAGTTTGAAATTATTTATTGAAACATTTTAATAAAAAAATCATTTACTATTAATATTTTATAAGTTTTAAATTATAATGGAATTTTGTGACACTTTTATATTCAAGAAGTACATTTATTTATTTAGACATATTTTATATTAAGACCTCGGTAGTGGTATTTCCGATACTGTAATGTTTACAAAAGAAAAACATTTATTTGATGATATAATCTAGCTACCTAAAAGTTGAGCAAGTATTTCTAAGGCATGCCTTGAGGGATTTATACCTTTGCAATGCAAGAGTCTAAAGTAAAATTTATAAGAGTAGTGGCGGACATATATTTATTTAATTAAAATATTTACTAAGAACTAAGGGCAAACATTTATTTGAGAGTGAGTTATGTCACTAATGCAGGGATGGAGTGAAACATAGAATAATAAAGTTAATTAAAGCAACACATGGTACATTTTAGAAAGGCGATATGGAATGGCAGTATATTGAAACTGCATAGCAATGAATGAGTTTATAAGAATGAGAATGATGGGCTAGCATTTGCCATCAGCCCAAAGAGGTAAAGTGCCACATAAGCATAACCAGAGACAAGCAGTTTGTGCCACGATTGCCTGTGGCTGCGTGACTTTGTCAAGCCCTACTGGAGCATTTATTATGTCCACTTGTGTAGGATGACTGGGGTTAATTTCAACCTTATAGAATTCGGAATATTCAAAGCTTATAATGGGTCATCATGTCTCTAAAATGTAACACATGTATAATGTATAGACAGTTCTGTGAGATTTTAAATATATTTTATAACTCAGCCCTACATGATCAACATTTAATAATGAACGTTTGCGACTCTCTAAGAAATGCAATTTTATGGAATTATTAATCAAGATTTAATAAAATGTAAAACAATATATAAAAACTGGAGGATTTATACAACTAATATGCCAGCCATTTGCTAAGCAGTAGACCCCTGCATTACAATAAAGGAAGCATTGAATGTGTGTCATTTTATATGAAAATATTAAGTTATTTATGAAAGTAAATATTAATGAAAATTTGACATGCATCCACTGTTTCAAGCAATCATAGATTTATATTTAGAAAATTTATGAGCATGCAATAATTATATGATAAAATGTAGATTTTAGAAATACGCACCCAAGAAAGATAGAGTGAGGTAAGCTAGATTATTAGAGAAATTTACACAATAAATTAATTATGAAATTTTAGTTTTACAAAATTATAATTTTTACATTTTATAAGTTATATAAGTAGTATGAAGAATGAGCTATAGCATATTAGTAGAGTACTCTAGAGAATTTGGACACACAGGTACCTGTTTTATGGGAAGTTCAGTAGCGAATTGTTCATGATTAGCAGTTCTTTCCTGTATTTAGGTGGTTCATTTAATTTAACAGCAGCAGCTTCCAAATTATTTTAGGCAGCAGATCTTCATGGTTGAATTTATGAAGGGTAATGGAAGGTTTGGCATCTGATAGGCCAGCTCCCAATGGAGAATAGTCTGGGTGCTTCCTATTCATGCATATTAAGGCACATCAAAATTATATATATTTGGAGACTCTCAACTGCTTGAGAGCAAAGCTAAAGTTAAAGTGAATGTCTCTAGAAAGTCTAAGATGGACTCCTTTCTTAGATCTTATCATTTACATTTTTGTTAGTGTATTTTTAGATTCTACTTAATCTGCCCTGAGGATAATCAATGCATTTTTGTTAGTTCTAATTAGAGAAAACTGCCGTTCTATTGTTTAAGTTTAGATTTTACATTTAAATTTTACAATTAGATTTTAGGGAATTTTCTTTTTAATTAATCCATTATCTCTCACCGACAGATGCTTTTAAAATTTCAAAGACAAAAGGGAACATAAGATTACTTTTACTTTTAATTAATATTACAATATATTTCTAAAATTATTATTAAATGAAATTTAAACAAAGCAATAAATAATGGATTTTACAATTCAAAATAAATGGTTAAAATATATATATTTTTTATAACTAAAAGAAATCTAAATTATATTATTTATCTTTATTTATTGCCTTAAATTTGAGATCGAAATGTGTGCATGTTTATGGTGAATTCTACATATATCTATACATTTTTAATATTGCTACACACACAATTCGATACCAAAAAGATTAAATTTGGGCAGGATAGACCGGTGAGTGAGAGATAATGCAAAAAGATGAAACTTAAGATTCGAATACGAATCTTACTGTTTCAGTATATAATATAATTAGTGGCAGATATATATTTCAGCAGGCTAAGTGCATTTATGAACAGGTAGAGACGATAGGACTAAAGAAGATTGGGTCAGTGGTATTCTTTGAATAAATATTTGAAATAAAAAAGAAAATATGAGTACAGAAAAAATCAATCAAGATAAAATGTTGAAAGAAAGCCTGGTCTCATTTTTAAAAATCACAGGTAGTAGAGAAAGAAGAGATATCAAAGACCCAGAACATGATCAAAATGATGATGAATATGATAAAAGCTGAGTTGAAACAAATGCATCAAGAATTCAGGTAAAGTCAGCAAGAGATCAAAGCAAAATTGAAGGAATAAATTAGTGAACTCAGAGTGGAAATGAGAGAAATGAGACAGAAAATAATGGGGAAAGTAGAGACAAATCATATAGCCATAGAGAAAGATTTGGATGAAGGGAGCCATGAATTTGCAATAGTAAAAGAAGATAGCATAGACATTGTAAATGAAAATGAATTAGATAGCAAATATAAGTTCGAGCAGAAACTAGAAAGCATTGGTGATCTAAAAATTAAGTTGGAACCAAATAGTTTTAAAACAGATAAGGTACACAGAAATATAGAAATAAATAGAGGTTGGATACAGATAGGTAATGGGGTGGAAAAAATAGAAAATGTAGACCAACAAATACAGGAAGCTGTAAATTAAAGACAGAAAATAATATAAAAGAGATTCAAATAGTAACTAAAAATAAATTGGTTAAAATAACTATTGGTTTTGAATATGAATTTGAAAATAAAAAGAGGATTAAGATAAGGTTTAAGGAGTATGATATTAAGGCAGAGATAAAAGCTATTTTTATACAGATTTTATTTGAAAAGACTATAGAAGAGGGAATCATTCCATTTTCTATTAGCAAGGCAGTCAGTAATAAAGTGGAACATGTTGAACAAATATATATTTGCTTAGCTAAAGTGCCATAAAATATTCAAGCTACAAGATAAACAGAACATAATAGGGATAATGCAAAATGTTATAGCTAGAGAGAAATGAAGATAGGGAAACTAATGTATATTAGAGAGTTAGTAGGAAGGAAGAAAGAATGACCTGACTGAGCATAATTGATATTAATCAAACAAAATAAAAATGCAAAAAAGGACTGGAAATGGATAAGAGTTTGAATAAAATCATTTTGACATAGGGAATAAGCCTGAATAAATTTTGTAAATAATATTATATAATCACATCTATATATGTGTGTGTTAAACAATATTACATTTTGATATTGTAAATTATGTTTGTTTAAAAAATATATAGTGACAATCATAATTGTATTACTTTGTTGTAAATAGTTATTTTAATAAATCACCAATATATTTCCAGAATATATCTGTAATTACAAGTGATTTTTAATCATGTTTGTAAGAGTTAATATAAATCAATAATGTAAATGGAAAACAAATCTAAGTTTAACTTAGGTATGTCATAGAAATTGTATTTGAAAGAAAGGAGGGTAGAAAGTATAGAATTGAATTTTTGGGAAGAAGGAAAGTGTATAAGACTGTATACTGGATGAAAATAGTACATGTAATGAACTATCAGGGAAATATTCTTAGGGTGAGGGTTCAGAAAGTTCAGAGCCTATCCCTTTTCTCTTTAAATATGTGCACTGAGAACAACCAGGATAAGCTGTGGATCATTTCTTTGGGGGAGAGTCCCCATATCTCATAAATCATTTTCAAAGTGTAAGTTGAATTGGACAGTAGATGAATCCTGCTATTTGCAGCAATCCCATTTCACTTTCTTGGATGTAGTTTCATAGTCTGAGTGCAGACTAACATCCAGAGAAAACCTAGCATATGAAGCTTCATTTCACATCTGTGTAAATGGGTCTAATCCGGGAAATCCTGCCTCTGCCTCATATCAAAATCCCTGTCTCACCAAAAAGAAGTGTTGTCCTCATGGTCATCATTCATCACAATATCATTGTAAGCAATGTTGTCAGCCTACAAAGAAGAAAAGTATAATCAAAGAAGATTACTCTTGGTATGTGGAATTTCAGATATAAAGAAAGAAACTTAGATAGAATAAATATAAAAGTGTAAACCAAAAATAATATGTTTATAAAAAAAATATGTTATTAAGTGTAAAATGGTCAAATGATGCAATTTGTTTGTTGAATGAGTGGTGTAATGTATCGCTAATGGACAGCTATACATGTTTGTACATTTTATGAATTATAAAATTTTATTTAAGCAATGTAAAGATTGTAAAATTAAAACTTTAATATATAATAAAATCACTGCAGAGTAAGTTGTCAATAAATAAATAATTTTAAAACATCTCATTTAAAGGAAATATTTTTAGACGTTTGAACAGCTTTAAAAAAAACACAGTTTGCCATAAGACAAAAATGCTGCATAAAGAGTAATTAGAGGAGGGAGAAAAATTTAACTTAGTTAATTTTTTTTAAAAAAGTGAAATCTTAAAAACTAAAAAATTGCTCTCTTACCATTTATCTAAGAGTGAGTGATGCATGTATTGATTTTAAAAATACAAATGCGTATATATGGGTGCATATAAAAGTCAGATTAATTAAAAAAATAAAAAATACATGTTTGTAACATAAAAGTTACACCAAATTCAAAGCTGACAAAAAAACAATGGGAATAATTAAAAATTTAGATCTTATCCTAAGTAAATTAATCTAATGAGAAATGTGAACAATTAATGGGAATTTAATTAATAAACTTAATTTTAAAAAATGTTAATAAAGCTAAAAAGGGTAACATATATAAATAGGCCTGAAAGAGAAACTCAAACAACAGACCAGATCTTTTTGCAGTTTTATTTCAGTCTGTAAACATAAAAGGTATTTGTTTTAACTCCAAGAAAACATGCATTTCTAATCAGAAATTAAAGTATGCCATTGTACTCCAATCTTTGACCACACTAGAGTGTCTAAAAATCTTTAACTAGTTGCAATAAACATATAACAACCTGAACCATTCGAACATTTTTACTGGACTGAAATGCAGCAAGGAACCACATGCATCAGCTATCCAAATTCCAACTAGTTAGTACAACATAAAGCAGCTGTCTATCCAGGATCTGAAAACCTATAGGTAATATTAATTATTTTATCCACATTTCTATTGATTCAGTAATTTATTGTTGTAATCATTGAAATATCCAGAGTCAACAGAACCGAACTCTTAACTAACATAAAAGAACTAGTGTAAGCAACAAATGTTCCCAGAACTTTCTCAATCATACAACAAATAGCTTATGGAAAAAAGTGGCAAAAAATCTTTTGACTAGAGCTTATAATTTATCTGATAAAAACATCTTACTCAAGAAATAGAACTTGCAAGAAATATTCTGCTTGGTATTGGTTATAATAAGGACATCATATGAAAGGCTTTGCATAATATTAATACTAAAAAAGATGATACAATTGACAATTCCTCTTTTAATAGAATAATTTTACCTTATATTAAAGGGGCTGCTGATAAAATCAGTAGAAGACTATCTTGTTTTAATATAAATACTACTTTTTCTACTGGCAAAAAAATTGGTGATTTTTTATATAAACCTAAAGACAATATTTTTGGAACACCAAGGAGTTTATGAAAGTCCATGTTTGTAGTGCTCAAGAAGCTATGTGGGTCAGTCTAATAGACAAATGAATGTCAGAATTAAGGAACATAGAAATGCTTTATCAGAAAATTAGCACATTAGTTTTTGCTTCACATTTTTTTTAAAAATTGGTCACTGGCCTGATTTTGACAATACAAAAATGATTGCTGATTTGGAGAAGTGTGATTTGATCACCATGGGAGAGTCAATTGAAATACAAAAGAGACCTACTGCTTTAAATAGGGCTGATGAGGCACAATGTGTTCCATCTGTGCAGAAATCTCTCATTTTATCTAATATTAACTTAAAATTAATAGGTGATAAAACTGAGGGAGGTGAACATTTTGATAAGCCTCATATTGTGAATGCTGAAGTACTTCAAGTTGAATATCATTTCTCATTTTCACACTGGGTAATGTTATTGTTTGAGCTCTAGTAATTGTTCTTTCAAAGATTAACTTTGCTGGTGGTGGATGCTGGTCTGTCAAGGTGTCAGTATGTAATGAAAAAAATGCTTGGTTCATCCCAAAAACTATTAATTTATCTACATTATACAACCATGAAAACATTATATATATATATATATATATATATATATATAGTCAATCTATTATATATATATATATATATATATATATAGTCAATCTACCCAGGGTGAAGGTATCTCCATATTTAATTGAGTTTCTCTGATCACTAGCCTTTTGCCTTCACATTTTGGGAAACATTTTTATTTAATCAATCTATCTAACATCTGATCCATTTCTAGACTTAATCTTGATAAATTCAGTTTAAGAATCCATCTGTGAATCTGCTTCCATCTCTTCTAGCAATTTGTCTTGCCCAGCTTCATTTCACTTTCATATTTTTTTTCAATAATATCTGTTTGTTCTATCATCCATTTATGTTATTTTAGCTTCTTTTTGGTTACTCCTAACAAAATCTTTCTGTACATCTTTGAGTGATCTAAAGTTCATGTATAGCTCCATTACATTTTCAATTCTCAGATCCATAAGTAACTGGTACAACAAATTTATTTAAAACTTTCCTTTTTAAAGAAATATGCACATTTCTTTTTAGTTTTAAGTTATTGCTCCCAAAATCAATATACCCAAGTTTGATTCTATGATTGGATTTATCCACTGTATTTTTATCTGTATTAATAATATGAACACAACATTTGGAGTTGTTAACTTATTCTAATTTATCATTATCAATATCTATTTTCTTTTTTTGAAAAACTCTGCTGACTATTATTTTAATCTTTTGAGCATTTATTTATAAACCATTTTTGTATTTGGATTTGACAATTATTGTAACATTTTTTGTACTTTGAAAGATTATTTGCAAAGTAACCATACTATATGCAAAATTCAAGATGACTAAAATTATTTCCATTTGTGTTTAATTGCTTAGTTTTCTATTTTAATTTCAAAATATATATTTTGTATGAAACTGCAGTAAAAAGTTTTGAGATATAAATATATCCTGTTGTATACCCTCTTCAATATTAATCTTCCTAGTATAATTGCAATTTAATCATTGTTGCAACTTAATCAATATTTTTCAGAAATTGGCAATATCCCAAGTCTCAATAATTCCACAGTTTAATTCCTAAAAATATGCTTATAGAATGATTTTTTAATAATGTAAGAATCCAAAGCAGAGTGACAACTCATATGCACTGATTCTTTCTATAACTTTCCTGAATAAAAACACTTTAAATTCAATTTGTTTTTTTGATTGGTTAAAATCCGAAATATAATGGAGAAGAGTAGTAATTACCATGGTTATTTCCAATATCTTGTTAGAATTTATGTTAAATTGTATGCTTTACAAGTGTGTTGTAATGACTGCAATGTTCTATATGTGCAATTGGCAGGAAGTCAGATTTATATAACCTGTCAAGTAGTAGTTTTTAGTGGCCTGGCAATGCACGGTGGTTGTTTCAACTCCTTTGAAAAATTGCTTGATTCACATTGATGTAATAGCAACAGCAATTCTGATGAAAACCCAGCAGATCTAGAAAGACAAAAAAATTAAGGTTGGTTATTTATATGAATTCTTCTTTCAAATCACGTTTTTATAGTATTATTAAATTAAGTCAATATTAGTTTTATCTACTTCTACATTTTTATATATAATATCTTAAATTGCAAACACCCTGAATTCCCTTATAACTAGTTTATTATAGTTACAAAATTACAATTTACATCTACAATTAAAAAATTAAAGCACAAATTTTGTACAACTTTGCCTGTTCATATCACCTGATTAAAATAAACAAAAAAAAATAAAAATGGGAGGAACAAATAAATTTTGAAATAGTAAATGCTTATAAATTCTAAAATATGAATTTAAAATACTGAAACAGAAAGGTCAACATAAAATAATGGACAAATATACTAATTAAAAAAAGGAAAAGACACATAAAATTAAATAAACCACATGCTTGTGATTTCTGCATTTTTGAACAATATTTCATATCATCAAAATGGCCTTCCCCTTTTCTGAACACTTCAGCATATAGTGCCATTTTCAGCAAATTTTAGTACAATATCTGCCCATAACCACATCTTTAATAAATGCAAAATTGAACAAACCAAGTTTATAATTGCGAAAAACTGAGAGTTTATAACTTCTAAAATTTGAATTTTATTACAATATATACCCATAAAAATGATGACGGATTGAAATAATGTAAATGTTGAATAAGCATAGAAACAACTGCTGAAGCATATTAATTCTATAATTAATAATAAATCACATTTTATCTAAACATCTGAAAGAATAATTGTCTAAAGTAAAGAATATTAATTTTACAATTAATAAAAAATAATAAATCTGACTTTTTTCTTACCAAACTGAGTACTGTTGTGTCCTTTATTTCTCACATGTCATTACAAAAAAAAGATGGAGAAAAAAAAGATTATCATTGTTCACATGTATCAATTTCAAGAGCTTGTAAGCACCTCACATGATCAAGTATAAAAGTAATATTCATGTCAAAATAAAAACTGTGAACAATGCTATTTCTCTTATCTACGTTTTTTCCTAACTACATTTAATAAAGGAAGACTGCAATATCAGATTTTTTTCTGGTAAGAAACCATCCAATTATTTGTAAAATTAATATGCTTTATTTCAGCCAATTCCTCTTTTATCTGCCATATTTTAAAAATCATAAGCTTGGTTTGATAAATTATATATTTATTGAACATATGGTTATAGAAATATATTGTAATAAAATTCATATTTTAGAAGTTATAAGCTTATGTTTTAGAAGTTATAAGCTTTTAATATTTCAAAATTATAAGCATGGTTTGATCGATTTTATGTTTATTTAACATGGTTATAAGCATATAGTGTAATAAAATTTACATTTTAGAAGTTATAAACATTTAGTATTTCAAAATTATAAGCTTGATTTGGTTGGACCGATTTAGAGTTCACTCTCCACCATTTTGTTTCTAAGGCTCACCCAAACCACTGGTGACCCATCCCAGTGACACTGTATGGATTATTTAATGTCATTAATTGATTGTATATATCATAGGTGGTCCTTAGAATTCAAAATGATTGACAGTACACTTTAAATGGGCATCAGATACAGGCCACACTATTAATATTGATGATCTAATATTATTTTCTTTGATAAAAATGAAATACAAAGAATTTAAAAATCTTTATTATTAAAAAAATATAAATCTGAAACAAATAATTTATTTAAAAGTTGTTTTATTAATACTAAAGTCCTATGCAATTTAAGTGAAGTTGTGAGTAATGTATAGTTTAAATGTGTTGTTATTTTGTAGTTTTTTTTTACACATGACAAGTCTGCTTGTAGCAGTGAAATTATTGGTTGTGTTTTACAGTATATTTATTTTGGCTAGTCTGGTTTAGTTGTGAATTTGGGGTAATTTTAATAGATAGATAGATAGATAGATAGATAGATAGATAGATAGATAGATAGATAGATAGATAGATAGATAGATAGATAGATAGATAGATAGATAGATGGATGGATGGATGGATGGATGGATGGATGGATGGATGGATGGATGGATGGATGGATGGATGGATGGATGGATGGATGGATGGATGGATGGATGGATGGATGGATGGATGGATGGATGGATAGATAGATAGATAGATAGATAGATAGATAGATAGATAGATAGATAGATAGATAGATAGATAGATAGATAGATAGATAGATAGATAGATAGATAGATAGATAGATAGATAGATAGAGAAAATAATGTTTTATGAAAAAGTTGAAATTCATAAAATTAGATATCTTAATTGATCCTTAGACATTCATACATTTTATTGCTTTATGATAAAATCGTTATATTTAAGATATGCAGAAAATAAAAAAAAACGTATCAAATAAACTTTTTTTTAATAATCCTAATATTTTTACATGTTATAGAGACGCCAAAAAATTTGTGTCCCACTTTAAGTAAGGCTCAGACAGATGATGTTTTTATTATTGGAAGTCAATGTTATTATTTCATTAGTACACCTAATTTAACTTGTAAGATGGTTGATGGTTCAGTACTTGATAAAAAAGATGAATTCTACTATCCTCAGATTCTAGAAATTGCAACAGCAATAATCAAAGAAAGGATCGGGACGTTCTTCAACTTGTATGACCTTTTCAGTAAGTAATGATTGTTAGATTTTTTTTAAATAATCGGTCTATTTTAAATTTAGATTTTTTTTTAGTTTCGTTTCACAATTCTTTGAAATTAAAACTGTTATAAATTATTAAATAATAAATTGTCGAAATATGCGTTTAATTACTACTCTGCAATCTTTATAAAACTCATAGATTTATAAAAGTAGCTTTGCATTATTTATTCTGTGTGTGAATATTTAACTTTGTCAGTAAATATTGTTTTATCGAAATTGATAACTTTTCTATTTTCTTCAATTTATGATTTTAAAACACTGAAATTAATGGTATATTATTATATATTTATGTGTATTAGCTCACTTACATCATCATCATCATCATCATCATCATCATCATAATAATAATAATAATAATAATAATAATAATAATAATAATAATAATAATAATAATAATAATAATAATAATAATAATAATAATAATAATAATAATAATAATAATAATAATAATAATAATAATAATAATAATAATAATAATAATAATAATAATAATAATAATATAAATGATGTGAAAATGGTATCTGTGTTTAAGGATTATAAATTGAAAGGTAATGGAGAGTTTGTTTCTCATTTCCATAAAGTACATTTATTATATAAAGATAAGAAAAATAAGAATAGATTTATTTTATTAATAGAAAAAAGTAATTTGATTAACCCATCAAAAAACTAATGTAAAAATTCATATTCAACTGTACAAATTTTATGTCAATAAAATATTTTTAAAATAAAAATTCATAAATCCTGAAGTGGAATGACATAAGCAAGGATATCCACTACTTATACATATAAAATAGCATCTATGTAAGTTCAGAGATACTTCATCTCTAATATTTCAATAAGGAACAAATATTTTATGAAAAAAATTTAGTTCATCCTTGAGAATGTAAATAAATAAAATAAGTTATGAGAAAATAAAAATGAATAAAAGTATGTAACCTGTGATAAATTAAATCTCATTCATTGAAAGTTAATATCAAATTATTAAATAAATTCATTTATTTGTTCTTCCTACTTGTCTGTCCCTGGTCAGTATGCTTTTATATATATATATATATATATCGGAAGAGCACACGTGCTACAATATATATATATATATATATTGTAGCCCTTGGGTTGCCCAAGGCTCCATTAGATTTATATTTAACTATGTAAGACAGTGTTCACTAAAAATTTTCCTCATGAGCTTCATATTTTTGACGACATATAATCTTTCTAGCCAATGCTAGATTTGAACCCAAGTCATATTCTTAGGGATTGCATAGCTTTACTTAGGAGGCAAACTAAACATTTTGTTATAAAGATTTCTAAGCAAAAAATTGTTTTATTTAGTATTGATTCATAGACAATTTAATAGCCAAAGATATAATTGAAAAATTTATAGATTAGCAATATTAGGTTAGCAATATTTATACATCACTTTAATAGTTGGAGATTGGAAAGAAGGGAGGGGGTTGTGCGATTTACAAAACTACTTTGGAGAGTGAAAATACATAATGGTAATTTTACAAAAATAGGTTAAAACTCAATAATTCATAAAATCAAATTGTAAAAAAAAAATCAAGGATTAATCAGCATATTAAGCCATTGGTCTAATTAGAATTATATGTGTGAGGGATGCATGTATGTATATGATTTAGTTATGAATTTTGATTATAAGGTTAATGATTGAATAATAATTATCATGTGTTCTCTCATGGGGAACTCTTTAAAGAAGAATTAATTTGTTTTAATAGTTTATTCATAGCAGCCAAAATTTTAGTCAAGATTCTGAATTTGAAGTTGGGTTGCTATACATTTTTTTAATTATTATTAAAGAAAAAGGGGGGAAGAGCTTTCTCTCATTTATTCTTAGGGGAGAGTTTTCTTTCATTTGTTCTTTGGGGACATTTCCACAAGCAGAAAATTACTAAAGTAAATCAAGTGATACCTGTGACACAGGAATGTATAAGTTTAAAAAACAATGGGTAGTCAATCCATTGGAATTCAGACATGAATATGGCAGGTTAGTCATTCAGGAGGGAATAAGTTTAAAACAATAAAATAGAAAAAAAAAAAACAATAGGCAATTAATCAAGGAAAACATAGACATAAATAGTTCAGAAGGTCAATCATTCAGGGGGGGGGATGAAAGAACGCAGACAATATAAGAGCTTGATTTGTCTTTAGGGGTTGGTTGGTTGTTGGTTAGCTCATTCTCTCTCTCTCTTGTCTGGCTCTCTCATTGAGAAGCTGGGTCAAAGGAAAAAATTAAAAAAAGAGAGAGAGAGAAAAAATAAATTATTTGTTGTTCATTTTCTGTTCTGTCTCCTGAATGATAAAACTTAGCCAAGTTTAATAAGATTCATAGAAAAATGACTATCAAGTAAGTTTATATTAGGAGCACATCCCATTCTCTCCTGAAATTAATTAACTTTATGATTTGTCTTACATGTAAATATACATAATTTATCAGGAATCGGCTAGTGATGCAACTTAAACTACAGAAAAAAAATGATTTGATTTTGTAAATAGGGTGGAACTGAACACTACAATCTCATGTGTGAACTAAGAAGTACATCAATAAGTGACTGGTACATGTCAAAAATTAAAAGCAAAATCTTTAATCCCCAGAACCCAAAATGGAAAAAATCTTATAATCAATGTGAAAACATACATTTTGGCATAGGAATTGAACTTGTATAGCAGTGACTCTTTCACATAAAGCCATGTGTGCTCTTGAACAAACAAAAGAAGGAAAAAAGGGAAAACAGACATCAGAAGAACAATCTGGGAGGACTGTTTAAGTATATTTTTAATATTTGTTATTCATTTCTAACATTTAACCTAGAAAAAAAAAGATTTTTTTAATCATATATATTCGTTTAAAGTTAATCTATGTTAAAATTATTACTATTGGGGGGGGGGGTTTAAATAACTTAATATCAAATCATTTTGTATGTGCCTGTATTAAATGTTTTACATTTTGTTTTTATGAATAGAGTGAGATATATTGTTAAGTGAAATGATTTTAAATCGGATCAGGTATTATTATCAAATGCTTACACTTATTGATATGTTTTATAAATGTTGTACAAACGTTGGGCTAAAACATTATTATTATGGTGTAAAAGTGCAGAGAGATGGTTTTAAATATTTAATAAGCATTTCTTATTACTATTATCATAAAGTTAAAGTTAGGTATAAGCTAATTAAGGCTTGGAAAAATTGTTGGCTAATGTTCTGGTATACTATTTCGCAAGAGGAATGTAGATGTAAAAGTTTTACTTGTACAAATTGATGTTAGACCTGTATATACATGGATGGAAAAAGACATCCCACTAAGCTAGTGGAGTCATAGTTTAGCTCGCTCACTAAGATATTTATTTCATATTATATAAAGTATTTAAATACAGTGGAAGAGTTTCCCTCTTGGTTACTGTCTACATCTTAAGTCGATTTCTTTATGGATGGCCAGAGGTTAATAGGTATACCCAAGTCTCCCTGTATGACTAGCGATAAAATACTAACATACTTCAACCTTAGTGAAAAGGTATTTTCTCTTATTTGGGTCACTGTCTACCTCATATTAATATTGATATTCCTTATGGGTGTATGAATTACAGCTATTGCTAAGTATTACTTATAGATGTTGGTTACAGGGTCGCAAACTCAATTTATGTCAGGATGAGTGTGGATAGTGTGTGTGTGTGTGTGATTGGTATACTTGAACATTGTTTTGTTGATATATTTTAATTGATCAATAAGAGCCAAGAATAATAACGTAAATAAATATTAAACTTAAGAGTTAAATAAAACCTGAGAACAGCAATGCGTATATAAAATTTTCTAGAAAATATATCCACAGCCAGCTGAGAACTTCACTGGAATGGTAAGATTACTGAAATATTATTATTGTCACAAGAACATAAAGATAGATTGTATGCAAGTATGATAATGATTAAGCTAAGTACCGATTTGTTGACATTTCAAAAGTAGCTAAAGGTAACTCAATGAGAAAAGTCCACCATACATAAAATATCTCCATTGTACAGCTTGGGGTGAAGGCATATTAGACTAAAATAATTAATGGAAATTATTAAATTTTATTATTGGGAGAGTTATCCTTAGAAATAAATCAGTAATTGAAAGCATTAAACACTGGGGGGGAGAAATTTAATGTTCACTATGTCTTAGTTAAAAGTAAGTACAAAATATATATATGAAGGTAACTATTATCTTTATCTGTCTTTTATTATTATTACTCCATTGCAATCGTGATTTCCTAATAATTAAAAATTAATATTTTAAAACCTCTTAAAATTATCTGTTGATTTAGGGATTTTTTTTTTATACCATACGGTTGTACAGCAAGGAAAAACAGTGTAAACGATAGCATATAATAAATGCAAAAAAACTATGAAAAAAATAGTCATGCAGCTTTATTTGGGGTACCGTATTAGGATTTACATTTTAAGTTTTTTTTTTTTTTTAATCATTACTTTAATGAGTTGCTAATAATTTATCTTCCTGTGAAATTTTCATCGCTATTGACAGAATGTAAAATTGGGTTTGACTTTTATTTTTTTTGTCATGGTAATGAGATTATTTTTATAATTTAAAATTCTATCAAAAATCATATTATAGAAAACGAGTGTTTATATATATATATATATATATATATATATATATATATATATATATATATATATATATATATATATATATATATATATACAATAAAATAATGGCATGCTAGTATATTATAACCATATATTTAAACCTCTGGAATAGATATATTTGTTTCAAAGTATGAAGTTCTTTATAAGATTAAAATAAGTAAATTACTTTATCTGCACTATTATAATAAAAATCTTAAAATATATATTTCAATAGTATGAAGTAATGTAATTTGGTTAGCCTATTTCATTAACAGTTATTTAAAAATTATCTTAGATAGTTTAATATATGCTTGAAAGAATAAAATTAATATTTAAATTAAACAAGAATTAATCTAGAACTTAATGTGTTTTAAATAGATGGAATAGATACTGCAGTTGTATGCTATGTGAAATGGTTAATTAACTTTGTTAAGATTTTTAGTTACTAATTTTTAAAATAAATTGTCTTAGAGTAATAGTTATGATTTATTGAATATCAGTTTATGTGAGAGTATTTAAATTAGAGTTTAAAATATAACTGACTAAGACTAGTATTACTTATAAATTATTTTTTAAATGTTTGTCGGTAACTAATTTATTTTCATTGTATTAAAAAATGGTTTTATTCAGTGCGCATGTGTGTGTTGAATATTAAATGTCTGAAGATGAAATATTGAAAGTTAAAAAGATGTATTAAAAGTACTAACAGGGTGGCATTACTGTATGGAAAGTTTTGCCTTGTTTAAAATTGGGTACATCTATCAATGTGTTAAAAGGTTTTAGTTATAATAAAGTAAAAGAGTGAAATAAATTGAAAATTGACTATTTAATAAAAACGGTGTTTAATTTGAAAATTAGTTAATAATTTTATTAAATAATTGGTTTGATAATTATTTAGAGTTGATAAAAAACTTAATAAACAACAAATTAATTTATTGACTAGACAATCACATAATAAAATAGTCTGGATTTAAAGAGCAAGTCAAGGGCAAATCAATGAAAAAGTCACTACTGTGTGATTAATTTAAATATTATAATGTAGCTCTGTAAATATTTGGTTTGATAAAATGAAAAGCAGTAAAGATTTTGGTGTAAGGTGTGGGAAATAGATAATCTAAAAATTTAAGTGACTTCAGCTTAAAATTAAATTTAAAAACTTCAAATTTAGACTTCCCTTCAGTTTTAAATTAAATTGTTTGGTTATTATTTAAGGATTTTTTAAAGATCAGAATTAAAAGTTTAAATTGTATTTTTATTATCTTTATGATTCAATAGAGAAATAACATGGGTTCCTGAAAACATATACATAGCTTATTCATCAAATAATAAGTTTAAAAAGGATGCCAGGAGAATTCAAATGTTTTTCAAAGACACCAAAGGAAAAGAGAATTTATGTAAGAAAATGTATGTTATTTCATTCTTATCTAAACATTAGTTAAATTCTGAATTTTGTATTGAGACTATCTTTGACATATTTAACTAACTTTTAATTAGATATGAATATAAATTATTTTTATTAAAAACAGTTAATCTATTTATATGAAGCTCATATGTGGAAGGACGAACTTTTATAAAAATATTAAATCTAAAAAAACAAATAATAACAATTATTTATAGTTTTTTTTTTTCTCATGTGTCAAAGCATCGCCGGAAAGCGAACCCACCAACCCGGGATAACTGCTTCTAAGGCGCTGTGCTGACCTCTCGACAAAACAACCTTTTTAATTATCATAATAAAAAGTGTATATCCAGATTGTTTTTATTATATCAAATAACATAGGTATTCATCTCAAGTTCATTTAGTTATTTATTTGTTTGAATAGTTTTCTAAATTGCTGATTAATTCAAGCCCTCGGTTTATATTTAGAAGAGGAATAAGTATAATTTGAATTTGCAGCATCATAATTAATGTACTAAAAAAGTCAACTTATTATAATAATAAAACTTCATAAAGAGCAATTTTTAATTAAAATTATCCTTTTCTTTATTACCCATCTTAGTGAAGAATAATGTGTTCATATTTTACTTCAAGAATAGAACAAAAAGATTGAAACGAAATAATTTTCCTTATAAAAATGAACTTTTAATATCTTTTCTGATGACTATATTACATATTTCCATATCATTTACATTTAACATTTTTCTTAAAAAGTAATTAGTCTTTTAGTTCTTTTATATATGTATGTCCTCCAAAAGTCTGTGACCTGTCTTGTTTCTATTGGCATAACCAAATTTATGCACAGCACATTCAACTTTCTATCGTTTATCAATTCCAGCATTATAATTCGCCATGACAATTTTAAAATGTTTATTTCTCTAAAAAAACATTTTTGTGAACTAATATAAAATACTCTATATTTTCATAAAACAAGAACTTATACGTAAATCTGAAATATCCGCATTTGGTAATTCAGTTGAATAACCAATCTTTCAACTTTGTTTGAAATGCTGTCAATCTCTTTATTTGTTCTTGCACATTTGCTTTATAATAAATCCCATTCCATAGTGTTTTCAATTTTTGTTACTTTGTAGTATAGTGTGTATCTAATATTTATATTAATTTCACATCGCCTTCTCTTCTAACTTCACAAAGTCAAAAAATATCCTTACTAATATCAGACAGTTCTTTTGATTCATACAATCTTTTTCATCAGTGAAAAACCTGGAGCTATAAATACCCAAACAAAAGAATGTCATCCAATGTTAAACTGGATCTGCATTTATAGAATTCTTAGCAGCATTTGACTTTTGCCATGGATTGCCACTTCAACTTTAAATGTATATATGTTTTTTGTGTGTTATTACTGGCAGTGGCTTTTTTTTTTTTCAATATTAAAAATATATTTTAAGAATTAAATCTATTTCCTTATTGAAATGTTTAAAAATTTATTATAATTATCAGCTACTTCTTGATCTAATGGCATGGGCTAATGGTTAATAATATAAAATTAGATCTTAACAAGATGTATGTGCCTACACTATAAATTTTCTAGGTTTGAATAGCCTAGTGGCGCACTATACGGCAGGTAAGGTAAGACTCATAATCTTTTCCCACCATTGTTGGCACTATCACTGTCTCCTGGGAATAAGAGTCATAATTTAATTATGATTGTAAGCATTTTTTTTTTAAAAATCATTGACATATATATTTTTTTTCTGTCTTTAAAAAAACTGAATTGATATTTCAATTAAAAATTATTAGACAACTATGAAGAAAGACTATGGTGTTTCTTGATTTTAGAGATTAAAAAACAATAAACTCAATTATCCAGATAACATAAATGAGTAAGCAGTTTTATCGATGTTCATTTATTGTAAAAATAATCAATTAGTAATAACAGTTGTAATGACAATTCTTCCTGCTTTGTTCCTTTATAACCTCAAAGAGATATTAAAAGTTTGCTTTCAGTTAACAACAAATTTCTTTTAAAAGCTTATATATAATGTTCATCTCTTTTGCAGTTTAGATATTTTTATGTATTAGTATGCATTAACATGCAAGCACATACACTTATAAACACACACATACACACAATATATAAATATTGTGCCCTTTTATATAGCTCAGAATCAATTCATTACAGCAAATTACTAAAAAATTTAAATTTAGAATATATTCTCTTTGTGTAATAGTTATATTGTATTGACAATATCTTAAAAGTACAATTTAAAACAAAATAAAAAAATATGTAATGCTTAAAATTATAATGAATAACCTTAAAATTGTTAAACAAAGCTAAAAATACTAATTACATATCATTGGAAAAGCTGGCCATAATAAATAACCCATCAATAGATGTTTAAAATATGTTTAAAAGTTAAATTTTAATAGTTTAAATTTATAATTAAATAAATGCTATATTTAAAATTATAAATGATATTTAATAATTATAATTAATATTATAAAAAAATTATATATTCTAAAAGTAAGCTTTATGGTAGGAAAAGTTATATTTAATTCTATATTTTTCAAATTATTATTCCAAATTTTATATTGTTATATTATTTATTTAATGTAATAAGTGTTGCAATTTATCATTTAATATTTGCAGGCAGAATTTGGATACAATCTGTCTCAGCTATCATTCAAGTGACCTGTGTAATATATTTATGCACACATGCTTGCTAGTATTTGTATTAACAATGTTCAAAATATTTTAAGAATTACACTATAGAATTGAATATATTTATTTGCCTATCATAAGGGAAAATATTAAATCTGTCATTATAAAATGTTTTAAATAGTATTATAAAATGAATACAGCTAATAAAAATTAAATATTTAGTTTTAAAATAAAATAGATAAATTAAATATTAAAGGTAGGATAAATTTATAAAATATTGTTTTTAAAAGTCATGTTAAAATATTTAATTAATTTTAGTAAAGTGTAGAAATTGATTTAAGATTAATATTTTTAAAATTATAATGTGTCATATTTTATTTTTTAAATTTAAATGTGTAAGACTGCAGCAGTATGCAAATCAAGTATCAAATGAAAAGTAAAAATCCACCAATATGATGAGGTATTTTGTAGGGTATAAATACTGTTGCACGATTGATTCGGGGGTGATCAATGTGATAGTAATTTTCAAAAATTTTATTTTAGTCAATTTTAGTGCTCTCGTATAATATATTTGCAAACTAATAGGATATTAATTTTTAAGTATTTGCAAAGAGTGTCATATAAATATATTTTAATAACTTTATTTAAAATATGCATTGCTAATCTAAAGTTCCCATTACCAGGATTATTCATCAAAACTTAATATAACTTCGCAGTAAAAAAATATGGATATGCCAATAAGTTAAACGTGTTTAATTAATAATATTTTAAAAATAAGAATGATAATTGTTAATATAATATTAATGGTACTGACCAGGAGAACTATTCCAGTGAGCACAGAATTATTTTGGACATTGTGCAGAAAGCTTAACAGAAAAGCTATTTGTAATTTTAAAAGTGAACAACGCTTTTTATAATAGCAAGATAGTTGTGTCCAAGACTGACAAGTAATGTGACAAGTTTATAATAATTTTATGAAAAAACCAATGCTATAGAAATAAATGTTTTATCCTTTTTGAAGAAAAACATTGTAAATATTTTAAAGAAAAAGCTATCATAAGTAAAAACTAAAGGAAAGTATGTTTAGGAAAGTATATATAATAAAACCTATATTATATAAGGTTATACACATTTCTGAAAATTATTTAAAAATTGATAATTTAAACAATAATGGAAACAGTTATAGTTGGATAATAAATAATAAATTATCCTGAAGAGTAAACCTATAAAGAAATGGATTATAAACCAGCAATTACTAAATTTATGGAGATAGAAATATTTTAAATTGTGCAAAAAGTTTTATCCAGATTGCCTGAAGTCAAATTACTGGGATATGATGCACCACCAAGCCAATAAAGGATACTTTAGAATGGAAGCTTCAAGATATTATTTTTTAATCTTATGATTTTTTTATTATTTTAATAATCATTGTTCTTGACAATAGAAACTATAAACTATTATTCCATAAACTTTTCCAGGACAGATTAATGATTATTTTATTAGTTTTCCAAGATTTTAAAACGTAGTAATTTTTTTAATTTTATTATTCATTTTAAAACTTTGATCATCATGCAGGAAGGAGTTACAATGCATGCGCAAGTTTTGGGGTGGTTTTTTGTAGTCAAGCAAGAGAAACTTAGCAATGGTTCAGAGTTTTAAAAGCTCTTAGGAGAACATTTAAAAAAAAAAACTCTTGAGAAAATAAAAACATTTGAACGTTATAAAGAATATTCATCAGCTGAAGATATATGTAATTATCGTCTTGATTTATTTTTTAAAGTGTAATATTATTTTAATTAGAAGAGTTAGGAACATGCATATTAATTTAGTACTAATGATATTATAATCTTACAGTAAAATAGTTTGATATTTTAAATAAGTTAACATTTTTTAAAGTGTGGAAGTATGGATGTATTTCATATATGCAATGTTTATTTTAATTAATGGACATGAAGATGTCAGAAGTAATTACAAGTTGATATCACATAGGTAATAGTTGTGAATATTGATATATTTATGATGTTTTTTTTTCTTTGGCAGATTGCTAATGAATTATATTATATTGAAGTATAAATGTTAAGTTGCATGTAAATGTACTCGTACAACACATTTAAATTATAAGATTAGGATTGGTTTATTTCTGGGAATATGCATACTTTAATTTTATATTAGTAATATAATGCAACATGATGAATAGTTATATGATTCTTTAAAAAAACTTTAATATTATTAGATATTTAAAGTATAAGTAATGATTATTTTTGTATGTTGTTTAAGAATATGGTATAGGAAAATAAAGCAGACTTTTCTTGTAGATTAGTGAGATGGTTTTTAATTATGTTTGAATTATGTTTATTATTTTGAATATGTGAGTTAGTTTTCATTTGTTGGTGTAAGATTTGATAAATCTATTAGGAAATGTTGATAAGATAGTGACTTGGGAGTAATCTGAAGAACATGAAACCAAAGAGATAATATTAATGTAGGATGTATAAGGGGAATAGGAATAATATTTTTGTAATCTTATTAAGTATACAGTACAGTTAACAATACCTTGTAGCTGATATATTTATTTGTGGGCAGTGTCTATTTTATTTGAATACTGATGTTTTATAAAGCTGAAATAATAGATTAACATCATTATTGGTAGTGGAGATCATTAGAGAAATGGGACATGCCTCTATTTTTTATAGATACCCTATGCCATAGTGTTTTTATCCAATATGTACTATGAGTTAGACTCTAGTTTTCTTTCCTAGGCCTACACATCTATTTGCTATCTTGATTTCCAAAGTAACTACATTGTACAGTATTGTATATTTTGTAAAGAAATAATAAATAATTTAGAATTTAACAAACGTTATTGAACGAATAAGATAAGTTCATTTACTTTTAAGAAGGAGTAGAGTTTATGCAAGTTGGAATTGAAATGCAATGGACCCAAAATGATAAAGTATCTTAGAATATGTTCTGTAAATCACGAATAAAATAAATAAGGCAACGTTGCTTTTTGAAATGTTAAATAATTTCAAATATTTTATTTCATTTTTATGAGTATTGCATATTTTTAAGATATAATGTTATAAAGCAAAACAATGTAAAATAAGCATAGGTACAATTTTGTATTTATTTAAATAATAAGGAATACATCAGTAGTTACAGCTATTCAGTATTAAAGTAATGTTAAGTAGGATATATTATGTTTAATAATCATAGTATTGTTAACGATATCCACATATTGTACTAATAAATTAATAGTAGATATTTTATGTAATATTCATGACATTGCAAAACGAAAATTGTTTAGTTAAAAAAATTCATATTCGATATTGTTATATTTTGTGTTTTCCGTTCAATGTTTCAATGGATGTTTTAAAAGGAACCATATTGAAATAATATTTAAAGATATTATATATTAGAATAAGTATAAAGAAACATAATTGTACCATAAAAATTGATAACAAAGAGATAGATAAAAATTGTATTGTTATTATTATTATTTTTAAGTCAGAGTGAAGACTTAAATAGATTCTCTATTGTTTTAATAATTACGATTAATAAGATATGTATAATGGTGCAAACTTACAATACCAAGTGTAAATAGTGTAAATTAATTGTTGTTTTATTTTATTATTATAATAAAAACTTTGTTAAAATTTGTTTTTTGTTTTTTAATTTGTGTGTTTGGACTATTTTCTTTCTCATTAAAATGCATAATACACACAGAATAATTGAATCAAACATAACATTTTTGCACATAAATAAATAAAGTATTATTTTTAAGAATTCTAATATTTTCTTGGAATTTATTTATTTAAGAAATCACATTTTACATTATCTTATGTTCATAAATTGATTATTATAATAGTACATCGAATTATATGCTATCCATTGCCACACATATATTTTTCAGATTATCAAATGCTACCACATATTTGTTACATTATTATATGAAGATAAAAGATTATATTATAGTATTCTCTTATTAATATTATGGTAATAAAATTATACTGACGAAAAGATACATAAAAAATTAGTTCATCTAATGAAGAATATTATCATCATCATCATCATCATCATCATCATCATCATCATCATCATCATCATTATTATTATTATTATTATTATTATTATTATTATTATTATTATTATTATTATTATTATTATTATTATTATTATTATTATTAAGTTTCAACAATAGTATACTTTATTGATCCAATAGTTACATAGGATTACAATGCCATATCAAGATACATGTTGAATCTTATTATTGTCAGTTCAATTTCAAGTGCTACAATATTCATTTTTTTAAAAGTACATATCTATATAGGTAATTTTACATGATTCTATCCACTTTAGCAATGTTAATTAATCACATTGTTGTCCAATAGGAGCATAATCTGGACCATGCTTCTTCTTCTTCTACTTCTTTTTCTTCTTCTTCTTCTTCTTCTTCTTCTTCTTCTTCTTCTTCTTCTTCTTCTTATTATTATTATTATTATTATTATTATTATTATTATTATTATTATTATTATTATTATTATTATTATTATTATTATTATTATTATTATTATTATTATTATTATTATTATTATTATTATTATTATTATTATTGTTGTTGTTGTTGTTGTTGTTGTTAATATTATTATTATTAGCTTTATTATTATTATTATTATTATTATTATTATTATTATTATTATTATTAGTTAGGTGTAGTAGAGCATGACATAAAACTCCCTTATCATGTTTTACTACACTGATTTTAATTAACTTAAAATAGTTTTATGAACCTGAGATTTTATTGAGCTAAATTATTGTAGATAAAAAATATTAAGATTTAAATATTAGTTTAATCTTAATGATTAGGTTTATTGAAGTCATAAGATTGCTATAAATTTATTTATTTGAGATAATAATAGGGGGATAGTGTTCTTATGCCATTGAGGTAGTATCCTGTGGGATATTAACTCAATGTAATCTTTTTTGTCATATGTATTTCACTTCCAAGTCTCATGATATAATAAATATTTATTTCTTTATTTTATAAACTGAACCTTTACGATATTTTTGTTAGTAGAATGTTTAAATATAATGCAGAATATTTTTTACCAATTATTTGCATTTAACCTAATGTAATTGTTAACTGAACTTACCCATTTTATTTAATAGTATATGCCCAGAATTGTGGAGATTGATGCTGTATTGGACAGAGTGGCAAGATTAGTTATACAACTTAATAGTCGACACCAAATACTGATAATGAAGGTTTATGCCCAACAAGTTGTCAAAGACATGAAGTAGTAGTATATGTTTATATAGATGTATAAATGGTGTTTTAACAGAGTAAACAACACTTTAAAATTGTTATGGGAAACTTTAATGCAAAAATTGGTAAATAAATGAAATATGAAAGTGCTGTAGGTAATTTTGGTTATGGTAATAGAAATGAGAGAGGACATTGATTTCTGGAGTTTGCAAAAAAAGAAAAACTTTATATTATGAATTCTTTTTTTGAAAAAAGTGTTAAAAGGAAATGGACATGGAAGCATAAAAATGAAGGTACAGCAGAATCGTTTTATATTTTGATTAACATAAAATACATATTTCAAGATTGTAATATCTTAATAAAATCAACACAGGAAGTGACCATCAATTAGTAAGATGTAAAATATGTATTAATGCAAAATTAGAGACTAAAATTATTAAGAAAAACAATATTTACACTTCATATTCCTAATCTTCTGAAACATTCTAATGAATTTAATTAGAACTTACAAATCGGTTTAGTAGATTTTGAACATGATTCAGATTTGAATGAAATTAATAAGGAAATAACTGATACACTTTTAAAAACTGCAACAAAGATAGCTGGTAGAAATAAGCAACAATTGACCAATAAAATTTCTACTGATAAAGAATTTGTGAAGAATAAAATGAATATGAAAATATATAAAAATAATGCATTAAAAAAGATTGAATACCTCACATTTTGTAAATTAGTATGGAAAAGAGTTGGAAATGATATAAAAAGTATAACTGAGAACTAGCAAGGAAAGTTGTAGAAGAGAATAAAAGTCTCAAAAGTATAAAACAACATATTCGTATTGGTATAAAATTTATATCTGCAATAAGAAAAAAATGGAATCATTAGTAAATGACATCATAAAATGGGTATGAGACTTCTATCAAGAATGATATAGTAATAAAGAACAAATAACTCATATATCTATTATATCATCCCAATTGCCCAGATTTTTAAAAGAAAAACTGAGACATGCAATTAAATTTATTAAAAATTATAAGCTACAGGTAAAGATGGAATCATAATTGATATACTAAAAGAAGCACGTGAAGAATATAATTTTTTTAGAAAAGTTATATACCAAATATCTAAATGATAAAGATGTAACAGATGATTGGAAGAATTCAGTATTAATATTTTAAAAAGGCGATAAAGAAGATACTAGAAATTAAAGATCCATCAGCCTTTTATCAGTTTTATAGAAATTTTTTACCAAGATAATTACAATTCATCTACAGAGAACACTGGATTTCTATCAACTAAAAGAACAAGCTAAATTTAGAAGTGGTTTTAGTACAGTAGATCATATCCACACATTGAGAGAAGTTATAGAAAGAACAAATAAATATGAGTTACCATTATATTTTGGATTTGTAGATTATGAAAAGGGATGTGATTCTATAATCATTTCTTTAGCGATTAAAGCATTGGATCATCAAGGTATAGATCCAGGATATTGTCATATTTTTGAATAATATTTATAAAAATGTAACAGCAATAATTAGATTACATAATGATACTAGGAAAGTTAACATTGAGAAGGATGTAAGACAGGGTGACCCCATATCTTCAAAAGTTTTTAATGCAGTGCTGCAAGAACTATTTTGTGGATTAAAATGGTAAGCCAATGGAGTGAAAGTCAAGGAAATTATTTAAGTTATTTAGATTTTGCAGATGATGTAGTTGTTTATTGAAATAATGCTTTTGAGTTGTGGGAAATGTTGCAAAAATTATCAGATGAAAGTAGGACTAAAGATAAATGTTAAAAAGTCTAAAGTAATACCCAATGGATTTTCTTAAAATAAAAAAATAAAGATTGACTATGATGAGTTAGAAGAAGTTAACAGCTACAAATATCTTGGTCACATTATTAATACAGATAAAAACATAATGGATAGAATTAATCGTAGAAGTAAACTTGCTTGGAGTGCTTTGGATTGAAATAACTTGATACAGAAAGGTAATATGTCTACGTGTTTGAAAAACAAGGTTTTTAATAAATGTGTTTTACAAGTTCTTACTTATGGATCTGAGACTTGGATACTTAATAGAAGAGCAATACATAGACTTTAGACTGCTCAAAGAAGTATGTAGAGATGCATGTTAAGAATAACAAAAAAAATTGTAAACACAATATATGGGTAAGAAAACACAGGTGTTATCTGACCTCATTGAAAAAGTTAAAAGACTGCAATGGAGTTCAGCTGGACATATTGCTAGAAGAAATGGTAGTAGATGGACTATTCATATATTAAACTGGATTCCAAGACACCCTCTGTTTAAACAGAGGGCGTTACTGGATATTTGTAATTGTATAATAGTTTATATATATATTGTACCGATATTGATATTACACATATAATTTTATCTAAAATTATATTATTAAAATAATCTTTCATAAAAGAAAAACATAAAATTAAATGGTTGAAGAGTTTATTGCAGTTTGTTTTAGAAAAAGATAAGAATCAAATAGTTTCTATCGTTGGTTTCTGAAATAAGAGCTGCAGTTAATTAATCAGAATGGGAGAGAGGTGTTTTGTTAGAGAAATTAAACTAAGGGTTTATAAAAGGAAAAAAGAGTTTTCTTATTAGTATTCCTAAAATATAAATAATTTAAAGTTTAAACAAAAACAAATCTCTTTTCATTCAAGTTTAATTAAAGAAAAGTTTTTTTAAAACTAGTAATATACATGCGTATATATGTGCGATTGTCAACAATAGAATAAATGTTATTACAAATAAATGTAAGTTAAAGAAGATCATCATTAAAAAACACAGCAATGGCTATTAATTAAATATAAGACTACAGGATTAAAAATCTTGTCTCCAAATGATTAGATATTAATTAAAATATAAAACAATATGTTTTGCATGGCTATTAATAATTAAGCAATCTTCCAAAACATGTTTATCAAATGACTATCACTGGAATTTCGACAACAGATCTTTGCAGGAGATATTACAAGGACAACGTGTCACAGATGTAAATAGACTTTTTTTATTGGAAAGTAGTCAGTTCACAAATTAATTGAGTGAGTGCAGTCACAAATTAATAGAATCAGTTGAGTTAATTATACACAAAAACAAAATGCAGTATTGAGCAGATTTTGGGAATGCACATTTCTCTCCACAGCCCAGATGTCCTAGAAAACAGCAGATCTGCCCATGAAATAATGTTAGCTTAACATCTTAGAAAATCTTCATCAGTATCTAATTGTCTCCAATACTAATAATCGTGGAAATCAGGAAACTCATCAAGGAAACGTCCCAGCTGGCTGGTAAGAATTCATAATGGAAATATTCTCACTGAAAGCAGCCTCCAAAGAGAACAAAATTCTACGTCTACATTCTAAAGCCTAGGTAAAAATATTTGCTTATTTCATTTATACTGTAATAGCCATTGCATTGCATTAATTCATGCGAATCATCCAAAAGTCTAATTATATAAACTCTCTTAAGCATGCATAAAAAGGAACTATTGATATGTGTGTGTTTAAATTTCAAATGTTATGTAATACGTTGTTATTATTATTATTATTATTATGTGTGTGCATGAGTTAATATGTGCGTGATCCTTATATTAATATTATTGGTTAAATTAGATGAATACCAGTGTTCTCTTATGAAAATATTCGAGAATATTTAAACTATTTAGAAATGTTAATTTAAAATGTGTGTGCATTTATTAGAATTATAAAATGTTTAAATTTAGTAAATAAATGTTAGTTAATGAATTATCTTTAAAATTAAACTTTATTTGTCAGTCAATTCTTTTTACCAAATTATTTTATCAATTCTTTTTTATAAATTATTTTTACAATTCTTTTATCAAGTCTTAACCACTAATTATGTATAATCTATTAGTGGTTACAAATAGCTGAGCTAGTTGTGGATTTAGGCATTGAGTTAGTGGCCCCTGTTCAAAGTGTGTTGTCTATTCTTTTAGTATTTTTTTAGAATAAACAGCTGGCGCCCATGGTTATACACAAACAAAAAAGTGCTTTGGACATGGTGTTGAACTCAACAGCCGAGAAGAAGCTATGTCCTGGAAATGTAATGATAGCTATATACTTTATAGCTATCGTTTGGGCATACATACTCTCCGAGTATGTTCTTCTCTGCCTAAGAGACCGGTGTTTCGAATGCACATATTCGAACACGGTTCAAATGGCTATACCCAACATTGGTCGAACTTGTCATAAATGACAGTTAATTAAATACTTTGTTCTTGTTGAAAATAAAAATCTAAAAAGCTAAATTACGTATGTAAAAGTGTTTTGATATAAAAAAAAAAGAATTGACCAAATTTTTGTTTTTTCGAAATGAAAAGAGATTTTGACATTTATGCTATCAAATCAGAGTCAATTAGATGATTGGGTGGAGTTAAAGCATTAGATTGGGTAGAGAAAAGGACAAAAAGGGATGGAGTCAGCATGTATTTCCATTTTAGTAGGAAAAATAAATAAATAAGTCGTATATTAAATTTAGTTTAACGTAAGCGCTAGTTTGAAATAAAGAATAAAATATATGGTGTCAAAATGGGAAAAGATATAGAGCAGGAGGAAGTAATAACAAGAGTAGAGGCATTATAAAGGGAACATGAGAATAAAAACATGGGTGCACATACATAAGATGGAGGCAGTAAATCAGCTAATAAAGATAAAAGCATTCACAGGGAAAAGATATAGAGCAGGAGGAAGTAATAACAAGAGTAGAGGCATTATAAAGGGAACATGAGAATAAAAACATGGGTGCACATACATAAGATGGAGGCAGTAAATCAGCTAATAAAGATAAAAGCATTCACAGGGAACAGAGGGGAGAATCCGAGTGATCACTTAGAGAGCTTGGAATGTTATTGGATTTTGAATAGTTTAAGCAAGGGAACAAGAATTGCCTTAGCTTGCAGTCACATACAGGGAGAAGCCCAACTCTGGTGGAATTCATTATGTGTAAAACTGACAACATTCGGTGAATACAAGTGTTCATTGTTGGCAAACTATTGGGAAGAGGAGCTACAGGAAAAGGTTAAGTTTCAAGTAGAGCAGGACAGGTGGCAGATGGGGGAGTTATTTATTACCATTTTTCATAGACAAGTAGCGAATTTGAGATCAATCACAGCATCCAAATTATCAGAGCAGTATATTATGCATATAGTTAGGTGTGGTTTACCTGAGAAGGTGGAACAAATAATGATTGGCAAGCAAATGGTAGAGCAGATAGATGAAATACTAATGGCATTGGCCAACAATAATGGGATAGTGGATGGTCAGGATGAGGATGAAAATGCAGAGGGGATGGTGGATGGTCAGGATGAGGATGGAAACGCAGAAGTTGATTGTACACAAGTAGCGAATCTGGTATGTAGTGGAGAAAAGAGCACGCCCATAATGGCACCTCAGAGCTGTCCAAATATAGAGATAAAGGTAGGGGGGTTGCAACTAGTGCATTGTTTGATTTGGGGAGTCAGGTATTGGTAATGTCACAGGAAATGTTTAATAAAATAAGAGACATCGACCCGGAAATTAAAATATTGCCTTTAAAAACAGTATGTGTTTTGTTGGCTAATGGTAAGAAGGTGAAGTTGGCATCCAAACAGGCATGGGTGAAATTACACATGGCAGAGGGAGAATATATACATGTTCTGTTGATTTTGGAGGGACTGATTTATGAGGTTATATTAGGCTCAGATTTTATGTACAAAACAGGCTGTGTATTGGATTATAAACGAAGTCGGCCAAAAATAAACAATGTAATAATTTCATTTACAAAACACCAGAAGGATGAGATAAATAGACAGAGTGATGCACAAAGTGCAGTAATGGAAATAGAGATAGGAAAAGGTGGATGAGTCAAAATGCGTAAATGACAATCAAAGAGACCAACTGAAGAAACTATTCAATAGATATGAAAGCGTGTTTTCCGAGGTTACTGGGGTAATCCAAGGGTATGAACACAGGATAAGGCTTATGAAAGACCAACCATATCAAGCCCATGCATATCCCTTACCTCATCAATATAGATGTGAAGTAGAAGAACAAATAGACAAAATGCTTAAATGGGGGATTATATCTAAATGTTCGTCTCCTTTTAATAACCCCATCGTAACTGTAAAAAAAAGATGGATCAATTTGGTTATGTTTCGCCACATGGCAGTTAAATAAGATAATAATAGCTGATACTAATGCTCCACTGCCTATGAGCGAATTGTTATTGAAATTTCAAAATAAGAAAATATTTTCGACGTTCGACTTAACTGCCAGCTTCTGGCAAATCAAACTTCATCCAGAGGATCGGAAATATATGGCATTTAAATATAACGGATGTACATATAATTTTAACTGGATTCCCCTTGGGCTAAAAAATAGTGGGGCAGGGCTTATACAATGTCTGGATCAAGTATTGTCAGATGATATTAAGAATTTAGTTATAATGTATGTAGACAACATTGTGGTGGCGTTGGAAAGTATAGATGAGCACTTTGCACATTTAGAAATGTTGCTGGGGGAGTGTGAGAGAAAGGAGATTCAAATTAATTGAAATAAGAGTAAGATAATGACTGACAAGGTCAAGTTTTTAGGTCATATAATTACAGAAAAATGGATATTACCTAATCCTGAAAAAATTCGAGCAAAACAGGAATTCCCCATACGCCGGAATAAAAAACATATTAAATCTTTTCTTGGACTCTGTAATTTCTATTATCGATTTTATAGAAATTTTTCACTTGACATGGAGCCATTACTGCAGTTATTAAGAAAAGGGAAATCATGGGTGTGGAATGAGTAGCATGAGCATAGTTTTCAGAGCATGAAGGCAGGATTTTAAAATAAAGTTATGCTGTCATATCCCGATTTCGACAAACCATTCTTTGTACAAATGGACAGCAGTGGGTTTGGATTGGGGGTTGCATTATTTCAGATACAGGACAAGGGACAGCACAGAGTTCTTTGTTTCATTAGCCATTTACTAAAGGAACCGGAAGTGAACTACACTGTAACCGAGAAGGAAGCCTTGGCTATTGTGTGGGCATTCAAGAAATTCGGCAGTATTTAGTAGGCTCTGAAGTGGTAGTAGTCACTGACCATAAGAGCCTTGAATTTATTAATCACAGCTTCTTGAATAATAGCAGGCTAATAAGGTGGAGCTTATTCCTGCAAGAATTTAATTACAAAGTGGCTTACTTGCATGGCAAAGAGAATATTGTGGCAGACACCTTAAGCCGATATCCGGTAGCTCAAGAACAACACTTGAGTTGCAACAGAGCATATATAGCTGCCACCAAAATATATAAAAGAAATGGGATAGAAGACGAGTTGCACAGATTAAAGGAGCAGCAAGAGGAAGATAACGATTGCAGACAAATAATGGAGTATTTACGCAATCAGCCTGTAATGAAAACAGCCAATAATCTGCTGTGGAGGGACTGAAATCTCTGTTGTTTAAAGGGTGGACTCTTACAGCATGTGTTAAAAAAAAACAAACATGCATTATTCTTCCGGTCGCCATGAGAGAGCAAATAATTAAATATGCGCATAACACTTTCGGACATTATGGGGCAAATAAAGTGGAGGATGGCTGAGTCATTGATTTTACTGGCCAGAAATGAATGCCAATATAACAGATGTGATTGGTAGATGCACCATATGTTCAGCAACCAAGTCTGCTAACACATCAGGAATCGGGCTGCTGCAACCTATATATGCCCAATGCCCAAACAGCTTACTAGCGATAGACTTCTACGGACCTCTGCCTCCATTCAATAAAATGAAGTATCTCATGGTAACATATGACATGTTTTCAAAGCTGGTAGTGGCATATCCAGTAGCTCAAGCTAATGCAAGACAGACTATTCGAGTTTAGGAGCAACAATACTCCAAAACTGTAGGAATTCCAGACAGAATTCTGTCGGATCATGGAACGCCCTTTATATCTAGCGAATGGAAGAAATGGATGGACAGATGTAGAATAAGACATATACTTATGTCAATTCGTAACCCTGAGTCTAATCCATGTGAGTGGGTTATGAGGGAGTTGGGGCCTCTATTTTGGGTTTATATACAGGATGGTCATTACAAATGGGTGAAAGAAACATCACGAATAATCAACATGATAAACTGGTCAAGAAATGAGTCTACAGGATTCGAACCTGTTCGGCTACATTTTGGAAGAAATATTCTGTATCCGTTTGAAACTAAATTGAAGTGAGGATAAATTCAATAAACCAGAGAAGAGATGCTAAGCAAGCACTCAATTAATTAAGAAAAATGGGCATGCTATGGCAGCAGAGGCAGGGAAGACCTAAGGCTATATTCAGGAGGGGAGATGAGGTCCATGGTGAGAGTTCATCTGGTGAATCATCCTGAAAAACATATATACAAGAAATTCCACCCAATATACGACGGCCCTATATCATCAAATGGCAATATGGTAATAACGCGTTTGTGATAGCACATGGAATAGAGGAAAAAGGAACATATAATGCCCGGTCGTTGAAGTTTGTGAAAAGAGAAAAACAACCACTGGACAGGTGGTAATAATACTACATGAAATTTAGAAATAATAATAATGACAAGGAGGCATTATTGAATAAAAGATTTTTTCCCCACGCACATATTAAATAAGAAGAAAGGCTTGTAAATAAACAGTTAAAAATCAATAAAATCAAGTTAAATAAGTAGGTCAAATGAATGATTTAAGAGTAACAATTATAGGATTAAATAAATGAATAAAATAAAGGGTTTAATTAAAGTGATCGAATTAAACAAATAAATAACATGTCAATAAAATAAAAAAATAATAAATTAAGATTTAAAGTTGTCAGAGATAAAATGGTCAAAAATGATGCATTTTACTCTCAAAGGGAGGGTGAGGTAATGTACCAATATTGATATTGCACATATAATTTTATCTAAAATTATATTATTAAAATAACCTTTCATAAAAGAAAAACACAAAATTAAATGTTGAAGAGTTTATTGCAGTTTGTTTTAGAAAACGATAATCAAATAGTTTCTATCGTTGGTTTCTGAAATAAGAGCTGCAGTTAATTAATCAAAAGGGCAGAGGGGTGTTTCATTAGAGAAATTAAACTAAGGGTTTATAAAAGGAAATAAAGAGTTTTCTTATTAGTATTCGTAAAATATAAATAATTTAAAGTTTAAACAAAAACAAATCTCTTTTCATTCAAGTTTAATTAAAGAAAAGTTATCTTAAAACTAGTAATATACATGCGTATATATGTTTGATTGTCAACAATAGAATAAATGTTATTACAAATAAATGTAAGTTAAAGAAGATCATCGTTAAAAAACATGGCAATGGCTATTAATTAAAAAAAAGACTACAGGATTAAAAAGCTTGTCTCCAAATGATTAGATATTAATTAAAATATAAAACAATACATTTTGCATGGCTATTACTAATTAAGCCATCTTCCAAAACACATTTATCAAATGTTTATCACTGGAATTTCGACAACAGATCTTTGCAGGAGATATTACAAGGACAACACATCACAGGTATAAATATACTTTTTTTATAGGACAGTAGTCAGTTCACAAATTAATTGAGTGAGTGCAGTCACAAATTAATTGAATCAGTTGAGTTAATTACCCAAAAACAAAATGCAGTGTCGAGCAGATATTGGGAACGCACGTTTCTCTCCACAGCCCAGATGTCCTAGAAAACAGCAGATCTGCCCATGAAATAATGTCAGCTTAACATCTTAAAAAATCTCCATCAGTATCTAATTGTCTCCAATAGTAATAATCATGAAAATCAGGAAACTCATCAAGGAAACGTCCCAGCCGGCTAGTAAGCATTCATAATGGAAACATTCTCACCGAAAGTAGCCTCCAAAGAGAACAAAATTCTATGTCTACATTCAAAAGCCTAGGTAAAAACATTTGCTTATTTTGTTTATACTGAAATAGCCATTACATTACATTAATTCATGTGAATCATCCAAAAGTCTAATTATATGAAATCTCTTAAGCATGCATAAAATGAACTATTGATATGTGTGTGTTTAAATTTCAAATGCTATGTAATACATTTTTATTATTATGTGTGTGCACGAGTTAATATGTGTGTGATCCTTATATCAATATTATTGATTAAATTAGATGAATACCAGTGTTCTGTTATGAAAATATTCGAAAATATTTAAACTATTTAGAAATGTTAATTTAAAATATGTGTGTGTTTATTAGAATTATAAAATGTTTAAATTTAGTAAATAAATGTTAGTTAATAAATTATCTTTAAAATTAAACTTTATTTGTCGGTCAATTCTTTTTACCAAATTCTTTTATCAATTCTTTTTTGTAAATTCTTTTTACAATTCTTTTATCAAGTCTTAACCATTAATTATGTATAATCTGTTAGTGATTACAAATAGCTGAGCTAGTTGTGGATTTAGGCATTGAGTTAGTGGCTACTGTTCAAAGTGTGTTGTCTATTCTTTTACTATTCTTTTAGAATAAACAGCTGGTGCCCATGGTTATATACAAACAAAAAAAGTGCTTTGGACGTGGTGTTGAACTCAACAGCTGAAAAAAAGCTATGTCCTGGAAATGTAACGCTAGCTATATACTTTATAGCTATCGTTTGGGCATACATACTCTCCGAGTATGTTCTTCTCTGCCTAAGAGACTGGTGTTTCGAATGCACATATTCGAACATGGTTCAATATATATATATATATATATATATATATTGAACATTTTTGTTTATCATATATATATATATATATATATATTGTGCCCTTATCTATAGGTCATAATAAGGTAGAATGGTCAATTACTAAAAAAATTTTAAATTTTAAGTTATATTTGTATGATATATAAAGAATAGTAGGATAATTAGATTTTATAGTACAATTTAAAGCTGAAAATACCTGGTATATAAAAGTGTAATAGATTATTTTAAAAGAAAACAGTTAAATAAAGCTTAATTATATCCTTGCTTATGGTTGTAAAAGCTGGCCATATAAAATAATACAGCTATAAATAGTTAAAAGTATATTAATAATTTGAATGTAATATTTTAAAACTAATAAATTAAATAAATGCTAGATGTAGTGTTATAAGTATATTTAATAGTCAAAATTAATAGAGTATATTTTAAAATAAACTTTGGGATGGTGAGAGTTATATTTAGTTCAACATTTTAAAATTATTTTCCAAATTTTTTATAAAATATATCAGTTTTGGTAATTTAGACCGAGACGTAAATTAAAAATCATCTGATAAAGTTAGTAATCACGTGACTGTATATTATATACCTTCACACACACACTGGTTAGAATAATAATAAATTTTGTGAATTATGAAACTAAATATAATTGCTATCGATCCTTAAAGTAAAAGTTGAAGTGTTAAATGTTATTTTAATATTTATTTTAAAGTTTAAATAATTTTGATAAAACTATAATTGAATTTAAAAATATAGTCTAAATAATATTTAAGACATTATGTCATCAATTCTTTATTTTTAAAAGTCTAGTCTGTTATAAAACTAAAATGTGTAAATTTGTTCGCGCTAAAATAAAGGCATTAACCAATCAACGGAGGTAATTTAGCAGACAAAATATAAGAATTAGACAGAGCGGGAGGAGAAAGTAATGTGTAAGTGAAAGAGAAAGTAACATATTTTTTTTAGCTGATAACACCGTAGCTAGAAAAGGGATATAAATTTAAAATTTTGTATTTATTTTAAAAGTTCTTTTTAACATATAATATTTTTGACTGCCTCTACATGGATTGCTAATTTTAAAAGTTATCTTACCAGGATATTTTATTCGAGTTTAACCAAAACCTTACAGTAAAATGGAAGTACAGAAAAAAATACCTAAAAATATTGCTAAGGGAAAAATACTTGGAAAGTGCCTTAATACAGCTTTATTTATGCTCAACCAGAAACTTATTATTATAACTCAGAGGAATATAATTGGGACGCTATATGAAAACTTAAAAGAGAAGTTACTTGCCGTCAGGAAAAAATTATGACGCACAATTTTATAAGGCTACTTTGAAGTTATTGTATTCTTCTCTATGGAAAAATTTAATATGCGTTTTATTATAAAGAAAATTATGTAAATGTATAATGAAGAAAGAGTGTTTATCTTTTAAAAAGAAACATTATAAAATATAGTACCAGAAGTTTCAAAGAAATAAAAAAGTTATAGAATAATATGAAAGTGCTATTATGTGTTTTATGGAAAGGAACCGAAAAACTTTATCTAAGAGGAATTAGAAAAATATTATAAAGTATTCATTGGAGGAAAGGCTTGATTTAAAAAATATAAAATTCAATTACTTAATGAAAATGGATCCATGGAAAAAAAAAAAAATTATTGAATATTTAAATAAAAGTACCTAGAGGATGCATCGTAAAAGTCGCGTGGGAAAATATTAGCAGACAATATTAGAAGAGAATATGGAGACATTTTTTTTTACAGGATAAATTGATATCATGAATTAATAATTGTATTCAATATTGTGAAAACCAAGGATTGTCGTCTATGAATATTTATTAAACAGAGTAAAAAATTGTTTTGCCTTAAAATAGAACATTAAGTGAATGAAGAAGAAATAATATATATTTTTTTTAGCTTTAATATGAACAATTTTCAAGAAAATTCGATAAAGAAGTACCGTAAATATAATTTAAATATTTTTTACTAATTTATTTTAAAATATAAAATGCTATGTGAGATTAGGGAAAACATATAAACATAAATTTAGTAATATTGAGAGTTAAATATAATAGCTTAATAGAATTATAGAAATATTGTTTTAAAAATAAAGTGTATGTATGGGAGTCTTATATCTACAAGAATCAATGGGATGGTGAAGCCTACAGAACGCGATCGAGAAGATAAAGATCGTTTGGTAATTTTGATATTTATTTATAATGCATAATGTATTTTTTTTTTTAGATCATCTATTGATTAAGAATGATGTGTGAAAGTTTAAATTATATGTACACATTTTATACAACATTTTAAAACATATTATGAGATAGGAGTAATTCTGAATATGCATGCAATAAGTTATTTAAAGTATATTAATAATATAATTCGACAGAACAATTGTGTGATTCTTTTGAACTTTCATGTGATAAAGTATTCAGATATTTTAAAATAGTTTGTATATGATAAAATATACGAGGAAAGTAGTAAAAAGATTTTCTTATAGAACAGTGGAATAGTTTTGAAATAAATGAATTTTATTATTGTTAGAAATGCAGATAGGTATTTGTCGATGTACCATATAGAAAAATCTTGAGAAATAAGATCGGATAGTGACTTGGTAGTACTAGTGGAGAGGAAACCAAGATGATGTTTTTTGTTAAGAAATAGGAAAAATAAAGTATTTGGATCATATTTAGTTTGTGTGATTTCAGTATAGTTAACCAAGCCCTATGACTGAACACATATAGTTTGGACAGTGTTTTTGCATATCTTTAAACTTTTTGATGTTATAATAAAGCTGAAGAAATAGCTTTAGCATCATTCATATAATAGAGGTTGGTAGACAGGTAAAGGTCACTCCTCTATAGTGTCTTTTAAATTCACTGTGCCATTATTGTCAAGGTTTATGACGAGTAATATTCTAGTTATATTTTGATCCTATGCATCTATCTTCGCTATCCTTATTTCGTGAATCTGCATCGGTCAGAGAGATATTTTCAAAGAAATAATGAATAAAATAGAACTGCAGATATGTTATTGTTTATGTAAGAATAGTTTATTTACTGGAATGTATAGAACTGTGTAACTTTAAAATTGAAAGTCCAGAATATCATAAAGAGAGAAAGAATCATATAATACAGTTTAAAATTAATTCGGAAATGAATAGAAGATTTTTAAAAAGAGAAATCTAAACAAAGTTGTTTTTTTAAGTGATAATAAAATTTGAATGTTTTAAATAATATTTAGAAAATAAATATTGCATATTTATTAAGAAAATAATTCAATAGTGTGTAATAAACATATACTTGTGCATGGTATGTTAATGGTTGTAATTATATCATCCGAAGTAAAGCTTTAATGAGTATATTAGGATTAATAAACATCGGATAATGAACAATAAAACTTAATACCGAATGTAGAAGAATGTTTTTTGAATTTGTAGGATTCCATACAACCAATATAAAGCTAGAATTTTATTGTTTTGTAGAATGTTTACTACGAATGTAATTTTGTAAAAATATAATTTTAATAATAGTAGGGATACAAAGTGTTAATGATAATCATATAAGAAATACATTTTGTAACAAGCTAACCATAATAAGAAATCCAATAATAATAATACTGTATTTTCTTAAACATTTAAAAGATAAGAGTTAACTAGGAAAATAAATAGAAGTTTGATTTTCATTTTTTATAAACTAGGAAACTAAGTTGTGATAGGAGAGTAAGGATATCCAATGTACATAATGTAAAATATTGTTATTTATTTATGTTATTAATAAACTTTGTTTTAAATTTATTTTAAAGTTTTGTGTCTTCGTTGTTATTTCTCCACATGGATGCATGATATCACGATACACTTATAATTGAAACATACATATAGTTTTTGCACAAAAAGGTAAAAATAAAAGTGTTATAATAATTTTGAGAATTTATTGGTATGTTAAAATTAAAAGATCATAATTTTATATTATTTATTGGTCATAAGTAGGTTGCCACAATATTACATTGACTTATATGCTAATGTTGCCACACGTATTCTGTTGTCAGATTATTAAAATACTACCATGTACGTATTTAGTTATTTCATTTAGGAAGAAATAAGATTATATTATACTATTGTTATTATTATTTTTATTATTGTTAATTGCTGTGTAGTAGATTATGACATAAAATTCCCTTTTCATATTTTACTACCGTAATTTTAAATCAGTTAGAATACAATTTATGAACCTGAGATTTTATTTTATTTTATTTTATTTATTTTCTTCATTTTATTTAATTGAGCTAGATTCTTATTATAAAGAATATTAAGATATGAGTATTATTTTAATCGTAGTGAAAAGAGCTTAGAAAGTCGTAAGAATACTATAAGTTAGTTATTTGGTATAGTAAAAAGGGGGAATAGTGTTCTTATGCCATTGAGATAGTATCGTGTGGATAATATTTCAATGTAGTCTATCTCGTTCTCCGTATCGTCACTCCATGTCTCATGAAAATAGTAAATATTTGTTAATTCATTTTTAAAAATATAACCGTATTTGTATTTTAAAAATTAGAGCTAGTAATCATTTTAATTAATGCTGGATATCATTTATTTATTTATTTGGTAACTGAGCTAGAACCCGGAATATATATGCGTAATAATTTTAAACAATATATAATTTTGGAGGACGAGCGGTGGGAGAGGTTAGAATATATATATATATATATATATATATATATATATATATGTACACTGGGTTCAATCTGTAGAGATCCAATATGCCCTACTCGCTAGGTTTAGCTGGGTTTAAACCTTATTTATCATAAATTTATAATCTTATATTATAAAAATTTTGTGAACAAACTGGCCTGTCTGAGCAGAGTGGAGAATATTATTGATAGCAGAGCTATCAATGATACCCATGATCAGATTGAGCAATGCAATGCATAACAAAATCACATTTTCAGATCCTGGCCCACCTCAACTGCTAGATTCAAACCACAACTCCCCCGGGTGCCATCTAATTTCTAGAACTAACATGTTTAGACAGTAGGCCCATAATCCAGTGCTTGAAAAAATTCTTTAACTAACTAGGTCTGTTTTTAATTCAATAACAAATTATTTCCAGTAGTGGTAAAAGAATTGATCGACAAATTAAGCTTTAAGTTTAAAAGACAATTTATTTTAATTAACATTTATTATACTAATTTTAAATACTTTTGTAAATCTTAACTAACATAACACTGGTATTTTATATAATAATCATGCACATTCTTAATTCACACACTAGAATATCATATAACAAAGCATTAAATAATATTTTACATTTAAAAACATACACATCATTAGTTCATTTATGCATGTTTATTGGGTTAATTATTATTTGACTTTGTGAGGCTTCAAACTAATGTGATTGCTACTTTAAAAATGAGAATAAGAAAAATGTTATTTTCTAGGATTGTAGAATGTGAACTTCTTCTTGCTGTTTGCTCTGAACTTTATTTTAATAGGGTTTTGATTTCTTTCAGGTTGCTGCTTTAAGTGAGAATATTTCCAGCCATCTGGATTCAACCTTTTCTTGAGGAGGTTATTATTCAGTGGCATTATTCTTGGAGACAGCTAAATATTCCTGGCAATTCTTCAAGTTGTTTGGCAATCATTATACTTTTCCAGGCAGATTTGCTGATTTGCTGGGCTCAGGCTAGAGAAAGTCATATGTTTCCAAGATTTCTAACACTGCATTGTCAACTGATTAATTGACTGATTTAATATGATGTGATTTCAATGAATTGAATTGCACTCTTTCTCAACTGTAATCTCAAGTGACTGTCCGATGACAAATTGGATTATTGATTAATAAAAACTATTGTCAGTTTGATGTCTACCAGCAGTATCTATTGTTGAAATTCCTTTCTTGTGTTTAATTTCATTCCTCTGACATACTTTTAATAATGTTGTTGGGAGATGTGAATTAATAGCCATTGCAATCTTATTGTTGTTTTTTGTTTAACTTAATAGCCATAACTGATTGTTTTTAATTTTTAACTGTCATTTATTTCATTTTAACATGCAAATATTTATGCTATGTTTACAATCGCAGATATATATTTTATTTTAATAAACTCAATAATAGTTTTAAGATTACTTTTTCTTTCTTTAACTCAAAAGAGATATTTTTTTACTTATTTGAAAATCAACTTCTTTTAATTTTCCAGTAACTATGAATTAATTGTTTTTAGCAAAACACTCTAAACTTCTTCTTTTTTTTAAGTGTCATAGCATCGGCCGGGACGTGAACCCGCAACCCGGGCAACTGCCTGCAAGTGCAAGGCAGTCGCGCTGACCTCTCAACCACTTTTAACTCATAGTTTCTAAAGCAAACCTCCTCTTCCCTTTTAATTAATTAATTGTAACTTTTATTTCAACTACTAGTAATAGAAAAGAAAAACTCTTTGTCTTTTAAGTTTATGTTTCGAAAACAAACTCTTTAATCTTTTACATACTATTTCCTTTTAATGAACTGTATTTTATTTTAATAATTTTTAGACAAAATTAGATATATGTACCAATATAATTTTGGTACTATATATATATAATTTTGGTACTACATATATATATATATGTCCTTTATAGAAAATATTATACATAACACATAAATAATTAACATTATTTCTATATATATATATATTATAATAAAAATAATAAATTTAATGGTAACAAACTATTATAAACAATCCTTAAATCCACAAAAGTACTTTCATAAAGAGAGAAACCATAATAAAAGGAAAATTAAGGAGCCAATTTTTATAAATAGGAATAAAATGCAAGACATGCTGCTAACATTAAAATACGAGAATTGTGGGTTTTGAATTGATGATGTTAGCTTCCGCTTTGTTTTTTATTTAATGGCAGTTGTGGTAGGTTTAAAAAATTACATCAAAGTACTTCTGCAGATTTAAAGATTGCTTATAATAATTTGTTACCATTAAATTTATTATTTTTCATATAATTACAATTTTCTTTTAATTAATGGACATTTATATATATATATATATATAAATGTCCATTAATTAAATGGTAAATATATATATATATATATATATATATATATATATATATGGAGCTTTACCAAATCACTGTACAAGCATTTGTTTACATAAACGCCAAGAGAGATAGAATTATATATCTCTTTCGTTGTCTCCACCTTCAGACCAGCTGATTTCGAGCTAATTTAGGCTGGATTTATATATATATATATCTTTTAGCACTTATAAAATAAATCTTGATTAGAGCTATTGGTAAGCTCCATCCATTGATCATTTAAATGTAAACTTAAAAGCAATTTACAAAATTTATGACTTGTTGCTTTAATTATTATAAGTATACCTTTGATGGCTTTTATTATGCTATATTGCAGAAGTTATTACTATATAGTGAAACTGAGCTGAATTCAGACCCATATAGCTATCTAGTCTGTAAAGCTGATTTGAAGACATTTGTGTGTCTGAAAAGTTCAGGCTTTCAAATTAATAGAAACATGTTTTATGAGTGCTGATTTGTGAGTTAGTATTGCTCCACTGAAGTGATCCAAAAGCTAAAAACCAATTCATCTGGAGATAGGGACATTTTGATAGAGATTTTGAATTCTTTCTCTGTCGGCACTTATAAAATAAAGCTTGATTAGAGTTATTGGTAAGCTCCATCTATTCATATATATATATATATATATATATATATATATATATATATATATATATATATATATATATATATATATATATATATATATATACACAACAAATGATTGCAGAAACTAAATACATTGTATGCTGAATTATTGTTCAGTTAGAAAGCACTGTTAGAGTATGTAATAAAAAACTTGTGATATTTATTATATCATTTAAGCAATTTAATAATTATAATGTACAAAGTAACTGAAAAGTAATCAGGTATAATGGTTTAATGTGACATAAATAAAGTTTTAATATATAAATACTAAGTTTCTATACCTATTTTTATATGTGTTCTATATTCTAGAGAATGTATGTGATGATGGTTGGCATTATTATAGTAATTCTTGTTATAAGGTGTTCAAAACATTTGCTACATGGAGACAAGCCAGTCGTATCTGCTCAACAAAAAAAATGAGTCATTTAGCTGATATAACAAGTAAAGCTGAAAATGAATTTATTTTAGGTATGGCAGTTGTCATTTTTCATTATTATTTCATCTTTCTACATGAAATTGTAATTCTTTACCATTATTATGATAAGTGTCTTTTTGTTGTTTTTGTTTATTAATAATAAGAAATCATTTTAATGAATAAAAATTTGACACTTTTCTCACACACGTTAATACACACAAACATGTATATATAATATTAAATTATCATTAAATTCATATATATATATATATATATATATATATAAGTTGAAATTGAAAATACTCTCTCTAGCTTTGAAATAAGAAATAAGTAAATAAACTCACCACCATTTTGTAAAAATGTGAAGATAAATATAGAGTCATGTATATTGTTTGCCCATTCAATACTATTAATTTAATTTCACTGTACACCTGGGTCTCATTTTATGCAGTAGATATGTTCCTCAGAAAATGCACACAAAAGAAATTTCACAAAAATAGACTTAACTTACTTTGAAAAATGGGGGATAGGTTCTGTAATTTTCAGAAATCAGCATAAAAATAAAGCTAAGAAAAAATTGCTTTACAATCCACATTAAAAAAATAAGGAAATAAATTATCACTAATAAAAAATTCCATATAATTGAAAAAAATTAATACAATACAAACTTTTTTATTAACTACAGATTTAATTTTACATTTTTCCATGCCTATTTTAATCATTACTGTTATTTGACAATATGTGTTCATTTGTGAACTGATAAGATATCAGATTTGTGGTGTGATAAACAACTAGCACCACTTTTAGTCTTGTTCTCTGTTAATGGTTTTCTGTTTCTATATTTAAAAAAATGAGATCACAATCAAAACAAAAACATTATACATTATCATTATAAAGATTATTTTCACTTAACTAAATCAATAAAATATTTGTTATTATTTATTTTAAAATCTAAAAAAATATTTATTTCCATATGTTTTAAAATTTTGAGTTTTTGAATATTTATTGTGATTTTTATACATAAGTATAAATTTATTATTATTATTATTATTATTATTATTATTATTATTATTATTATTATTATTATTATTATTATTATTATTATTATTATTATTATTATTATTATTATTATTATTATTATTATTATTATTATTATTATTATTATTATTATTATTATTATTATTATTATTATTATTATTATTATTATTATTATTATTATTATTATTATTATTATTATTATTATTATTATTATTATTATTATTATTATTATTATTATTATTATTATTATTATTATTATTATTATTATTATTATTATTATTATTATTATTATTATTATTATTATTATTATTATTATTATTATTATTATTATTATTATTATTATTATTATTATTTATTTTATTATTATTATTATTATTATTATTATTATTATTATTATTATTATTTACTCATTAGTATAAGTAGGTTATTTACATAGAAGCTAAGATTCTAAATACAACTTCAGGCCTTATTCATGTTAGCTGCTAATATAAAATTATATTTTTGAAAAAAAATTATTTCAAGTCAAAATAAGTTATTAAAAATTTAAATTTCTTGATATGTAATAAATATAGTGAAATGTGAAAGATATTAAGAATAAACATGAATCACATAACTTCAAAATCACATTAAAATAATCTGCATAAAACAAAAGTCAGGTATATAAAATTTAGAATAAAAATAATACTTATCCCAGATGAAAGTAATCTATTATTTATGAAATTATAATTAACTAAAAAAATAAAGATTCACTTTAACAACATTTACATTACTAATCAATTAAATACCAGATAAAAATACATTACATATTAATCATTACATTATTATTGTGTATGAATTAAACTGAAGTTCATTAAACTTTTTTTATTTGTAAATTAACTAAATGAACTAACCTTCTTTATTTCATTTATGCTAAAGAATAGAACAGACCATGTCTATTATTTTGCTTTTATTGAACAACATATAGAATTTTTAAGCAATTGACCTGAATCACAAATTGTATAATATATTTAATTTGAAGATAGCAGATGTGAAATGTTATGTATTTGCAAAAAGAGTAAATATTAAGAAATATGATAATCCTAATTAAAATAAATCCATTAACTGAATATTTTTTTAAAAGGAGATTTTCCCTCATTTAAAATTTTTAAGCTTTGAGAGATAGTTTTTAAACTGATACTTCTACAGATTGTGTCATTTTATTCTTTATAAAATTTGAAATTAAGTGATATATGACATAATTGTTCACTGTAAAATATAAAGTAGATATAATGAAAAGTTATTTTTCAGAATTGATCCAGTCACTTTCTATTGCATCCAGAGTTTTTTTGAAAATATGTTTCTATGTAATAAACAAAAATTAGCATTCATATATAACATAATTAGAATATTTAAATTATTTAATTTACATAACATGTATTTACATAAAATTCATAAATAGATCAAAGTATAAACACAGCAGTACAAATAACTGACATGAGAGCTATAGTTATCTTGTCTACCATGGAATGTGCAATCAGTTTTATGAGATAAAGATAAGACAGAAACCATTTTCTTATATATAAACAAAGAGAAAATTAATAAAACAATATTTATTGACATCAAATTTTTTGCAAAGAGAAGTTTCATAAATTGTAACTTCAAAAAAAAAAAAAAATTGATTCATTATTATGTATTGTTTCATAATTATATTATTCAAAGTTAAGGAACGGGAAAATTAAAGAAAATATTATTTTCAATTAAAAATGTTTATTTAGGAAATCAATCATCAAACAAAGGTATTCTAAAATTATGTGAGTATAAACAAAATAAGTTAATAAATAACAAAATAAGAGTAGACATATTAATTAGAATAACAATAATAAAACAAAAACAAGCATTAATTATACTGAAAGCCTCAGAATATAAGTAGCAAGGTAAAAGTAGTCATTTTTAGTATCCATTTTAATATATTGTCACAAGTAAACAGATAATTTTTTTTACTTAGTGCAATATAAATATTAATCAAAAATAGTCATAATTATGAAGCATTTTATTATCTGCCCTACTTTTACTCATGGCAGAATTGCCATTAGGTTAGTGTGCCTAATCTAATGTCAAAAAGGGATCAGCTTAAAATATAAAAATGAAGTTACAAAATCACAACTAACAAGTACATCAATGGTACTTTAATAATTAAACAAAAGATTTATGATTTAAGTAAAATTCTGTTACATTTTTTCTATCTCATCTCATTCTCCATTTTTGAATCAGTAACAAATATCTGTACAGTAATAGGTTAACAGTTGCCCTACAAAACTGGGTGTGGTAGGCGTATTAGAGAGGTACTTCTATACCATTTTCAGTTTGATGGACTAAAAAGCAGCCTCCATCATTGATTTTGCACAAAGGAACTAGACAATATTCCATACAATTGAAAAAAATATCATGCTATATTTTTTTTCTGGCACTCAATGTATATTTTTTTTACAAATATTGAGAAGGCACAGATCAGCCAGGTTATGACAAATTAATACCAAAGATAGATGTGGGCTATGTAATGTTTTATTTTATTTTCCTAGATAAAATATCCCCTATAAAGCATTCTAATAAAGCAATCAAAATTCAAATGTTATTTAGCTCTGTGTAATGAATATATAATGAAAGCATTTAAAACAGTACTATCAAAATACTACCAGCTTAAATGCATTGGTTATCATCTAGACATTTTATTTCAACCATACTGAATTCGCATTCATTTATCAAAATCAACAGCATCCATTAAGCAGATGTCAATTTCAATGAAGGTATGCATAAATATGATTATTGTATATAATCCCAACTAAATGCTGATGAGGAATGACTTTATAAATTACCGAATTGGGTTCCTCTCTTCAGAGGTTTTTAGTTTTTTTATATATTTTTAGAAATGCAAATTACTTGTTTATGAGTTTGTTTTTTTGGATCTTCTCTTTAATATCTCTAAGATTTTTTTAAATAAAAAATTTTGAATTTTCCCTATCCCTCTTTACTTCTTGTCTTATTTTAATTTTCTTGTTCTTTATATTATATTTTGAACAATAACATTTAATTTATTTCCATTAGACTCAATAGATTTTTGGACGATTTCTTCTAATTCACTATATAATTTTCTTTCCACAGACTTCATTTTCTTTTTTCAACTGCATTTGTAACTTCTTCTCATATCCTACTTCGATTTTTTCTTTTGTTTCTTGATACATTTCTTTGAATTTATTCTCTCTTATTTTCGTCAAGTTTAAAATGCTTTTCTTATTTTTTTTCGATTCATTTCTTTAAATTATTTTATCTTTTGTTTATTACTATTTTTCAATTTTTTGACGCATTTCTTTATTTTCTAAATGCATTTGTTTATGACTTTTATTTCTTCTGTTGATTTTCTTCAAGTGTTAAAATAATTATATTATTTATTCACCATTTGTTGATTTATCGTTTGCATTTATAACTGCATGTAACATTTTAGTATCAAATTTTCTTGGTTTGTATTGAAGCAGTGGATATCTAATCATCATTGAGCTTCATGCTTCACCATCTATATTAACCTCCTGTGGGGTCCATAATTCAGACCTCATTACAAATATATACCATTCACCCACACCCTGAATGCTTAGTAAAGTGAAACAGTGGTTTGCATATATATATATATATACACCTGGGTCTCTTTTTATGTGGACTTATTTAACACGACTTTGATGTTATGCGATTCCATGTTTCACCGGAAGTTGAACTCAGATAAATCGCTATTACTTTAAATAATAAATTTCATGCACTTACGTTATATTGAAAGTAATACCACATCATTGGAATTTGACTTTCATCTTAGTAATTTCAATATTTTCAGTGTTTTATAATAGTAAGATTTTATGCAATAATTAAATTAAAATCATGATTTCCAAATTTTATGTATACACACATTAAATTTTACAAGATTATAATGTATTTTTTTTCAAACATTGCACGTGTTAATTTTGCATTTTTAATCATATTCTGTTTTTGCTTTTTAAAAAAGAACGTAATCAATTATTATTTTTTTATTAATGAAACTAATCATTAACATGCTTTTAAATTCCAATGAGAGCTAAATGTTTGTATGTCTGGATATCACGAGCTTTGTAAACAATTAATAAAAATCATCTCAAAGATTAATTACTAATTATGTTGTCACCAGAAAATCATTATAATTAAAATGTGTATAAAAATGTAAATTACTGTAAGTAAATTATGCATAAAAATATATTATTTTGAATAAAATTAAATATTATAGTTAAAAAAAGTTTGTTTGTATCATTTTTTTTTCAAATTTGAAATTTTTTATTAGTCATATTTTATTTCCTTATTTTTTTTTGCACGAATTTTAAACTAATTTTATGTTGGTGCTTTGCTTTTACATGAATTTTGAAAAATCACAGACCAGCCTCCCCCTTTTTCAATGTAAGTTATGTCTATTTTTGCACAATTTCATTTGTGCGTGTTTTCTGAGGAACCTATCTATCGCGTAAAATGAGACCCAGGTATATATATATATATATATAAACAAAGCAATAATTTTATTAATCTTTGTTGCTGAAAATTAAACATTCCCTTATATAATTGTAAATATCCTTTTATATGTATGTATTTAATTAAGGTATTGGAATGTAACAACAAAGGAAAATGGGAAAGGCTCAAAATACTGAAATAATCTTTATCTAAATTCAAACTGTTTTCATTAATTAAAATTATAAATGTTAATTAAAATCATGGGCAATTCTTTTGTATGTTGTTTTGAAATCTTTAAAAAATATCTAAAATGGTATTTTGAGCCTTATCTGTTTTAAAAATATTTTGCTAATTAAATGTTTTTTATTTAATCAAGAGTTTACAGAAATAGCTGTGGGCAACTGAAATTGCATTCTTGCAGGGATTAAAATGTGTATAAAAGAGACCCATAAAACAAAAGAAGTGAGTTTAGTTGAGTTTAAGTCAGTTTAGTTCAGAGTTAGTTTAGTTACTTTACAGTTTAGTTATTTTTAATAAAATAAATTTTAAAAAGCCAGCAGAAGTTCTGCGCTATGAAGTTTGAGTAGAGGAATCTTTCACATTTCTCTGGGAAAACTGTTTGCCTGCAACTGCCATGTTCCAGCCGACTGGTCATACAAGATGACAGCTGTTCCAACTGCTGACTGCTAATTATGCACCTGCCTGCTATTCTAAATCTACTTGCTATGGGGAGGCAACCTCACTTAATGTAGAGCTGCCTTAATAAGTAAATCTTTTTGTAATATGTAGTTCAACCTTTGTATTTTAATTCATATATTAATTCATAAGTTTCTATTAATTATTTTCTTGAACTCTCTCTCTCTCTCTCTGTAATCTGTTACTAGTATAATGTAGTCCTCACTATGCCCTTTCATGCTTAATTTATGTTATATAACTTTATGTGGCTCAATTAAATATCTAACTTATTTCGTTTAATATATATATAAATTTATTTTAATTAATATGCTAATATCATTCAACTTTGTGAGTCTAATAAGGGTTTATTTTCTTTGTTTAATGGGGAAAGAAGCAGGGACTTCAGTTAAATTTAGAAAGTTTTAGACATTGGTAACAGATATCGCTTGTTAAGTTGAATTTAAATTTAAATCTATTATTCACGTTTTTTTTATCTAAAATATTTTATTGTGGATGCATATTTTACTTTATTATTTGAATTTGTCTTTAAATTTTCATCTTAGAAGATCATGAACCTTAATATAATTATTTCACCTTTTCTTGTTGTTGCCTGCAGGGTTAATTTTACCAGTAATACATATATGGGAATTGAAACTAAATATAAAATTTTGTTAGTTTAATGTCCTAGTTAAAGAGTTATTTTCCATTATAATTTTCTGAATGATTCTTTATTTAAATATATCATCGCATATTAGTCTAACCATTTAAAGGCTTTTGAATAAAGTATATTAAGTTTATTGTACATGTGCAATGCTGCTGGCCAACCTTTCCTTTCGTTTATAGTACTTCCACATATTTTCTTTATTGCTTTGTCATTGGGGACTTTAAAAATCTGAATCTCCCTACCTTCTAGTTCTCAAAATCGTTTGTAAACAGGGCAACCCTACTTCCTGTGGAACACAAGGTTTATAGGGTTTTGATTGTGCTGCATAAGTTCCATATAACTGGCTCTGGGCCCTCAAACCAAATATCTCCATCTGACACCATACAGACAAAATGATGGGTGTATCATTCCTCATTTATTATCAAATGTCTTAAAATGATGAAGAATTCAAAGTGCCATAAGATCTGTATTTCTTTTATGACATGCTAGCATCAGTAGTGTTTTAGTTAATGGATTTATGCCTGTTTGACCTTTTGTTAGGTGTTGGAAATAGTGACTCATTCGTGAAATGTGCCAACATACTAATTAATCAGTATGTTGATTTTAAAACTGTATTTTTTTAAATAGTATTTGATTCTCATAGACATAAATCAGTTTATATTAATGATTGTATCACTTATTCTCATAAATGTAGCACATCGTTTGTTTCTTCTGTATATTTTCCAAAGACCTCTTTTCCAAACAATGCCAATAAAAGTACATATAATGGTTTTCATAAGATAGATAAATGATTAAAATTGTATATTTTGGCCTGTTATCAAATCATTTATTATGAAACCTGTCCTGATCTTTTATATTTCTTTTAGATATCCACAATGTTATGTTAGTAAAATGTTATTAAATGCATACTAACTCCGCACAAGCTATAATACATTCCATAAAATTATATTCATTAAATAATTAATGTAAAAAGGATTTATAAAAACAAATCCACAAATTTTGTAAATAGACAATATAATTCCAAGTGTGAAACCTTTTGTTATATATATATATATATTGTAACGGTAAGAAAAGTAGAGCTGCTTTAACCTAACCTAGAGATGCAGATGGAGGGGGTTCGAACCTCACCTACTCCTCTAGATTGCTACTAAGTGACTTACTCCCCAAACCTCACTAGAATTTAATCTTAATGTATGCCCAGTGGTCATGGGAGAGAAGAGACCACGAAAAGGAATTTTTACATATATAATGATCAGATGTACATACGTATGTTACAAAAGAAAACAATACTAAGTGGTTTTATTTATAGTGAATAAAAGATAACAAAAACTTTTATTATTTACATTAAAAGAATTTATACAATGTTTTATTAAGAGTGTCGCAGGCTATTTTCACTGCAACAGGATAGACATATATGAAAGATCCATTGATCATAATGATAAGAATGTACAAAACTTTACATTATAATTTCTTCTTTAAAATATTTCAGCCAATGGAAGTGTTACTTAAAATAAATCAAGAGAGAGAGAGAGCGAAATGATTCATTAACTTTGTGGTTGGAGAACATCGAAAAAAATAGGTGGTCAAACTCAACTAAACACTTTGGACAGGTTTAAATCACCGCCCTACTTATGATTTAAGAAGAATGATAAAGTGACCCCAGCAGGAATTTTCAGCTATAATTGAAACATTTCAATGATATTTTGAGAAAGATTTCCTAATAAATATAAATATACAAGACCATGCACAAAAGCAATAGCATATAGTGGGCTGTGAGGCTCGAGACATAACAGTTACCAAGAGGTTAACACAAGACCAGATAGCTCTCCATCTCTAAGCTAGGTTAGAGAGAAAAATGGAACCCGTTCGCTAAACGCGTGACCCGGATTCAGGATCGGAGTTTTATGCTTATGTCCAGTTACGTACATTGAAAGGACTGAAATCGACATGAGATCAGAACATTTATTTATTTTAAGAAGATCCAAATGTAGGTATGTTAACCTAAGTGAACTTGGCAAAAAGAAGCACTGTAATTTATGCTGAGCAGCCCAGCAGATCACCCGAGGCACGATATCACATAAATATGGTCAACGGCCTTTAAATTTAAAAAGAAATCCTCTGCAAAACATATATATATTACGAATGCTCAACTATCACCGAAAAATCTGCAGAAAATAGAATAACTTCACCTTTATAAAATTTGAATTACTAAAACAAGTGGGCGGAGATTTTATTAATTTAGTTCAAGCTTAAACCAACCCATCACAGAGCCAATGATATTTAATAATCTTTAATACCGATACATATTGTTAAAATGTACTCTCTCTTATTAATAAAATATAAATGTGAACGTTTTATTTCACGTTCTTTAAAATATAACTAAATTTGTAACCCTTCATTGACTAAAATACGAAGGCATTTCATAAGGATCTTTCTTTTATATATATATAAAAAAATCAAATTTAAAAATATTGAAAGTCTTCTATTAAAACATTTAGTAATTAAATTTTGATTTTAGAAATAGAGTTGTTTGCACTTTCTAAGATTTTGCTTCCTTTTCTTTCCAATTATCTAAATGAAAGAAATAACTTAAACTACTGGAGTATAATGGCGGAAAATTAAAGTATTTTTCAATTAAATTAATAAGAACTATGGCCGCCATTATATATATAATAACCCCCACCCATTACGATATAAAAAAAAGAAAAGAAAGCAATTAATGAAATACCATTTTACAAGATATGAATACGTAGATTTAAAAAAAAAAACATATATAAAAAAAATAACTCTAGAGTGTATTTGTAAATTACAAAGAAGAGTTTTATGTGAATTTAAGGTAATGTTACCAGTAACTCAATGGGGTGGTCAAGATAAGTTCATTAGAGGTTTCCCGCAGTTCTTCCCAGTTCTTTAAATTTGTTTTTCCATGTTTTTGAGGGCAGCTATTCACGGATACAAGGCGGACACTTTAGTTCTCTGGCTGGCTTACATGATTAGAACTCTGGCCTCAGGAATGGCTCAGGAGAGTGAAGGCAAAGAGGTTACCCCCACATTTTTGTAGAGCAACACATTTCTGGATTTTTGTTTATATGCCGAAAGAATAGATTGCAGCTTGAAGTTATTACAGCAAGCAAGAGTTCGCTAGATTGTCTAATTTTTCAGCAAAAATTTCTTCCAACAAAATTTTTAATATTTCTCTCCGACCTTCAGCACAGGTTACCCACAAGCATAAGACCAAGAACAAAAGAAAAGTCCTTTATTTATACCCTTTTTCCATTATGTTTTTACTCTATTCATTAGTAGCGAATCATGCTCCTTGTTTCAAATTTACCCTGTTATTATTTCCTTTTATCTAATTCAGAAAAATGTTTTACCAATTAAATTCCTTTTCAATGGATTCTATTTAATTAAAAAAAACTTTTTATCTTATCGAATTCTACCAAATATATTTTAAAAATAGTTGCAAATATAATTTTAACTTTCTATACTTTATTTTATTAAATCTTTTAATTTAGGCAACCATTTGAGAAAATGATAAATTTAGTTTGAAAAATAAACATACATTCACTGTGGTTGGACTTAGGGTCTTAGTTAGTCCACAGTGAATGGTGAAGCCAGCATATATATATATATATATATATATGCACAGCTTCATAATATATATATGTGTGTGTGTGTGCGTGTGTGTGTGTTTTGAAAATATTTTGTTAAATATGTATTTCATGTAAATCCTGGTTTGTTTTTGAATTATTATTTTCTAGTTAATAGTTAGAATTATTTTCTTTGGCTAATACCTTAACATTAATAAATATAACTTTGATCAATGTAATTCCTGGGCTACTCTTATCTCGATCATTATCATCAGTCTGATCTTATGCTCTACCGCTTTGCTTATGGGCCTGGAATTAAAATAATTATGTTGTATCATCAGGATTCTTATTCACTGGGTCAGAGACTCAAAGAATAGGAAAATAGGTTAGAATTCAGGATTTCTCCAGCCCTGTGTATCTGGAGCATGATCAGATTTGAGGTACTTTTGCTTAGGATTTGAATCTTGCTAAGTGAGCATACTTATTTGACCAGTACAGTATTCTGAAGGTTTTTGCACTAGCTTCAAGGTTTAGTTTATGTTGACAGTGTAGGCTCATGTGTTAATCCATGTTCAATTATTATTTTTTTCTTGTTACTGAAAATGTTAGCACCTATGTAAAATAATAAACATTCTATAACTTTATTATCCCTTTTATGTATATCCACCTATCTCAATTCTTCATATGCAATCTTCTCCAAAGTGACATGCTATGCCTTGGGCTTTTTATTTGTTTATTCATATATTGACATTTATGAAATATTCCCTTGCCTATTATTTCTTTCACCAAGTTCTATAATATAATTTTTTTTATAAACATAGTAGTTTTCTTACTTATTCTAAACATTTATTTCATGTTATTCATTTATACCCCAAGTGTGTTCAATTTATTTATGCTCAAATATCCAGTATATTATGCAAAAGTGATATTAAACATAAGAAATAAAAAGTTCTGGTCACAACATTAATTGTGCCAAATATAAAATAGTAATATAGATGAACCAAAGATATACAAATATATCACAATACATTTGGGGTTTTTGTGAATATTTTATTAGGTAAAAGCTAAACGTTCTTTAAATACTCTTCTCCATATCATTCTTGCACACTATTTAAGGAATAACTTGTTATTGAATTAAAAAATAGACTGAGCTAGTTAAGGGATTTTTCGAGCACGGGATTTTGGGTCAACTGTCCGAACATGTTTGTTTTAGATTAGCTGGTGCCCAGAGTTTACTCTGAAACAAATAAAGTCTTTGGCTAGTAGGAGTAGTTTTAGAAAAAATCCCTAAACTAGGAAAAAGGGAATGAATCAGGGAGCCAGGAACAGTGTTAACTGGAGTCCTTGACTTAAAAAATAAATATTTAAGTCATATAAATACAGGAATGCATTCGTTATATCTTAAGATCTATTCCCAGAAATTTGATAACCATGAATTTAAGTTTGTAATATGAAATAAGTATATTATTAACTTAGTGTCATTGTGCTTATTGCCCACTAATAGCAGGTTTATTGATGTATTCAAAATATACTCACCTCCTAAACATTATCCCAATGTCATCCTGAACTTTTGAACATTAATTTATTATTTGTAAGGTTGGAGGAGAGAAAGAAATAAACCATTTTAAAATTAAACTATACAAACAAAATATTGCTTCAAAGACATTTTTGTAAATTCTATATAGTAGAATGCTGACTGTAGTTTTTAAATCAATTTAGCTTTTTTTACTAAATAAAGGTTGCCAATTCATTCATTCAATAAAGAAAAGATAAACAATTAAATCATTTACAAAAATTTACACAAACATTAAAAAGAAAACTAAATTGAAGAAAGCTTTTGAAGTCATGGTTGTTTTAATTTTAAGTAATAAAATATAATTTATTTGTATACATTTTAAAAATGTGTGCACTACAATATTTCTTAAATTATCATATATGAGTGTATGCACATATTTTTTTAATTATAAAATATTAGTGTGTGTTGTTTTTGTTTTTTTTTACGAAATTTATTTACAACCTTACAGGAATACATTTAAACAGAGTATGAAATATTGTGTACTTAATTCTACAATTTATTAAATAATACATATTTCCTCATTAATCTTCGAATTTTTCATTATGCTTCAATAAATTTCCATTTTCATTATTTAATCATATTCACTAAATCGTAAGTTGCAACATATTCTCAGCTTTATAGTATTTTAATTTATTCTCTCTTCAAAAACATTTTTTTTAATTAACAGTATAAACAAAGATTTTATTTGGTTCTTATAGTAAGACTAGAATAAATAATATTCATATGCTAGCTTAAATACTTCATTTTAAATACATCATTTTAAAATACAAAATAATAAATGGTTAATATTATAAAAATAAATATTGTATTGATTCTTAAAAGGAAACTAGGTAGAATATCTTACATCTTATTTTTTTATAGATTAGATTAAAATTCAATTATTTTAAATTTAATTTTGATGTTCATATTTTAAGTATAACTTTTTTAATTAGTTATAATAAATTACCATTTATCACGCAATACATGTGTACACATATCTTCACTACAAAGAATTGCTTATTATATTGTTAAAAATATTTATAATGTCTGCATTATTTGTAATATATATAAAATACATATTTTGCGGGTTCATCAGTGTTAAAAAAAATTAAATATTAATATTCCGATTTTAAAATTTTTTAACACGGATGAACCCGCAAAATATGTATTTTATATATGCCACCCGTAAAAATCTTCATTTCAATATATATATAATTTAGGTATTTTAAGTGAAACCAGTTGGATAGGTGCTAGTGATATTAATAAGAAAGGAGAATTCAAATGGTACAATGGAGTGAAGGTAGTTTTATTTTTAACATTTAATTTATTTATTGTACTGTAATTCTGATACAAGTTTGTATTGGCATTTTCTAATTTTAAATTATCAAATTTCTGAAAAGAATTTTTTTTTTTTTCAAATGTCATCCGATTGTATTTTTTTAGACAACTTGTACATTTTTTTAAGTTAAAGAGATCTAAAAAAGAGATTAACATAATAACCAGACCTTACTTTGATTTTTTTTAAAATAAGGATATAAATTCTTATTACAAATTAATTAGCAGCACTTGAAAGCTAAAGTCAAGCATTCCATGACCCTTATCAAACATGTTCATCAAAGGAAAAAAGATGGCTTTGTGAACAAAATTACTTTAAATTTGTCAAAGTTAAATGGTGTCAACAGGATGTGCATGGCTGACTAAAATCACTGAGGGACTATAAAAAGCAAATACATTGTCCATCTTAGGTCTTCATCTTTTAAAGAAAACAGTTTACTATAAAATTTATTTTTCTATTAAGTCATATAAAATGTGTCAAGCTACTCTCACCAACGTATTCAATCATTCTAATATGAGTGAGAGGAGAAAAGTTCATTTGACGGATATTTTTTTCTTTTCTGAAGTCTTAGAATGCCAAAAGTGAAGCCATTCTATATCTAAATCTTTCAACACAAGACTTTGTACAAGCAGGACTAAACGTGTACAACTGATATTTACTAGGAGAAATAAAACCATGCATGGTAATCCACCCACTATTATAAATGAATAATTCAACTTACGGTAAGAAGTTTTATTTCATAATTTAAGTGATTACTTTTTTGCACTATAAGGATAGCAAATACGGTGTTGCATCAGACTATGGAAAAAAAATCTGAATTATAGAAAATAGTAGTGTTTAATAGCCATTTGAATTTATTTGTTTTTATACAGTTATTTTCTATTTAGTTATTAAAATAATCATAACTTAATAAATCATAGGAATATAACTTGTGTTGTTGTACATTTAAATTTGTTATTAATAGGATAAAATTATTTAAATTCAACAATTATTTCTTTACCAAATAAATTGTTGATGCCTTATTAAAAACTCCAATCCTCTGGGTGTCGCAAATAATTTTATAATAGTAGTGAATAAAAATCGGGGGGGTAGGCAATGGATTCTTGTATCGAAACCTGTTGCCTTTCAAATAAATTAAAAGCTGGTTCTGTCCTCAAATATTATTCAAATATTAGTTGTGTTAAGCAGTGTTGTGTGACCAGGTAAAATAATTGCATTTGATAAAATTACCTGACATATTCTAATGAAGGAATTGTCAAAGTGAACATAATTTGGTCAATGAATATGAAGAACATAAATTTTATAAATCCTAAGATATCTTTGGATGGTACAATGTCATCAAATGTGGGTGGGTGCTTATGAGCCATAATAGTGACTCAGAAAATGATATAAGAATAGGTATTGTAAGAGAATAAAATTTTAAATATAAACATTGTTTTGAAAAAAAAATTGCATATGTAGTTAGGGGAAAAAGAATAGACAAGATGATGGGAAATAATATAGCTTGAAAGATAGTGACAACATGGGGGGAGGATGTCAGCAGATGTATTAGTAAAATAAAAATATTAAAATAAAATAAAACTAAGCTAGAAATACAAGAAAGAAATAGAAGGGCATGGAATTAAGTAGTAAAAAATAGTAAGGCCATAGCAATAGAAAGTTGTGAAAGGAATAGGGAGAAGATAAATTTTGCAATCCAAGAATATCATAAAACTACAATAAACATTAATGACATAGAAGTGTATGTGTTGATTGCCTCATGTGGTCAAATATCAGACATATCAATATGGATGAATGATGCAACCAGTCCATGATGTTTGAACTCTGCCAGTGTGTATAACCCTACATTATCCAATAATAAAAAGGTGAAACTAGAAATTAACAAGATGTGCATATGAGTAAGAGTAAAAAAGAGAGACATTCAATATGTTTTGCTGATATTGAAGGAACGTGTACATGATATAATAATAAGATCAGACTTCACACACAAAATAGAGTGTCTGATCACCTATAAAAAAGGTAATTTGACATGTGAATGAGAATTGGTCAAGTTTAGATTGAAGGAAAGAACATTTCCAAGAGAAATATGTAGTATCCACCATAATACAGACAGGGCACATGCAGAGATATGGAGCAAAGGGGGAACAAATAAAGGGGAATGGAAAAAAGCATTGAAATATTTATTAGAGATATATAGTGCATTTTTGGATAGGCCAGAGCTAATTGAGGGGTATGAACACTGCCTTAAGATTTTTGATGGTATATCCTACTAAGGATATCACATAACTGATCAATATAGAACAGAGGTTGAAAAACAATTGTCAAAAATCGAGGAATGGGGAATGATAATTAAGGTATCATTGCCATATAACAACCTATTAGTAATAATAAAAAGATAAGTTGGTAAGTCTATGCCTAGATGCTATACAATTGAATAGGATTTCCTGGCATGATCAGAATATATTCCACCTGTAAACAAATTATTGAACAAGTTCCAAGATAAAAAATTTTGTCAATGTTAGAACTGACAGCCAGTTATTGGAAAATCAAACTACACCTAGCTGATGGAAAGTATATAATTTTCAGATATAACAGCATATCTTACCAGTTTAATAGAATGTCATTTGGTTTAAAGAAAATAGGACAGGATTGTTGATGTGTTTGGATAGGGTACCATCTCTGGAAGTAAAGAGTTTGGTTACCATTTATATGGACAATGTCATCATTGCATTTTGACCCCAAAAATATTTAAAACATCTCCAGATCTTTTACAGGAAGGTGGGGACAAGGGCATTCGAATTAATTTACAAAAAAAGTTGTATAGCTGTCAATTCACTCATTCAATAAATCAAAGATAAACAGTTAAATCATTTGTAAAACTTTACACAAACATTAAAAAGAAAATTAAATTGAAAAAAACTTTTGAAGTCATAGTTGTTTTAATTTTAAGTATTAAAATATTCTATATTTATATACATTTTAAAAATGTGTGCACTACAATACTTCTTAAATTATCATATACAAGTGTATGCACATATTTTTTTAATTATAAAATATTAGTGTTTGCTTTGTTTTTTTATTTACGAAATTTATTTACAATCTTACAGGAATATTTTTAAACAATATGAAATATTGTGCACTTAATGCACATTTTATTAAATAATATATATATTTTCTCATCAATCTTCTAATTTTCCATTATGCTTCAATAAATGTCCACTTTTATTATTTAATCACATTCACTAAATTTTAATTTACAAAATATTCTCAGCTTCATACTGTTTTTAATTATTGTCTTTTCAAAAACTTTTTTTTTTTAATTAACAGTATAAACATAGAATTTTATTTCATTATTATAGTAAGACTAGATTAAACAAAAATCATATGCTAGATTAAATACTTCATTTTAAAATATAAAATAATAAATGGTTAATATAAAAATAGTAAATCTAATATTAATTCTTAAAACGAAACTTGGTAGAAATATCATACATTCTATTATTTTATGTGCTTAATTTTAATATCATAGAATTAGTTTAAAATTCAATTACGTTAAATTTAATTTTGATGTTCGATATTTTAAGTATATCTTTTTTACTTAGTTATAATAAATTACCATTTATTCACTCAACAGCCTATTTTAATCTTGTTCCCTATTGCGGAGGTATTTTATCATATTTAGGTACAAGTTTGCATTGGTAATTTAGAATTTTAAATTACCAAATTCCTGAATAGAAAATAATAGTTATTTTCTTTTCAAAAAAAATATCATCTGATTGTATTTTTAGACATCATAGATTTTTTTAAGTTAAAAAGATTTAAAAAAGGATAAAGAGAATAATGAGACCTCACTTTGATTTTTGTTAAGATAAGGACATGAATTGTTGTCACAATTTAATTGGCAGCACTTAAAAGCTTATCACCATCATCAAAGATGGTGACCAAAGGGGGGAAAGATGAATTTGGAAACAAAATTATTTTAAATTTGTCAAAGTTAAAAGGTGTCAACAGGATGTATATGGCTGTCTAAAATCAGAAAGGGTGTATAAAAAGTCATATAAAATGTGTCAAAGTAATCTCACCAGTGTATTGAATCCTCGTAATATGTATGAGTAGAGAAATTTTCATTTGTGATGTTTCTTCCTTCTAAAGGAATAGAATGTCAAGAATGAAGCCATTGTCTACCTAAATTTTTAACCCTGGACACAAGCTGGAATGAGAGTGTCCAACCAAACCCACCCAGAAAATAATAAAATCATGCATGGTAATCTACACACCATCCTAATTGAACAATTCAATTTTCCAATAAGATACTTTATTTTGTAATTTAATTGATCACTGTCTTAAACTATAAGCATAGTAAATGCTGTGTTGCATCATACTATGACACAAAGAATCTGAATTTTAGAAAATAATAGTGTTTAATAGCAATTTGAATTTATTTGTTTTTATACAGTTATTCTCTATTTAGTTTTTAAAATATAATAATTATAACTTAATAAATAAATACTCTATGCATGCACATACTCATCTATGGTGTATACCATATATTTTTATATTGATAAATTTAAACATTATTAATATGAACTGAGAATAGAGTAGAGAACAGTTAGTTAGATTATAGAAATAAGCACAGTTAGATAAATCAACTTCAATTACCTATATCCATTTTTATCAATCTAGGTCATTAACTACTTTAAAAATCTATCCTAATGTTAAAATTTCTGCCAATTTTGAACATACATGTAAGCATAATTATATTACTAGGTGTATGCATATGTGTGTCAATTCCAATTATGAATAAAACTATTAAACCATTTTAGACACAATATAAACCCAACATACTGAATCAATGCATGATAAACACATTTTACAAAAATAAAATAAAATACATGTAATAATCTAAGAATACATAATATTAATAGAGCAATATTTATTATTATTGAAAATCTCTAATAAATCATTCTTGTTTTAGGATTTAAAAATTTAAAGAGAGAGATAAATGGATCTATTATTAAAAAGAATTGTTAATAGTCACTGATAAAAAATGTAATTCAAATTGATATTACCAGTTCTTCTTTTACTTTTTGATGGACAGACAGTTTCAAAGAGACCAACGATTATAATGTCAGCTTGTTGAAATTTAGTATTTAAAATCAGACACACACCAATATGTAACACACATAGATTTATGAATTGTAGTGGTTTACTGTAACAGTCCTATTTTTAGGTCTTGGAATTCTTTTTTTTACTGCAATGATGATGAAACAAATTGCATCTTTAGGAACCATTTTATCATTGGTATGGTTTCTTCATTTTTTTTGGGTATAATTACTTTTGATAGACAGTGGATATTTCTGCTTTCCATATATTTTACTATTTTTTGTACTTTTATTAAAATTCAGAAAATGTCATGGTTTCACAAATTTCAGCATTTTATTTTGCAGCTCTCATTTGAATAATTGGCACAGGTGAGGTAATAAGTTTCTTTTTTCATCTTTAACTGAAACACAGGCTTATTATATACCTGTGTGTCTATATATGTAATATAGGGTATATGAGCACAGACTTTCAGATGACCCATCACTCTCCACTCTATCCAATATCACCGATACACTCAAGCACATCTTTGTAAATCAGTTATGTTTTAAATACTATAGATTTAAACTCTTTTGATGTGCATAAATAGGCCACTAGATCACCAACAAAATATCCTTCTTACCCCACCCTGTTGATATAGAAACTTTTAAAAAATGTCTGGTTTCTGAAAAGCAATCAAGTTTTTTTTTCTTTTTACTCCCTATCTCTTTCTTATTTTAGCTTTATATATGTGCTCTCTGTCTGATGATAGCACACATATTTTATTACTCAAACATATGGCAATCTATAAATCAAGGCATTTTGTCAAAATATTTTCAAAAATTGGCAAGCACCCCCGTCCCCCCAAATTGCTCAAGTCTGAAATTGACTTTTATCTCTCTCTCTCTCTCTCTCTCTCTCTCTCTCTCTCTCTCTCCCTCTCTCTCTCCCCCTCTCTCCCTCTCTCACACACAGACCTTTGAATGTCAGCTAGTCTGACAGCTGGATATTCTTGTGAAACACTTTCACATAAAATAAGAATAACTATTTTTAAATAATATAACTTTTTATAAAGAAACTATAAACTTGTTTAAACACAACTCTTCTTTTTTTAAAATGTATATATAAATGTTTTTAAGATTATATCTGTAAATACACACATACTTATTCATATTCAGACTTAAAAAAGCTACATATTAAAAATAATCTGAATGATTTAAAAAGATATAAATTAAAATTCATAAAATAAATGAGTAATACAAGTATTAGAAACAAACTATGATTAAAGAAAAAATATTATAATCTAGTAAATATAAATTAGCATTAAAGAAGGTTAATAAGCAAAATTTAAAAAAATATTTATTGAGTTTGCATCTACAGACAATTATTTATATATGCTCACTATATAACTAATAGATATTCAAAAATATAGGTTGTCTTTCTTTGATGAATAATATCAGTTGAATAAAAAGATATTTCTCAAGATATTCTGGTCTCTGGGAATTAGTTATGTAGGGTTTGAACTCAATACCCTACAATATAGATAGATAGATAGATAGATAGATAGATAGATAGATAGATAGATAGATAGATAGATAGATAGATAGATAGATAGATAGATAGATAGATAGATAGATAGATAGATAGATAGATAGATAGATAGATAGATAGATAGATAGATAGATAGATAGATAGATAGATAGATAGATAGATAGATAGATAGATAGATAGACAGACAGACAGACAGACAGACAGACAGACAGACAGACAGACAGACAGACAGACAGACAGATAGATATCGTAGCCTTTCTATTTGGTACATCATTGCACGATTGTTATTAATGATCAATTTTAATAAAATTTTAAATTTTATCTCATTAAAATCTATTATTTAATTTGTTGAAGAATTAAAATACATTGTTTCTTTAGTTCTGAATTTGAGTTAACATTCTTTAAATAAAAATAATCTATATAACTTTAGTTTTCAGAGGTAAGTTGTACTATTTATTTTTAAAATAAAATATAAATAATAATTAAAATTATGTAAATTATTTTTCATCTATTTTTCATCAGTAATTATAATGATTAAAATTAAGTCATCACTTCCAATAGAAATAAGATAATATTCTAATGTTATTACAATTCATTTATTTATAATTCAACTATTTATTTATTGAAATTATTAAATCAGAAGCCAAACTCTGATAATGTGCTATTTCTCTATTATAAATCTTTGTACATTTGCCTGCTAGTAAGAGTTTAAAAAACTTAAGTGATTCACTTAAGTTTAGAGCATATATATATATATATATATATATATTGTGTCGGTCGGAATTGTATGTTCACGTAACAAGATCTAGCATCTAGGCAAAAGTACCTCAAATCCGATTTGCGCAAGATACACAGGTCAGGAACACTCATGAACTCTGCCCTATTTACCTATTTCCCAGATCTATAACATTATGAATAACAATCCCGATGACATCGATTTAATTTACTCCTCACTGCCGGCATCGCTCATCAGAGACACAAAAGACTCTAGGCTAAATTTTAATGATAGACTAACTTAACAACTAGCTATATTTTATGAGCAATAAAGGCTCATGACCTAGCATATTAATTATGTATTTAGCGAAGATCATCTAGTCAAATTGAGCATAACTAATAACTTAATAAATTAACTTAACTAAAAAAAAAGCAATGGTTTGAGAGTTGATATATATATATATATATATATATAATCTATATATATCTATAAATATATATATATATATATATATATATATATATATTTAAGATTTATTAGATTAATAACAAAATTATGTCGGGTTATTTCCGACATTAACCTCATAAGTATTATATATATATTTAAATCATATTTTACAATAACTTGATATTTGCGGCTATGCCAATCATATATGTGTGACTTAAAAAATTAGTGCTATTGGAATGCATTACTAGAATACTATTACACCCCCAGAGAGATGAAAAGAGCATTTATCTGATTTTAAAAGGAAATAATTTTACAAGCAAATGTTATATCTTGTTATATTCAATATTATTATTAATTTGAGTTATAAATAATTAATGTGCGTGATGGATAATGAATAATTATATAAATGATACTAAATTTATCGCATTGATACGCATAGTAAACTAATGGAATTTATATCTGTTTAAAGAAATCATCTCAATACGACTTATGGCTATTTTTGGACAATTAATAATACACTCAAAGGTGGTGTGTGCATGGTGGCTGATTGGGGTGGTCCAATTATGGATCCTGGAGTGTGCTTCATAAATTTTAATAATGACGTTGACCTATTTCCTCTGCAAATGTAGGCAGGGTCGGCATTGAGATGAAGGGCGGTTGGCTATGTCTTTATCAGGCTGGATTTTCCAGAGCGATTCCCATATAAAGCATGCACATACAACCAAGGGTGTCCACAGAATGGTTTTACAGCCTGTTTTCTAGGACATGGAGAACTATGATGGGGCTCAACTTAGTGAATACCTCCATGTGAGAAACAAGCCTGAATATATAATCAATGAAGTGGCCAATATGCATGCAACCCTTAATATCATAATATAATTATAGTTTTAAAGACTATCTAAACATATTTACTGCCCATGAATTGTGAAATACTCAGCATAATGGTATGGTCTCTTCACTAAACAAACATGGATAATAATTATAATTAAATATAAAACTAAGATCTGAAGATCCCGCCCTTACATTATGTAACTTAATATTATTCATTACTTTCCACACATTTAATAAATCTCAATCTCGGGTACTAAATGCCCTAATGAAAATATATAATTTAATACAAAATAAATGAGTGGTAGTAATAGCTATGGCGGCTTTCCATTATAATGATCCAAAAGAAAGTGGAGATCGAATCTAACGGCAATCTGCACTACAAGGGCGCCATCTAGGCATTTGAGCCTAGAAAAAATTTATAAAGTTGGCAGATATGCACTGTTAAGATTCCACTTTATTTAAATATTTGAATCGTTAGCCCATTTTCACTAGCTCAGTGGAGATGCAGAGATAAGGAATAACTTATTTAGTTTGTATATATAAAAAAATAAAAGCCACTGCCAATAATTAACGAACAAACATTTATTCACACACATATAAAATTTGAATCATTTTTAGCATTTGAGGAGTAACATTTAACATTTTAGATTTTTATATTAACTTTTAATTTTAAATAGATTGCAATAATGAGTTTAATATTTTATTTAAAGGGTTGAGTATGAATAAACTACATACATCTGCATTTGAAAAAAAAAATTATATCCCTTATTTAACCTTAGGCCAAAAGTTTGCAGTCAAACCGATATCAATCCATCTGATACATTTATGTATTCAATGTAGCAGGAAAATACAACAGCATATATATGCTATACTGTCAGGAATGGACATCTGAACAGTACAGTTAGAGAAGACATTGACTCTTGACCAATACAGGAATGTTACATCTGTATGGCAAGAAGAACAATAAAATAAAAACTCCATAGGAAGAGACCATGGTCCTTTTTGCCGACATACAATCCCATCCATAGGCAAAGGATTGGTGCGGTGTATACAGCGATTCTGCACGTAGAGAAACTCATCCTACATCTACTAATTACACAAATATATCCATTCCATGGACCTAATTCAACTACAAAACGAATAATCTAAGATTACTCTTTCTTAATATAACTTTACAAAACTATATAGCCATTCACTCCTGACTTAAATTTAACATTTAGATACGTTCGCACAGATGAATTTTATAAAATTTGTTTTATAATATTGAATATAGATCGGCTGCATAGATTCCATGGCTAAAACAATCCAAAATAAACGTAACCGATCAAAATACAAAGTCATCGATAACGTCAATTGCAGAGGGAATAAAAGAAGCCCAATAGCATTCATCATAAGATGCCACAATGACATTGTTGACCTATATATTCCAATCAAATATGAAACAGCAACATAATTAACTGCTAACGAATCCATGCAATGTCTATACCCAACTTAAATTTCATCATTTAAAATTTAAACAATAAATATTAATACAAATAAAAATAATAAAATGGAAATGATTTTAGCAAACTTAACTATATAAATTTAAACAATCAATTATTAATTTGAAAATCAAATAAGAGTTCATTTTAAAATTTATATTAGCTGAATCTTTTAAAAAAAAACAATGACAAAAGTTCTTAATTACTTTTTTTTTGTTAATTTGTAAAGTTCATAGCTCACGGTAGAAGAGTCCAGGTTCTTGTTTTTAATTCCTGTGACGTCTCCATTGGAAGATAATGTTCTGGAGGTGGCATTAGCTGGTTCCATTCTGGTATCACAGTCATTTCATTTTTAAAATAAGTGAGAGAGAATGACAAGTGTGTCTTTTTGCCCTCTCAAAACAAGTTGGAGCTGTCAGAAAAACTCTTAATTTGAATCCTTTTCCTTTTATAATCCTCCTATGGATTCCACAAATAAAAACGTCACTGTTCCATTTTTTCATTGTGGTTCAGGCCTTTATTTGCTGCTTCTATATTGGACAAGCTAATTCTTTATTTTCTTATCTATCTTTCATCAGACTTTTTAATTATCCAAAAGCCCCAAGGCTAGCTTGCTTTCCAATTAATTTATAAACAATCATTTCCATTTACAGATTACATTAATTAATACCTGTTTTTATTTTTACTTATGTTATTTCTTTATTAAAATATTTTTATATTTAAATCTTGTACTTTTTTATAAAAAAGTACGTTCAAATACCTTTTTTTATTTATTAAAAAAATATTTTTAAAGGTTTGCATCTGTGCGAATATACATTTAACAAACATTTTAATTTTAGTGTTTAGTTTTTTTTAATACATTTATTTTTATTTGCGAACTTAAAAGTTTTTATTTCAATTTAATGTATTGGCATATTTATATATCATTACAACATATATAATATAAATTCATAATAAGTGATAGTGCATTATTTAGAATGGAAAATATTTACGAAACAAATTTCAATCTGTTTTTCTATGGAATATATAAAAATAATTAGTTTGTTTATCTAAAATCACTAGCACCTGGGCAAGTCGAATAAGACTTGTTTTGATTAAGTTATAAGTTAATTACCTGATAATGATGGGTGGGTAAAACGAAAACAAATTATATGCTTGCAATTTTAGTAATATCATTGGCATTTTTTTAAAAATATAAATACATAAATCTAAATGAAAATTATTTGCTGCTTGGAAATAATAGAAAAGATAACATTTTATGAGAGGCTTAATAGTGATTAGTTTATAGAGTTATAGGAATTACATATTTTGAAGACATTTAATATATGATTATAAATTATAATAAATATTACAGAGAAGACAGGATTTGAGAATTATGAGCAGTCAAAGTTCCTTTTACCTTGCTATTTGGAAAAGCAATTTTACTACGAGTCAGTCTATCGGTATTGTTTCTCTAGATCTAGGGTAGCATTATTCTATGGTAGTTAGCATTTCACTTTTACTGGAAAAATACATATATAAACTTCATCAGTACAGGATGCAGAGCTTCACTTATGGGAATGCATATTAGAATGGAGGGAAAAGGTGAATTTTTTCCTACTCATGGCACATTGAGTGAGAATTAAAACTGGTGTGGAATATGTATAACAACATCATTATTTAATGGTCTCCTCTCTTTTGTGGATTCAAGTCCAGCAGTATATATACTTTTATTTTGAAGATGTAACTTAGCAACTTCTGCTGGACCTGAGGTGGTTTAAGCACTTACTGTACATCTGCAATAATTTGACCAGATATTTTCTTATCTGATAAGATGTTTGAAACAATGCAATTCTGTTATCAGTTTCTCGAATGATTATTTTAAAATAAATCTTATGATTTTAAAACAAGCTAGCATGGACAAAATTTCCACTAATGGGTTTATTTATTATTACAAAATCATAATCTTTTATTTTATCTAAGGAGATCTTCTGGGTAATTGTTTTTCGAGAGACTTTTTAACAAGATTGTATCATTTCTGGCTATTAAATCACAAATGAAAAAAAAAAGTTTCATATATGATTTTGATTATATTTTATATATAACAAAACTTTACTAAATTATTCAAAATATTTTACACTGAAATATATATAGATTTATTACTTATGCCCATATACACATGAAAATATTATTAAATAAAAATATTTTTAAATTAAAATACATAAGTGTTTACATGATTTATGTTAAAATACTAAGCAAAATAAATATACTTATTATTAGATATGTATATATGTGTGTGAATCTGGGTTTGAACATAGTTAGATGGTAGGAGATTGGATGTTGGCTGTGAAACAAGATCTAAGCATCAGATCATCTGTTTCATTTTCCCGAACCTACTGAAAAAAATGAAAAAATGTTTAAAAAAAGTCTTTTACTTGATGTCCAGGTAATTAAAGAACAACTTGTGGATTGGTGATGTATCTAAAATAAATTTTATTTTGATCTGCCCGAGAGCTACCCTGTTTTGATTTTCATTTATGACAGAATACCCTAACTCTCTGCTATATTACTGGGAAAAAGTTTTCACTGTCTTCATGTAAAAAAAAAACCGCCTGCTTAACTGAATAACTGAATAAAATAAAAATAAAAAACTATGCTATAATATATACAGCATATTAGCATCCTAAGTCATTTATCATTGAATATCCATGTTGTCATGTTCTATCCATCCAGTTTCTCCCCCCCCCCATTCTACACTCTTCCCCTTACTCTACTCTCCCACTCCTGTACTTAATTTATATTTATTTAAATAGCGATTGCTATCCTACTCTTTATTTCCTAATATTAATAATTTCTAGATCTAGTTTCTCACTAAGAAAAATACACACACACACACACACACACACACATATATATATATATATATATATATATATATATATATAGACTATACTATTTATTATTTAGCTCTTCAATGCAAAGTATATAATAATAATTATTGCAACTTCTACCTGGCCTTCTTTATGTGTTTTTTCACTGTCTGTTTTTGGAGTTGTTCTTCAGCACCGGAAACATCTTAACAAAATGATTTATTAGCGATTGCATTGATACACTTGGTACTCATATTTTGGGGAAAAAAAACTCTATATAACTTTTGTATTATGAATCGTTGCTTTTTAAACTATTTTATTCTAATAACTCTACCACCTAATGGCAAATTTATATTAGTATTGCTACTGGGTGCCAGCCAAAGAGATAGGGCTATATGATCTGACCAGATGATCTGCTATTATTGGATTGTACACTTTTCTAAACTATATACTTAAATAGTTATACACTTACAGCTAACAATGATAACAGGAAAAAAATATTATAGCTTTAGCACATATTTATATATAAGAGACTGAAAGTATAACAAAAACTGTCACTACTTTATTTCTTTCATTAATCTTAGGCAGTTACGTATGCATAAACATTATAAAAAAATCTGCAGATATGCGATTATTTAGAATATTTATTTTATTACATTTTAAGAGTGAAAGCATTTTAAAAGCTGTCACTAATTTAATTCTCTCAGACTTGGAAATATCATAATTTTTTTTATTTAAAAGATGCATTAACAAAGAAAAAAAATTATATTTAACATCATTATTTAAAACATTTCTCAAAAAAATTATTATATATTATTATTATTTAGCGCACACACTACTTTACTATCTTTTTATTTTAAATGTGCAAACCCCTTAAAGGCTGTCACTATTTTATCACACTGTAAACTCGAAAAAACTATGTCATTAAAATCATTTATGGAAATTTTTATATATAAAACACTATTTAGAACACATACTTTTTATTTTTATTATAAACATGGAGGCCCCTTAAAAGCTACCACTATTTTATTCATGGGAATCCCACATGTAATTTCACATTTATGACCAAGAAAAAAAACATTATACAACATATTATTTACTTCTTTGAAAAACACATTTTATCTTATGAAAGTGAGAGCCCCTTAAAAGCTGTCACTCTTTTATTTCACTGGAATTTTATTTGTATATTAAACACATTTATGAACACTCTGAAAAGCACTTCTTTATCTTTTATTACTATGAAAGTAAAAGCCCCTTAAAAGCTGTCACTTCTCTTTACTTCTTTTAAATCTCACGGGAATTATACATGTAATGAATATCTATGGACAAGGAATAAAACATTATATAACATCATTATTATTATTTAAATCATATACGTGAAAGAAAAGCAAACAAAACTGCCACTATTTTATTTTATAGCTTTATGAAAACGAAAAAACTTTTAAAACTTTTATGAGGAAAACAAATATTGCATATATAACACAATTTACTGGAAACATATTTTTACATATATACTGAGAGAAAAAAATATTTATAATTATACTAACAGTGACTCGCAGGGAACGTTTGCCCATATTCAAAAACAATTTCAAGCTGGGTGTCTGAACCAAAAAAAATTTTTTTTTAAATATGTTATATCTATCACTATCTACTACTATCTCAGGTATGTGGGTGTTTGTATTTGAAGCCCTATGTTGATGCGCCAAACCCGGGGACAAGAAAAAAAATGTGTGCCGGTCAAATTTCTATGTTCATGTAACAAGATCTAGCATCTAGGCAAAAGTACCTCAAATCCAATTGTGTGCAAGATACACAGGTCAGGAAAACTCATGAACTCTGCCCTATTTGCCTATTTCCCAGATGTATAACATTATGAATAACAATCTCGATGACATCGATATAATTTACTTCTCACCGCCGGCATTGCTTGTCGGAGACACAAAAAGACTCTAGGCTAAATTTTAATGATAGACTAACTTAACAACTAGCTATATTTTATGAGCAATGAAGACTCATAACCTACCATATTAATTATGTATTTAGCAGAGATCATCTAGTCAAATTGAGCATCATTAATAACTTAATATATTAACTTAACTAAAAGATAGCAATGGTTCGAGAGTTGATATATATATATATATATATATATATATATATATATATATATAAGATTTATTAGATTGATAACAAAATTATGTTGGGTTATTTTCGACATTAGCCTCATAAGTATTATATATATATTTAATTCATATTTTACAATAACTTGATATTTGCGGCTATGCCAATCATATATGTGTGACTTAAGAAATTAGCGCTATTGGAATGCATTACTAGAATACTATTACACCCCAGAGAGACAAAAAGAGCATTTATCTGATTTTAAAAGGAAATAATTTTACAAGCAAATGTTACATGTTGTTATATTCAAAATTATTATTAATTTGAGTTATAAATAATTAATGTGCAGGATGGATAATGAATAATTATATAAATAATACTAAATTTATCACATTGATACACATAGTAAACTAATGGAAATATGTCTGTTTAAAGAAATCTTCTCATTATGACTTATGGCTATTTCTGGGCGACTAATAATACACTGAAAGGCAGTGCATGCATGTTGGCAGATTGGGGTGGTCCAATTATGGATCCTGGAGTGTGCTTCATGAATTTTAATAATGAAGTTGACCAATTTTTTCTGTGAACGTAGGCAAAGTCGGCATTGAGATGAAGGGTGGTTGGCTATGTCTTTATCGGGCTGGATTTTCCAGAGCGATTCCCGTATAAAGCATGCACATACAAACAAGTTTGTCCACAGGATGGTTTTACAGCCTGGTTTCTAGGACATGGAGAATGACGATGGGGCTTGACATAGCAAATACCTCCATTTGAGAAAGAAGCAGGAATATATATAAATGAAGTGGCCTATATGCACACAACGCTTAACATCGTAATATGATTATAGTTTTAAAGACTATTTAAACATATTTACTGCCCATAAATTGTGAAATACTCAGTGAAATGGTATGGTTTCGTCACTGAACAAACATGGATAATAATTCTAATTAAATATAAAACTAAGATCTGAAGATCCCCCCCCTTACATTATGTGACTTAATATTATTCATTACTTCCCACACATTTAATAAATCTCAATCTCGGTTACTAAATGCCCTTATGAAAATATTTAATTTAATACAAAATAAATGGGTGGTAGTAATAGCTATGATGGGTTTACATATATAATATAAATTCATAATAAGAGCTAGTGCATTATTTAGAATGGAAAATATTTATGAAACAGATGTCAATCTGTTTTTCTACAGTAAACATAAAAAATAATTAGTTTGTTTATCTAAAATCGCTAGCACCTGGGCAAGTCAAATAAGACTTGTTTTGATTAAGTTATAAGTTAATTACCTGATAAAGTTGGGTGGGAAAACAAAAAAAAAATTATATGCTTGCGATTTTAGTAATATCATTGGCATTTCTTTTAAAATATAAGTACATAAATCTAATTGAAAATTATTTGCCACTTGAAAATAATAGAAAAGAAAACATTTTATGAGAGGCTTAATAGTGATTAGTTATATAGAGTTATAAGAATTACATATTTTGAAGACATTTAATATATGATTATAAGTTATAATAAATATTACAGAGAAGACAGGATTTGAAAATTACAAGTGGTCAAAATTCTTTTTACCTTGCTATTTGGAAGAGCGATTTTACTATGAGTCAGTCCATCAGTATTGTTTCACTAGATCTAGGATAGCATTAGTCTATGGTAGTTAGCATTTCACTTTTACTGGAAAAATACATGTATAAAGTTCATCAGTACGGGATGCAGAGCTTCGCTTATGGCAAAAGCATGTTAGAACGGAGGGAAAAGGTGAAATTTCCCCTACTCATGGCACATTGATTGTGAATCAAAACTGGCATGGAATATGTATAGCAACATTATTATTTTGTGGTCTCCTCCCTTTTGTGGATTCAAATCTAGCAGTAAATATAGTTTTATTTTGAAGATGTAACTTAGCAACTACTGCTGGACCTGAGGTGGTTTAAGCACTTACTGTACATCTGCAATAATTTGACCGGATATTTTCTTATCTGGTAAGACATTTGAAACAGTGCAATTCTGTTATCAGTTTCTCGAATGATTGTTTTAAAATAAATCTTATGACTTTAAAACAAGCTAGCATGGACAAAATTTCCACTAATGGGTTTATTTATTATTACAAAATCATAATCTTTTATTTTATCTAAGGGGATCTTCTGGGTAATTGTTTTTCGAGAGACTTTCTAACAAGATTGCATCATTTCTGGCTACTAAATCACATATGAAAAAATAATAAGTTTCATATATGATTTTGATTATATTTTATATATAACACAACTTTACTAATTTATTCGCAATCTCTACACTGAAATATATATACAGATTTATTAATTACGCCCATATACACATGAAAATATTATTAAATAAAAATATTTTTAAATTAAAATACATAAGTGTTTACATGATTTATGTTAAAATACTAAGCAAAATAAATATACTTATTATTAGATATGTATATACGTGTGTGAAGGTGGGTTTGAATATAGTTATATGGTAGGAGATTGGATGTGGGCTGTGAAACAGGATCTGAGTATCAGCTCATCTGATATATATATATATATATATATATATCTTTAAACCCATCATTTTTTTATTTCACTATCTCTAACTATATTCCACTTTCATCATATTTCACTATTTGTATCTCATAAAACAAATAAAAAACTAATCTAAACACAAACTCTATTTATGAAACAATTTCTATTCAGCTTCACGTGAATTTTTAGACACATAATTCTTCAAACTCACATAGCAAACCAGATAGCTATATGGTCTGATCTCAGTTCAGCATCACCACATAGTAGAACCTCTGCAATCTATATCATTGCAAGAAAGACCTCAAAGTACATTTATGATAAACAAAAATCAAGTTAAAAAACTTGCTAACCTTTATTATTCCACAGATGGCGTTTCTACCAAAAACACCAATCACGTATATTCTGTTTACTAAACTCAGAGTAGCATTCACTATCTCTAACTATAATTCCACTTTCAGATCATGATTTCAACTATTTGCTATTCAGTGAAAGACAGGAATAAAGAAACTAGATCTAAACACAAACTCTGAGGTTTATGAAACAATTTCTATTCAGCTTCAAGCGTGAATTTTTAGACACATAATTCTTCAAACTCAGCATACAAACCAGATACTATATGGTCTGATCTCAGTTCACATCACCACATAGTAGAACCTCTCAATCTATATCATTGCAAGAAAGACCTCAAAGGTACATTTATGATAAACAAAAATCAAGTTAAAAAACTTGCTATCTGGTTTCTATGCTGAGTTTGAAGACATTATTGTCTAAAAATTCACGCTTCAAGCTGAATAGAAATGTTTCATAACGCTCAGAGTTTTGTTTAGATCTAGTTTCTTATTCCTTCTTTCTCGATCAAATAGCTGAAATCATGATCTAAAGATTATAGTTAGAGATAGTGAATCTACTCTCGTTTATGTAAACAGAATATCGCTATTGGTGTTTTTGGTAGAAACGCCATCTGTGGACATAAATCGTTACAATTTTTAACTGCATTTTTGTTTATCATAAATTCCTTTAGGTCTTTCTCTGATATAGATTCGAGCTTCTACTATGTGTGATGCTGAACTGAGATCAGACCCATATAGTATCTGTTTGTATGCTAGTTTGAAACATTATGTGTCTAAAAATTCACCTTCAGCTATAGAAATTGTTTCATAAACGCTCAGAGTTTTGTTTAGATCTAGTTTCTTTATTCCTGTCTTCCACGATCAAATAGCTTGAAATCATGATCTAAATAATTATAGTTAGAGATGTGATCTGAGTTTATTAAACAGAATATCCTTGATTGGTGTTTTGGTAGAAACCATCTGTGGACATAAATACAAGCGTTAGCAGTTTTTTACTTGCATTTTTGTTTATCATATATATATATATATATATATATATATATATATATATATATATATATATATATATATATATATATATATATATGCAACAACACTCACTGATCATGCTTAAATCAGGCCTTGAGTCCATTGTGTGCCTGATGTTATAATCAAATATTGAATTGTACAAATTTAGTTTACTTATAGCAGGAGAAAGACAGTATCTCATTTCTAACCACCTACAAATGAACTAATTTGACTTATAAATGTAAATCTATTATTATAAAGTTTTGAAAATTTTGAAATTATAAAATTGGAAGTCAAACTCGATAACACACTATTTTTTTAAATATTATAAATCTCCCCCCACGCGCGTATGAGTATAAAAAACTTCAGTGAATCACTTAAGTTTAGAGTATATATATATATATATATATACAAACTGTCACTGACCATTCTTAAATCAGGACTTGAGACTATTGTGTGCCTGATGTTGTCTGTACAAAATTATTGAAAGTATATTTCTATTCATCTACAAAAAAAAAAAAAACAATGTGAATTTTCTTCACGTGTTAATATTTCCCGAATAATATCTTTAGTTTATTATGGAAGTTTGTTGCCTGTTTATTGGTACCCAAGTTATTCTTAATGTTGTCTCTACTTTATTTAAAACTAAAATTATGCAGTGTATTGTTAAAAAACTCCTACTATGAAATATTTGCTTCTGTATTTGTTTTTCTTGAGATTATCTTGCTATATGAAACAACAAAAGGACTCCTCCCTTAAAACAGGTTAATTTCATTTTAAATAATGAAAGAATTTTTAACTCTCAATTTAGTTAAATGTGGCAAAGCAAGTGTAATAAATAATTATTGTTTTTTTTTAATTAATATATACTCATTCTTATAGTATTATTATAATTATATTATTCATGCACAACTTTTTATATGTGAAATTATAAGATATATTTAGAATAAATGCCTTCAAGATATTTTGTAAAAAAAAACAATCAAGTAATAGGTTTATTTTGTGAATATAAATTATTAAGTGTTTTCAGAATTTTATTCCAGTATAATAAAATTGTATTACTATGCACATGGTAAAATATTCTTTTTATATTTGCTATATGTATAGATAGAATTTTTTGGATGTCATTATGTGAGTTGGGATACCATTTATGGTTGATTGGGTGTTAGGTGACATGAGTTTTTAGACAAAATATATGTGTTATTATGCATATGGATATGTGTGAGAGTTATCAGTTCATTTATTATTATCAAATTCATGGATAGTTTTGTTATTGATATGCTGCTTTGAGACAGGTATCACTAATGTCGATGGGTACCAGGTGCCCAATTATTTATTTTTCACCATCCATTTGCCTTTAATTTCATAATAGTAGTATTTCTAAGCATGTAAAATAATTTAAGGCACATTCAGTTATTTAATTACTTTTGCTAGCTCTACAGCAATTTGATTTTAGAAATGGTCAATTATTATTAATATTGAGTTCATTTATTATTTCAGCCCACATATGCATCAATTATTTTTACATTATATCTTGTTATCTTTGCAATGTTATTAGCATTACATTATCAACTTTGATTTTTAAACATTGCTGGAATTGTAGTTGTTAATATCATTTTTAGTGGTCTGTGTACAGGCATATATATTGTAACATAAATTAAATAGTGGGTTTTCTTGTAACTAATTTAAAATGGTGTTTTACAAAATAGTTTGGATGGAAAAGAAACATTGTACCAAAATTAAAATATAGTGGGTGAGTAGATTTAATAAACGTATCTCAAAATAAATCCAACAGTAATTTTACCCACTCTTTATCCCATAGTTTTTATTAAGTGAATATCTAAGTTAATAATAGGTAAATATGGAGTGATTATGGTCCATCAGGGTGCCAATAGGTTATCTGAACCTAGACAAAGTTATATTCTATAACTATTTCAAATATACCAGGTTTGAACTAATTTGGCACCTTATTTATAATAAACTGTAGGATTTATGGATTTTAAAACCATATCACATTTGCACTAACATTAAGAAAAACACAAAACATCCTTATGCTTTAGTTGTGCATATAAAATTTATCAGACAAAATTATCACTTAGATTTTAACATTATAAATGTATTTCCACATTTTCATCAGTTTTGCTAGCTCATATTAAACACTATCAATTTATGGTAACAATTCATTCATCCTTGAATGATGTGGATGATGGAATGGTGGTTATTATCTTACAATGACTCACTAATTATAACCAATTACAGTGAAAATCATTATTTATCTATGCCTATTAAACATATTTAACTATATCATTAATTTAAAAACCATGATGATGATGATGATGACAATGGTACTTCCATAAATAGCTTTAGAACAATACCTAACTTAAAATGTAGCTTTTACAAATATATACTTATTTCCCTAACTTTAGTATATCTAAATTAGAACTTAACCATTAATATTCAACAGTGATGATAAATGATCATAACTAATAAAAAATACTCTTAATAAAAATATGTGCCTCTTTTAATCAAACAAATCAACATTTATTACTGGATTACTAAAATATACATACTATTTCAAGATATAAATGAAAATTTATATGACTAACAATTATAAGTTCTTTATATTGAAATCATAATATTAATCTTGAATTCTTCCCCCTTTTCCATTAATCACAGTATCCAATGTTTATCATAGTATAATATACATTAATTTGGATAAGAAATTACTAAAATTTTATATCCACAACAAAAATATTTCATAGAAAAAATAAACAATCTTTGTGCACACATACTATTATAACCTTATAAATCTAAACTGAACACATAAAGTAAAATGACTAATTAGAAAAAGTGTTAGATTCAAAAAAGTAAAACATTTACGGAAACAAGTTTTAAATTATTTATCCCCCCTGTAAGCCATTGAGGTCACTAAGCAGTAATTCAAAAACCATAATCTAACCTCTTCAATGCTACATTTCTATTTCTTTCAACATTTATATGCAATTATATATGTGGCAAGTATTAATATATTACTGTGTATGTGTGTGTTGATCCCCATTAAGAATAATGTATTACTTTAATAATAATAATAATAATAATAATAATAATAATAATAATAATAATAATAATAATAATAATAATAATAATAATAATAATAATAATAATAATAATAATAATAATAATAATAATAATAATAATAATAATAATAATAATAAAACTTTTGACATATTAACAACATTTCAGCAATTTAAATTAATATACAATAATACCCTTTATAAAATAAAAATCATCAGTAAGTGGTTATAATAATTTTAGAACACATAAAATCATTAATAAAGCTTATAGCTATTATTACTGAAATTCCTAAGTTTACTCAATTTTTTTTAAATTCAGAGATAAGAAGAAATAAAAAAAATTGTTATTAAAAATTTTGTTTATAGTCCCTGACACATCATAAAAATGAAAATATATAATTGAAATTTACATTACTAGTCCTTTTATATTCTTGAGGCTTCCAAGAGTTCAAATTCAACTTGGTAAATGTTTATACATTTTGCAGCAAACACTTACACCCATACGTAACACATGTATATGTCCAATTTCCATGATTCACTGAAACAGTTTTTTTCTTTTATTGACTTGAAGCTTGTAATTCTTTTATGATGGTGATGATGCTCAAGTTACTTGCTTCAGTAGGAACCATTTGGCACTGCAACTGTTTCTTCTTTTCCTGTTCAGCATAATTATTTTAAAGATTAAGGATATCTGTTGTTTTTTTATTTATAATTTTTGCTGAGTTTTAAACTCAGTCACTGGCATAACTGAACTATCATGGTTTAACAGTTTTCAGTAGTTTACTTATTTTCATTAGCTTTCAAATGCAAGTGAATGTCTCTTCTATTTAAAACATGGATGATCAGTCAGTTCCTTCCATTTTATTTTTCCCAATCAGACACAAGATATGGAATACTGTTGATTCAGATCTTTTCAGATGTGCATTTGTTGATGGCTGGCTGATGGCCACACACATGAAACATATATACTTTAGCCTGCCATGGGCTTGTAGAAAAACTTTATATATATATATATATATATATATATATATATATATATATATATATATATATAATATATATATATATATATATATATATGACAGAAATCACAAACTGATATCTTGCAGAATTTTAACTTGTCCTTTCCACAGTTTCAATATTTAATCTATCGTCCCCTTTTTTCCAACTGTCTGATGGCTTTTATACCAATAGAGAAAAAAACCTGATTTTTATTAATTAAATCATTTGATTTAAACTGTTCATGTGCTTCAAATTTACAGTCACTAAGAAAATCCAGACTAATAAACACCTGATTAATTAACAAGTCTAATTTAAAATTGATCATCTGTTTCAAATTTACCAGTCTGGAAAGAAATGTTTTCACATCTTGATATCAAATCTGGCTTTAATGTTTTAACACTTTTATCCCAAATCTTAGTTTTATAAAATTTAATTACTCTTTTTTTCCTTTTTCTCTCCAATCATCTCTGACTTTTTTCATCTGTACTACCAACTGAATCCCTTGTGAGTTTAATTAGCATGTAATACAATTTTTTACAGATATAGCTTTTAAAAAAAAGATTTTAACAGAACTTTTCTATTAACGTATGTGTAATGCTAAATTTATCTATGTAATATACAAGCACATACTCTTTCATCCAAAAGACTTGCTTATCTAAAAATATGAATATTTTTTAAAAACTATAATTTAATATTCAAAATTAAATCACTAGAACTATTAAACTTAAATTATTACTATAGGAAAAAAAATAGAAATAGAGAATAAAAGTAGCAGAATTTAGCAACAATAGATTAATTTCTAAGAAAAAGAAAGTTAAGACTCAAAAAATATGTAAATGACAAACTGAATAGTTTGTGTTCACAGACAACTACCTATATGTGTTATAATCTTAACTTTTAAAATAATTATGAAACTATTTAAAGTATGCACTATTCTTTTTGGGTTATATCAACACAAAGACACAAACAGCAGAAATATTTTTCCCACTCTCTTTCTGTCCTAGGCTTGTGGGAACTTGATCTGTAGGTTTTAAACTTGTGTGCCCTACAGCTTACCTTCCTATATAAAAATGTGATGGTGATTTTTTTTTATTATTTTCATTTCATGCACATTACCTAATTTTAGCCACAGGCTAAATTGATATGAGTACTATATATATATATATATATATATATATATATATATATATATATAAAATTTATATATATATATATATATATATATATATATATATATATAAATTTTAGATGGATACTATTTTAAATAAAAATGTGAGTTCTTAAATAATGTAAATGCCATCATTATAAATTTATAGAGATTTGTGAGAAGGGGATATATTTTACTTTAAAATAGACAAATGTTTATTACTGTATAATTTGTAATATTAAAGTTATTGCATTTTGTAAATATCTTTTATTATATTAAAATATTATCTTATAAATATTTTATTCTTTAAATATATTTGTTTTCACTGCCATCATCACATCCATTTATTCAGAAAATCTTATTTATAAAGATATTATTAAATATATTATATGAGAGCACATTACAAAAGTCACATTAAATATGCTTATTCAATTTATTTATCACTTTTTCACCCCTCCATTATTTTAAAATAAATACTATGTTGATTTGTCATTATTCCAGTGTGCTTAATTATATAGTAGATAACATAAATGTATTTTTCTTCTCCCTACATTATTTTATTTTTCATTACTTTGTATAAGTTCATATATGAAAATATTAGAATAAGATGTGTTTATAGGATGTATAAAATGAATATCCCTAAATGAATTTTAAAGTATATGAAGAATGTTATGTAAACTGTTCAGTTATTATAAAATGAATGAAGTAGTTATCAAAAATATAATTTTATGAAACATATAGAAATGTGGAATCTTTTCAACTATTATTGCTATATCTATTATTCAGTGTTGGTTTAAGTTTTTTTGGCATTACGTGTTTCATTAAGATGTCTGAATTAGTTAGAAGACTCACAATATATAATGAAGATAATATATTTAAAGTTACATTGCATATTACAGAAACATATCAATAAAGAAGCATATATTTTGCTCTACATTATCAAAACTAAAATAAATTATTATTTATTTATAGAATAAACCATAAATTATTCAATGATCAAATATTTTGCTTATTGAACTCCACTTCTATTTTTAATCTCAATACATATTAAACATGTTTCTTAGGTTGACTATTCTAATTGGGGTGAAGAAAAACCAAGTGATGATGAAAATTGTGTAAAATTAAATAAAAAAGGAGGTAGTTGGTCATTTGAAGACTGCAGTAAAACAATGCAATATATTTGTGAATACACTACAGGTAAATATAATATTTTGATTAAAATTGTTTATATGGCTTCAAATAATCATATATTATAAACATGTCATTATGATTAGAGTAAATGACTTACAAAAACTAATGTAAATCTATTCATGATTAATTAATTCGTTATTACTAGAACTAATGATTTTTATATTCCTGCTATACTAAGCCCTATCACATTATTTACCAGCTTCTCTATATTTTATTCAAGATTCAATCGCTATATATTTCTTTCATTATACTAGTAACTTAACTGTTAACTTTGTATAGGGTGAATATTCATGGTAATAATATCCTTGAATTGTTTTAGAAAATTAAGAATCTAATGGTAATGTTAAATAATAAAAAATATTTTGTCTTTTGTCTATACATTTTTTCTCTATATTTTTTGTAGTTCTGTTGAAGAAATGTTCTGTTTTCTGCAAAATCTCATTAAAAACGTGTGTCTATATTTATATGTCTAAACTCAGCAAAATAGTATTTCTTCCCTCCTTAATTCATATATATATATATATATATATATATATATATATATATAGAATTAAGACAACCGTTTCAATATATATATATATATATATTATAGTATTAATTCTCCAACAGATTAGTAATTATTATAAAATTCAGTCATTATTATTCTGATTGATTGTCATTATTGTTTTTATATTAAGTTTCTTCTTGTGATTTGCATAGTCATAATTAATAAAACAAATAAAATCCTCATCTATATCTAATTGTATGTGAAACTATCTAAATATAAATTTTTGGGAAAGGTGAAAAGAGGGTGGAGAACTCATACTTTTTTTTTCTTAAAATTGTAAAAAAAAAAAACACTTTTTTTTAATAAGCTCAATTTCTATAAGTTAAAAATGAAATTGACCAGTCTTATTTTGTATTTATGGTCTTTAATAAATAATTGGCAATCTTTGATATGCTGGGACCGCATCAAAGTTTAGTAATCTTTAGTTAAGATATTTATTAATAAAACTGCATGAATTATTTTCAGGAAAGCTGTTTAATGTTGATTTTGATTTCTTTTTTGTATTGAAATGGGTAAAATGTACAGTATTAAGCACAATTATTTATAGATAGTACTTTTTATGCTTTGTCTGTTATTTTTTGTATGTATCTATAAGCCACTATTTATAAAGCTCCCCTTCCTATTTTTAATTGTTGTTTATTTAAATTTGCTTAATTATGTTTATTGGTGTCTATTCTTCAATTAGTGATTATTTTATATAGGAATTGTTTTGTAAATCATTGGTTTCTGAATACACTTCTTTTGTTCCCTTTTATACTGATATTTCTATTTTTGTTTCTATCTTGATTGTATGTATGTATTAAGAACTTTTATGTTCTTGGAGATTTTCTTTAGTCTAAAGCTTTAATTTGAACATGAGAGATCCTTGACTCAGGTAAATGTCAAAAAGATTTGGTTAAAATATCTGGAAGCTAAATATTTGTAAATCGTTCAGTAAAATATTGAATATCAAATAATGAATATGAAATCAAAATAGGTTCAATCAAATTTTAAATAGTACAAATAGGTATTAAATTATTCACGAAAATATATATTTTTTCAATGGCTTTAAATTCTGTAGAAACTTTTGACATAACAGAAATAAAAATATGAATTTTAGCACTAATTTATTATATACAAGACATTGTGAATTTTTCCAGTTTATTATGTATATTATAAACTGTTTTAAAACTAGTGATTAGCCAAATTACTTGTTATACCCATAAAGGGTAGTTTAAATTGAGATAAATCTTTAATATTATTTCATATAATCAACTTTTATCTAATATTTCTATTTATTCAGTATTACTTTAATTATTATGAACGTATTAGGAATGAGTATTCAGAAAAGTTAAATAATTTCAATTTAAAATTTCGTTTGTAATAAGTTTATAATTATAATAAAGAAAAATGAAGTAAATACCATTCAGTATTGTTTTATAAATTGGAATTTAATAATTGTATTGGATTACAAAAACACTACAAATATTATTTATGCAAGTATCATTCCACTAACTGTAAATTAGAAAAATATAGATCTAATTTTGCTTCTGACATCAAAAATATCGGATATTTTTATATTCCTTTTTGAAGAATCTACATTTAACTCCAGTTTATTATTAATTATGAATTACATGATTCATATTATTATACAAAATTCTAAATGTTCAAAACCTCCAATTAAATATGTATTTGAAATATTCTATTTATGATATAGTTTAATCATAGACTTAAAAAGCTTTGCAGTCTATTCTGAATTAGAAAAGTCGGTAATTATCGGATAATGATTTTAATAAAATGAAAATTATGCTAGCCTAAATAAGACTTCCAGAACCTAGGAACAAACATTTGAATAATTTTTGAGTTCAATCCTAGTTCAGTTTTTGAAAACGTATATGTTTTGACAAAGATACAAATTATATTCTTACTAAGAATCATATTAATTGTTCTTATCCATGAAAATATGTTGTGCATAGTATGAATAATATAATTTATAAGCATAGTATACTATACAATTTATACAGGGGTTATGTCTAATTAAAAGCTTTCAATAAAATGCAGTTTTGATTTTCTCAAGATAAAATAAAATGTGTTTGCTAATTGTTGTAGTCAAAAGGCTTTGATTCATCATGAAAATCTTATTTTAAAAAAAGTGAAGTAATATATATAAAATCATAGATTTTAACTAGATATAAGCATTGGATTATCTGGATAATAAAATTCTGTAATAAAAAAAATTTGCATTCCACCAATTAAATTTGACATTGCTTATCACTGTCTTGATATGATTTACAAAATTTTATGTATTTAAAGGTACATCACAAATATCAAAGAAATATTGTATTGAAATTATATTATAAAAGAATAGCTAATGAATATTTGAGTAATGATTAATATAAATCTGAGCACTTACTGTATATATGTGAAGAGATGATAATGTGGAACATCAGACGGCTGCTAATTTAGCACAAAATACATACCTGTGGTCAAATATATCAATGGTATGAGATAGTGTGGAGAGTTTAGAATCATGTGAAAGTTTGAACTCAAAATACCCTATATATTACATTATTAAGAAGATTTTAATAAATAGGAATAAAATGAATTCAATTAATAGGCAAGCTGCTCACAGTAAAATTATGGTTTTATAGAATTTGATTTGAAGACGTTTGTTTTCGTTTTTTTATTTGAATTTAATGGGCATTGAGGCAGGTTAAGGAATTAACTGAAAATTATTCTGCAGATTGAGAGGCTATATATAATAGTTTTACCATTATATTTATTAATTTTATTGTTATAACAATAGTGTTTTTAATTAACGAACATTTTATTTGTATTATATATAATATACAAATCAATATATATATATATATATATATCAAAATACAGTAAATTGTAAATACATTATATTAACAGAATTATGGAAAATCTGAATTGAACTATGGGTATTGTTGAAGGTTGTCTCGTTTTGATTATTCAATGTTATAGAGTTGATAAAGACTACAAAATGTTTAGTTGAAAGTACTTCTAAAAATAATATAATTTATTTAAAATTTACTGTATTTTGATATAAATATTGACTTGTATATTATATATATTGAGGAAGAAATACAGATATAAAACTTATATATATATATATATATATATATATGTGTGTGTGTGTGTGTGTGTGTAGATAAATTATGACTTTTTGGGTTATACCGTGTATTGTTTTCCATTGAACACCGATATTTCGATGGAATAGCAACAGTCATTATCAAGGTTAACTTTTGAAAGAAAAACCATTAGATCTTAACAAATAACATGACTGTGTGCAAGATGAGAAATGAGATTCCAGTTTAGCATTCACAATATGAGGCTTATCAAACATTCAGTATTTTTATCTATTAATTTTAAGTTAATATTGGATAAAATGAGAGGTTTCCACATAGCTGGAATACATTGTGCTTCATCAGTTCTATTTAAAGCAGTAGGTCTCTTTAATATTTCAATTGACTCTCTCATGGTTCTTAAATCATATCTTTCCAAATTAGCAAGTATTTTTGTATTGTCAAAATTAGGTTTGTGACCAGTTTCTAAATAATGGGAAGTAAAAACTGATGTGCTAATTTTTTGATGGAAAGCATTTTTATGTTCCTTAATTCTGACATTAATTCGTCTATTAGACTGACCCACATAGCCTCTTGAGCACTGGAAACACGGAATTTCATAAACTCCTTGGTGTTCCAAAAATATTCTGTCTTTAGGTTTATACAAAAAATCACCAATTTTTTTGCCAGTAGAAAAAAAGGTCTTTATATTAAAAGAAGATAATCTTCTACTGATTTTATCAGTAACCCCTCTAATGTAAGGCAAAATTACTCTATTAAAAGAGGAATTATCAATTATATCCTCTTTTTTCTTTTTAGTATTAATGTTATATAAAGCCCTACATATGATGTTTTTATTATAATTATTAGAAAACAGAATATTTTTTGTAAGTTCTATTTCTTGAGAAAGATGTTCTTTATCAGATAAATTATAAGCTCTAGTGAAAAGATTTTTAGCAACAGAAAAAATTTGTGCAGGATGATGATGAGAATTAAAATTAAGATATATGTTTGTGTGAGTAGATTTTAGGTAAACTGATATTGACAATGTTTCATCACATTTTCTTGCAATTAAAACATCCAGAAAAGAAAGTGATCTGTTATTTTCTACTTCCATAGTAAATTTAATATTTGGATGCCAATTATTTATAAAAGCAAGAAAAGAATTTAAAGAATCAATTCCATGAGGCCATATGACAAAAGTATCATCCACATATCTAAGCCAAATAGAAGGTTTTTTAGTAGATGCACATAATACTTGACTTTCAAAATTGTCCATGAAAAGATCAGCAATGACAGGTGACAGTGGGGATCCCATAGAAAGTCTTTTAATTTGTTTAAATAGTTGAGAATTATAAACAAAAACTGTATTTTCAAGGCAATGCTTTGCTAATGGAATAATAAAATCAGGTAAATCATTGTACTGAGCTATTATATTTAATGCTTCTTCAACAGAAATATTAGTAAACATAGAAGAAACATCAAAACTAACCAATAAATGAGTTCCAGTTAGTTTTAAGTTTTTAATTATTGAAATAAAATGGCTAGAATTTTTAATTCTTGAAGGAATCTTGTCTGTCAAAGGCTGTAAGCATTGGGCTAAATATCGAGCCAAAGCATGTGTGGGAGAGCCTATAGTACACACAATAGGTCGCAATGGTATCTCAGGTTTATGAATTTTAGGCAAACCATAAAATTTAGGATATAATGAAGAACCTTCTTTTGGAGAAATTTTAATTTTCATATTTTCATTTATACTAGAACGTTTGATAAGACGTTTTGTCTTTTTCTCTAAATATGTCAGAGAATCTCTAGTAATATTTTTATAAGTTCCATCATTTAATAAATCTACAATTTTATTATTATAATCCAAACGATCCAGAACAACAGTAGAATTACCCTTATCTGCTGGAATACATTAATTTAAAATAAAATCTTAAAGTTCGCAAATAAAAATAAAATCTATTAAAAAAACTAAAAGCTAAAATGTTTGTTAAATGTATATATATTCACACAGATGCAAAACTTTAAAAATATTTTTGTTTTATAAATAAAAAAAGTATTTGAACATATTTTTTTATAAAAAAATACAAGATTTAAATATAAAAATATTTTAATAAAGAAATAACATAAGTAAAAATAAAAACAGGTATTAATTAATTCCTGTAATCTGTAAATGGAAATGATTGTTTATTAATTGAAAAGCAAGCTAACCTTGGGGCTCTTGTGTAATTAAAAAGTCAGATGAAAATTAGATAAGAGAATAAAGAGAAATTAGCTTGACCAATGGAAGCACCAAGCCTCCGCCCAGACCCTAATAAAAATGATGGATTAATGACGTTTTGTTGGTTGAATCTGTGTGGATACTATAAAAAAAGAAATATAGTTTTCCTGACAGTTTCCAGCTTGCTTTTGTGAGAAATGTGATAGGATGCACATATCACACTCTCTCTCACTTATCTCAAATGAAATGACTGTAATACCAGGATTATTCCAGCTAAGGCTGCCTTCAGATAGACCCGATTTCAAATAAAAACTCCATGGAAATTAACACCAGTAACTGGGAGCTATTCCCATAAGCTATATGAACTGAACAGTTGTTAAAATCATAAAATTAATTAAGAACTTTCATCAAGAGTTGACAAGTTTAATAAACAAGCTAACCTAAATTTTGAATGGACTTTTACCTGACTTTTGTAAGTTTTCAGATCAATTAATAATGTTTAATTTTATATGTTTTGCATTTGATAAAAATCATTTCCATTATTTTTCTTATTGTATAAATTATTTAAATGCATGATATTTAAGTTGGGTATAGATCTTGCATAGATTCATTAGAAGTTAATTATGTTGCTGTTTCATATTCGATTGGAATATATAGGTCATTGATGTCATTGCAGCATCTTATGATGAATGCTATTGGGTTTCTTGTATTCCCTCTGCAATTGATGTTTCAATGACTTTGTATTTTGATTGTTTATGTTTATTTTGGAATGTTTTTAACCGTGGAATCTATGCAGCCAATCTATACTCAACATTATAAAACAAATTTTATAAAATTCATGTGTGCGAACGTATCTAAATGTTAAATTTAAGTTGGGCATGAATGGCTATATAGTTTTGTAAAGTTATATTAAGGGAGGGTAATCTTAGGTTATTCATTTCGTAGTTGAATTAGGTCAATGGATTGGATATATTTGTGTAATTAGTAGATGTAGTATGAGTTTCGTTATGTACAGAATCACTGTATACACCGCACCAACCCTTTGCCTATGGATGGGATTGTAAGTCGGCAAAAAGGATGGTGGTACCTTCCTATGGAGCTTTTATTTTATTGTTCTTTTTGCCATACAGATGCAACATTCCTGTATTGGTCAAGGGTCAATGTCTTCTCTAACTATACTGTTCAGATGTCCATTCCTGCCAGTATAATATATATGTGCTGTTGTATTTTCATGCTACATTGAATACATAAATGTATCAGGTGGATTGACGCCAGATTGACTTCGAAATTTTGTCCTAAGGTTAAATAAGGGAAAGAATATTTTCTTTTCAAGTGCAGATCTATGTAGTCTATTCATACTCGACCCTCTAAATAAAATATTAAACTCATTGCAATCTATTTAAATGTAAAATTAAAAGTTAATATAAAAATCTAAAATGTTAAATTTATTCCTCAAAATTTAAATGATTCAAAATTTATATGTGCGTAAATAAATGTTTGTTTGTTGTTTACTGGCAGTGGCTTTATATATATATATATATATATATATATATATATATATATATATATATATATATATAATATATATATATATATAATACAGTATATATATATTAATAAGATGCAATTAAACAAGTTATTTCTTATCTCTGCATCTCCATGAGCTAGTGACAATGGGCTAACAATCTAAATATTTAAATAAAGTGGAATCTTAACAGCGCGTATCTGCCTACTTTATAAATTTTTCTATGTTCAAATGCCTAGGTGGACCCTGGTAGTGCAGATTGTGGTTAGATTCGATCTCCACTTTCTTTTGGATCGTTATTATATATATATATATATATATATATATATATATATATATCCCATACCAATTACTGTCATTCTGAGTATTTTTTTAACATTATAATTTATGTTGATTTGTTAAGCATTTCAGTTATGAATGAGAGCAGAAATTATATATAATTATATTAACCTAATGTCAATAGTTATTAAACTTTTTATAAATTATCCTAGATTAATTTATCTCCTAAATAGACAATAAACATTTACTCTGCCTTGCTGATAAATTTTATTTTCTGTAAAGCAAAAACCATCTTATTTCATAAAGAACATGCACTTACGTCTTACTTTGCTGTTATATATAATTATCCTTTGATATCCTTTCTATTTACCATGAAACTAATTGCTATATATTGATCAACATTATAATGCTTCACACTTACTAAAATTGTCATATAAATAAAACGTTTATTTCTTCAAATTTACACAGTATATTCAACATGCATACATTTCCTTCTACTCTGTTTATGACCCTGTTATCTATCCAGAGTCAAAATAAAAATTATAACTGTTACTCTAATAACTATTGTTTACTTTATAACAAAACTATATCAATCGACCATTTACAAGAAAACTAACAAAAATGTATTTTTTTTTTTCAATTATGTTATTTACATGTTTATGATAATGGGAAAATTCAGAGAATTTATGGGAAGTTAAAATAGTATTCTGGAGAAGGACAATTTGGTTTTCAGAAAGGGAAAAGTACAAGAGATCTACTTAAAAAGATAAATGAATTTGTATGTAGAATTTTATAGAGTAATCTGGAATAAACTTATGGTCGTCTTAGAAAATAAAGGAGTATTTTGAAAAGAAATATGATTGATTTGGACTATGTATATTAGGCACACTATATGAAGAAATTGGAAAACAATGATAGTGGGAAAGTAAATTTAGAAAAAAAAACTTAAGCAAGGATGTTATATCTCATTTGTTACTTTTAATGTTTGTTATGTTAAATAATTATTTAGACTGTGGATGAGTAAATGTTGGAGATAAAGTAATAAAATGAATAAGATATGTCGATGATATGGCTTTTATAGTTGACAATAAAAGTGTCTTCAGAATATGATGAATTAATTGGGGAAAGGAACATGGAATATGAAATGAAGATAATTGTGGAGCAGACCAAGGTAGTAAAAAACAAAAAAGGCTGCAAATTGAAATCCATGGTGATACAGGTCAACAGATAAAAGGATTTAGAAAATTGAGTAGTTGTTTGAGTGAAAAGTGAAGAAATGCAGATGAAGTTAAAAAAGAATAGCATTGTCAAATGATATATTTATTAAGATAAAAAATTCTTATGTGGGCGATTGAAGATGAAATGAAAGAAGATATTAATTTAATATTATGTATGGAATATACTACTTATTATTGGGAAAGGTAGATATTGTATAATAAAATTAGGAGTAGATTGGAAACCTTTGACATTTGGTTATCGAGAAAAAAGATAAAACAGTTGGCTGAATAAAATAACAAATGAAGAAGTTTTGAAAGAAATTAATGATAAAAAAGAATCTTGTTTGAGGAAAATAGGTTGAATGAGAAACTGGAGTAGAACATTGATTAAGAGAAAAGTATATTTTACTGAATAATGCTTTGGAGAAAATGGTTAGTGGAAACAGGATGAAATAATGAAAATAATGACATTTTTGGAAGATATGTAAGATGTGAAGTATTATGTGGAATTAGGATGTTGGGCAATGTGATGAAAACAAAGTGAATAAATGGATAAATTGATGATGTATACTTTTTTCTATGACAAATCTTGTGTGTAGAACAAAATACTATTGACAATGATGCTTAATACACTTTTTTGTTTGTTTATTTTTATTTTTAATTAATGTTATCTATATATGTACAGGAACAGAGAGAATTCACCAATGTTAAAAATAAGTCACTTATTAAATGAAAATAATAATTATTAATTTATATTAAAAACAAAGTTTACATTTTTATATCTATCTGGTCATTCATTCATAAACTTATATATACTATTAACTATTTTTCTACTTATGCATCTATTTATATATCTACTCTTATTCTTTCACTCAATCAATCTTTTTATATCAGTCTCAGCCTGTTTGTATCAATCAATCTATCTAACCATATATATATATATATATATATATATATATATATATTGAAAGTGTCCCAAAATAACAGACATCGTTCTCCTGTAGCCACATGTGTTGTGCATGTTTCTACTGCTAAATTCTCCTTGCAAGGATTCTTTTGCATCAATCCTCCAAATGACTTGCTCATGTAAAATTGAGGAATCATGCAACACATTTTTTTTTGGAAACTGCATTTTCAGTATTTGTCGATTTTTGCAATGTCTGAAAGTTGAAACAACATAAAATTTTGTTTCCTTTAGGGAAAATGGTGTGGAAAATAGTTGCAATGAGGTAAATCACACGTTTTTGAATGTTGTAATAAAAATTTCAAATTTCCCATGTCCTAGAAACAAATATGATGAGTAAAGTCCAGTGCCAAGACAATGCTGATTTTTTTTTATTTTGGATACAAACAGCCTTGTTCACTCAGAATTCGTTCGAAATGATTAGGCAATTAATACCTAAAAAGTTTGGAATGTGAAACAATTTTTAATTAAATTCAACATGATACAGCTTATCTGTCTGTCATATTAGCTCAATCTTGCTTCTGTTGACATCTTTTTATTCTTTCAAATAAAAAAAATGTCTTTTTTAAAGCTTTAGAAGAGATGCTGTGAAGAAAAAAACGAGGCATTAAAAGACATCTCTTCGCAAAAGTTTTCAGATTACTTTGAAACTCAAATACACTTTTAGATTGGTGCATCTCCTTAAGTGGACAATATGTTCAAATGCAGTAAATTTGTAAAATCTAAAAATTAGTACAGAATTTTTTATAACAAAATTTCGATTAATTTTGGATACCCTCTTGTAGGTACAATTTTTTATTCATCTAATTTTATAATAATAATTATAAGACAGTATGTGATTTGCTTACACTGAATGTTTCTTATACATGTAAATAGAGGGATTTGAACTCAGGATTTTTTAGTTTATTCATACTTGACTCAATCTCAAGTAACCGATATACATGGCCACCTATATTTGAAAAAGTTACACAATTCCCAATATAAGTATTTCGTTTAGAACCAGACTTATCCGTTGAGCCAAATCGTAATCTCCCACACATATATAAAACCAGTGCTCTGTTTATATTAGGATAGCAATTCCTCAAATTTCAATGGATATGTTTCAATCTTCTTACCCTTTCAACTTTTCGTCCTTCCATTTCTTTAAAAACTGACGTGTTATTGTCTCTATTATTTTTATTATTACTAAAATCTGATACTAATACCACAACTAGTTAACCAAATATAAACAATTTATTTTTTTTTAGTTACTCCACTTCACATATATTTATTGAAGCCTATTTTTTAAGACATAAAATGTTTTTGGAAGATAGATTTAAATTAACATTTTTTTAAACGACTAAAAATATCTAATATGAGCTAAAATAAATCTTTAAGTAATCTTGTTTTACAAAACCCTTTTTTGTATTGTATTTGTAAGACTGCCTAAAATCTATTCACAATAAGCATTTAACATAAGTGTGTTCTTTGTTGAATATTTGATCTAAAATAACAAATAACAGTTTTTTGTTTTGTTTTTTTTATTTACTCTCATTATTGGCAATGTCAACGTTAGTGGTGAGTTAATTTGTAAACTAACAATATTAATCTAATTCAATATTTACAACTTTATTCTGTAAATAGTTTTCTAATGTTATATATATATATATCATTTATTTATTTATTTATTGCAGATTCGGAGCTCCTATCTTGTTCTTTTCCTCTTCCAGTTGAAAATGGAAAAGAAGTAATGAGTTTAATCACAAATTTATGTAAAAGTCAAAGCAGTGATTTGTGTAAAAAACGTGAGTTACCCAATATTAATGTAATTTATTATTATTATTATTATTATTATTATTATTATTATTATTATTATTATTATTATTATTATTATTATTATTATTATTATTATTATTATTATTATTATTATTATTATTATTATTATTATTATTATTATTATTATTATTATTATTATTATTATTATTATTAGTAGTAGTAGTAGTAGTAGTAGTAGTAGTAGTAGTAGTGGTAGTAGTGGTAGTAGTGGTAGTAGTGGTAGTAGCGGTGGTAGCGGTGGTAGCGGTGGTAGCAGTGGTAGCGGTGGCAGCGGTAGCAGCGGCAGGGGTAGGGGCAGGGGTAGGGGTAGGGGTAGGGGTAGTGGTAAGGGTAGCGGTAGGTAGCAGTAGGGGTAGCGGTAGGGGTAGTGGTAGGGGTAGCGGTAGGGGTAGCGGTAGGGTAGTGGTGAGGGTGGCGGTAGGGGTGGCGGTAGGGGTGGCAGTAGGGGTGGCAGTGGTGGTGGTAGTGGTGGTAGTGGTAGTGGTGGTGGTGTGGTGGTGGTGGTGGTAGTGGTAGTGGTGGTAGTAGTGGTAGTGGTAGTAGTAGTGGTAGTAGTCGTAGTCGTAGTAGTAGTAGTAGTAGTAGTAGTAGTAGCAGTAGCAGTAGCAGTAGCAGCAGCAGCAGCAGCAGTAGCAGCAGTAGTAGCAGTAGTAGCAGTAGTAGCAGTAGTAGTAGTAGTAGTAGTAGTAGTCGTCGTAGTCGTAGTAGTTAAAATGACAAATTAGGTTGCTATATAAATTTAAACCAAATACATATTCTTTTTATAAATACAGGTTTCAAACAAGTACAACTTTTTTGAAATAACTTGTGAATAATATGTCATCACCACCTCAGATCGGTTGTACACATTAAGATATATATATATATATATATATATATATATATATATATATATATATATATATATATATATATGGGGGTGTCTGTGTGTGTGTGTTGACATAAATATTCTCATGGACGCAAGTTGTTTTATAAAACATGTTTTGGGAGCAACCATGTTTAATATTGTTTTCAGACAGCATAACACTTGTCCTCAACTGGGTGAAAAAATAATAATAATCACATGGTTGAAGCATATATAATTTTATTACATGGTTGTTAAATAGTGTGATTTAATTAAATTGTGCAGTATTTTCATACTAATTTGTGTGAAGAAACTTCTCCGAATAATTGGAACTTTCATTTTTTATCACATTTGTTAATGCAATTTATTGTTTTTAATATTTCTACAACTTTCCTAAATATTTCTTGATCATGATTATTGCATATGATTTTAATATATGAGAGAATATTTATAAATACAGTAATCAGATATATTTTAAAAATTCTATCTAGTTATGTGGATATAGCTCAGGAGGCATGAGATTTTTGTGAGCGAAAGCAATAAATAAATAATGATGCAAAAATGGAACTAAGCAATTAGATTAATTTTTAATAACAACAATTTTATTAAAAATAATTATTGATAAGTCATTCCAATAGACTTCACCATTTGTATTAAATGAAATCTCATTTCAGTTCACCTTGTGTGAAGTTAAAAAGCTTTTATCAAATATATGTATACATAAATTTTATCACTTGATTCAGATGTGTTTTATTCAGGTATGCATATAAACCTTTATAATTCATTATCATTTTATCATTCTAATATATAACAATTTTAGGTTTGTATATTTTTACAGGTGCATATTTTTACATATGTTTTATCAGTTCTTGATATGTGGATTATTTAGGTATGCATCTAAGCATTAATCACTCATTATATAGCACTTCCAGGTTTTTATATATTTATTATTCAGTCAAACATAGACGTATATTTTTACATAAGTTTCATCACTTTATGCATCTAAGCATTTATAACTCACTTCCAAGTTTATAGATATTTATTATTCAGTCACTCCATCATATATATTTATACAGGTTTCATCACTTTATCCAAATGTGGATTATTCAGGTATGCATCTAAGCATTTCTAACTCAATATATAGCACTTCCAGATTTATAGATATTTATAATTCATTCAAACATAGTAATATATTTTACATTGGTTTCATCACTTTCTGCACCTAAGCATTTATAACTCATTATCATTTAATTATTCTAATATATATATCACTTTCAGGTTTATAGATATTTATTATTTAGTCAAACACAGATGTATATTTTTACATAGGTTTCATTAGTTTATCCAAGTGCGGATTATTCAAGCATTTATAACTCATTATCATTTAATTATTTTATTAATTTTCTATCGTAAACTTATTATAGAATTAATAATTGATAAGTAAAATATTATTACCATTATAGAATTAATAATTGAATTATTTTTTGATGCTTACCTTTTAATTAAGGTCTTCATTTATTGCTGTTATCGCTAAATATTGGCAGGGGGTCTTGAATTTGAATGGCATTGTAGCTTGACTTGGCACTGGAGACTTACTTCATGGTGTAGATAGAGAGAAAAAGTGCGCTAACCACCCATGTTAAACTGATTCTTCATAGGACTGCTTGTTGGTTCAAATCCCTTTTTTAGTAATCTAAAAAATTTTTAATCTTGTGTCTGACATTTTCAAGTATTTAAAATTTAAAAAACAATTATCAAATAATAATCTAATAATTATCTCCTTTTAATCTGAATTCTTCTACCTATTTATACATTTTTTCTCTATCAAAATGGATTCACTTTACGTGCCTGCTGAATCAAATTGGTCTGGGTGTGTTTTCATCCATGTTTGTGCATCAATCCACCAGCTCATTGGCTATTTTTTAGCAGAATCAGACTGTTTTCAATTACCTGGCTGTGTTTTCAAATTTTTAATTAATTTTCTCCTGCCTGCAGCATGGTGAAGAAACACTTTTAATTATTGTTAAATAACTGCCATTCTGCCTTACAAATTATTCTTTTGACATGTAGAATGATCTGAAAAGCAATAAAGAGATTTTTGTTAAATGATTTTGTTTTTCTCACTTGAAATTGTTAATTTTAATAAAAAAAGATTTATACTTTCTTTAATTGCAAATATAAACATATTTGTTTTTCTTTTTTTTATTTTAAAAGGTTTGATTTAATTTTAATATGACCAAATCATTATTTTTAATTGCAGTAAAATTTCATTATTTCTTCCTTTAATTAAGTCTTTTTTAAAAAAAAATGCTAGTCTGACTTAAAATACTACTAGTCTGACTTAAATTTAACATATGTCATTTTAATTTGGGGTGGGGGTCTTCTAAACATATATGTGAAACAATATGTCTGTTTCATTACCCATCGCCAAGTATTTGGGATGAAATTGCCTGGAAATAATTTCATTCCACAAAATATAACCTTTATTATTCATTATTATTATTTTCTTTTCATCATTTATTCTTGACCTTGAAGAGATGTTGATAAAATCAGTAAGATGAGATAGGGAAAGTGAATATGTGACTCACACCATCCAATGCCAAGATGAGCAGATGGCTAAGAATGGACTACCAAAACACAATAATCCATGACATTGTGAGAAAATAATTTCTAAGTACCTATACAGATCATGTACAAGCAGTAGTGTCCAGAATAAAATATTGGGAATTGAACCAGTTCTGGTCATCTTTTGTGAGTCTTAGGGGCTATAGCTGAGGTCTATTTATGAGACCAATGCCTATTCATGAGGATATACACTGCTGTACTACTCTGGGATTTCAACATCTAGGTCTAGAGAGTGCCAATCATACACTTCAGAGTATCATGACACAATGCATTCAGGCCATCCCACTCAACCATCCATGCATCACAACATGAAAAATGCAACTCACACAACACTACATCCCTATCATGAACTTCTTCCACCAGCTACCTTAATTTTCTTATTCAGACCTGTAGTTACATTCTGTATTGGGAGACTGAGGATCATGATCAGTTCTCCTGTAATACTCTTCTTTATTATGAGGTGTTACTTCTGGATCATCTTTTCTTTGGGAGTTTCTCATGCCAGACATCACCATGGTGGCTTGTTTCTTTCTTCAATATTGTCTTTGGAGATCCTTGTTACTGTTTGATATTCTAATTATACAGATCCAGTATGGACCATGAATACCATTTGTGGATTTTCTCCTGCTTCTCTTTCATGGTTGTACTTTATTTTTAAGAATAAACAAATATTTATTTTTAAATGGTTCTTCTGCTATAGCAATTATTTTTTTCATTTTTGTTATTATTTATAAAAGTTTTTTGTTGCTTAATTTTTTTCACTTTACAAATCTTGAGTTTTTGGATTCCTTTTTGGTTTCTTTTCCTGCAACAGAAAGTATATTTTTAATAACTGTCTTTATAACTTTTTTTTCTGTACTCAATCTCTGATTTGAATTAATTGAGTTTTTGTTTATGTTTTCTATATATAGCTGATTTATGGTTTTCTTTTCTACATCTGTTATTGTTTCAGAGCATATATCAGGAAATTTTTCTGAAATATTTTCTTCTATATTGGACAGTTCATTAATAATATGAGAATCAAGTTTTGGATTATCTTCATTTTCATGTTTTACCTCTTGTTGAAAATCAGAAGGTTTTAATTTTGCTTTATTAGATTCATTTTCATCAGTTTTGATTATTGGTGTTGATTGTGTTGGAATAGTTTCAGTAAATTCTTCAGAAATCTTATTTTTTTGAATTTTTTTTCCAATTTTTTAGACAGTTATTTCTTTAACAGTATTGTCAAAAGTTACATTTTTGTAAGCCGATTTATAGTTTCTGTGATTCGTTCTCCCATTCTTTGTTATGATTCCATGATTTTGTATACTCTTCTATTTGTTCATCTCATTTTTTATTCTCTACTTCTCTTTGTTTATGGTTTTCTTCTCTTTGTTCATCTCATTTTCTATTCCATTCTTCTCTTTGTTTCTGATCATCTTGTCTTTGTTCTTTAATCATTTCTAATAGCTGCCTTAGTATGGATGTTTCCTCTGTTTTTTGAGCTTCCACATTCATCACTTTTTCTTTCTTTTATGTCATACTTAACTTCTGTTTCTATTCATACCATGATTTGGTTCCAAGACTTTGTTATGCCTATTCACCATTTATGCCATTCATTTTATGTTCTCTCTTAAAATTTTAATTTTCCTTCTTTTTTCCATTTCACAACACTGCACCATGTGCTTTGCTCACACTCACATCATCATGATTTGCTTTTGACTTTTTCATATTTTTTTATTTTCTTCTAGCTTTTATGCCTATGGGAAGGCTAGCTAGATTAGGCTTCAGTATATGGTGAGAAATCTAACCAGATGCATGACAAAACCCCAATCTTGCTTGTTTTTATTTTTTGATGAGCATATTGCTGGAAGGAACTATTAATTGGCATTTTCCAATGCAGGTGTCACACCACCTACAACAATGATTCATGCTCATCAGAGGATGTAGCACCATAGAAACTGGAAGCATCTAGAAGATTATGTGTTTGGCTTCCCAAACAGAACCACTAGAGTTCCATCTCACTTCAACTTTACTTACCATCATCTGGTTGTGCTGAAAATAATGCAGGATGCATGACATTCTTGTGAGCAAGAGCAATAGATAACTAGTGAGACAAAAATGAAACTAAACAATTAAATTAATTTTAATAACAACAATTTTATTAATAATAATTACTGATAAGTCCTTCCAATAGATATCACCATTTGTATCAAATGAAATCTCATTTCAGTTCATCTTGTGTGAAGAAGTCAAATTATTCTAATATATAATAATTCCAGGTTTGTATATTTTTATTACTCAGTCAAACACAGATGTATACTTTTATATAGGTTTTATTACTTTATCTAAATGTGGATTATTCAGGTACGCATCTAAACATTTATAAGTCATTATCATTTAATTATTTTAATTTATAACAATTTCAGGTTTGTATATTTTACAGATGCATATTTTTACATAGGTTTTATCACTTTATGCAAATGTGGATTATTCAGGTACACATCTAAGCATTTTAACTCATTATCATTTAATTATTCTCATATATAAAACTTCCAGGTTTATAGATATTATTAGTATTCAGTCAAACATAGACATATCTTTTAACATAGGTTTCATCACTTTATGTATCTAAGCTTTTATAACTCATTATCATTTAATTATTCTAATATATAGCACTTCCAGAATTATAGATATTTATTATTTAGTCAAACACAGACCTATCTTTTTACATAGGTATCATCAGTTTATCCAAATGTGGATTATTCAAGTATGCATCTAAGCATTTATAACTCATTATCATTTAATTATTCTATTAATTTTCTATCAGAAATTTATTATAGACTTAATAATTGATAAATAAAACATAATTACTAGTATAGAATTAATAATTGAATTATTTCTAATGCTGACCTTTTAACTAAGCTCTACATTTATTGCTGCTATTGTTAAATAACAGGGGGTCTTGAAGCTGAAATGAATTGGAATTGGACTAGCACTGGAGCCTTGCTTCATGATAGTGGATAGAGAGAAAAAGCAGGCTAACTGCCCATTTTAAACTGATTCTTTATGGGGCTGCTTGATGGTTCAATTCACTTTTCTAATATTCTAAAAATCTTTTAATCTTGTGTCTGCTCTTTTCAAGTATCTAAAATTAAAAAAAAAATATGTTGTCTCAAATGATTTTCAAGTATCCCATAAAAATCTAATAATCATCGTTTTTTAACCTAAATTCTTCAAACTATTTATACCTTTTCTCTATCAGAACAGATTCACCTTGTGTGCCAGCTGAATCCAGTTGGTGTTCATGTGTTTTAATCCATGTTCATGCCATTAATTTCACAGCTCATTGGCTATTCTTGTTACGAGATCAGACTGTTTTTAATTATCTGTTTGTGTTTTTGAATTTTTAATTATTTTTTTCTTGCCTGCAATATTGAGAAAAAACACTTTTAATTATTATTGAATTACTGCCATTCTGTCTTACAAATTATTCTTGTGAAATATAGAATGATCTGTTAAAGAGATTTTTATTTAGATGATTTTGTTTTTTCACTTGCGTTTATTAATTTTAATAAAGAAAGGTTCATACTTTTTTTAATTTCAAATATAAATGTATTTGCTTTTCTTTATTCTTTCATTTTAAAAAGTTTGATTTACTTTTAATTTTACCAAATCATTTTTTAATTGTAATCAAATTTCATTATTTCTTCTTTTTCTTTGAAATATTTAGTATAATTAGTTGGTTTTTTTTTAAATATTGCTGGTCTGACTTAAAATACTACTAGTCTGACATAAATTTAACCTGTGCCATTTTAATTGGGGGGTCTTCTAAACATATATGTAAAACAGTGTGTATGTTTCAATATATATGACTAAACATATATATGACCATAAGTCCATTTAAATACAAACTAGAGGAATGGGAAAAATACAGAGTGAATATGAAAAGTTATATACAAGCTTGGTATATATAATTTAAACTATATCTCTTCTAATTACATCTTGTTTAACATATATATTCTAGGCTTATGCCTAAATATTAAAAATTGTAAAGGTGTAAAAAAGGGTAAACAGATGGGATATATTGGAGAGATTAACATCATTATCATTATCATAAAATAACTAATCAAATTAAATATAAAATAATACAATGAATAGAAGCACAAAGATCACAAAAGAATAAACAAATTACAAGTTAACCCAGCATTAAACAAAAGTAATCAATTCATTCATTATCATAGACAATCTACAACAGTAAATATAAAATCAGCACTCATCCTTTTTGACTGAATTTGAAAAGAGCTCACTTTATATTAGCTAAAAATCCATCCATTGAAAACTTAGTGCAAAAATACAAACAATAATTTGGATGCACAGACTTAAATACTAATATACCAGAATATAACAATAAAAATAATATTGGGATACAGAAATATGCAATCATTATTAATGCTGTGGCTATGTAATACTATTAATATTCTGGCTAATTATAAACTTAATTTTTAATTAAAAAATGTACTATATGGATTTTAAAATATATATCCTTGCATCATCTAGGATTATTGTCTGAATTTCCAAAAACCAACCTCAATCCCTAATCTTTAGAGTAACCATTCTGTTCTACTCTACATCAGAATGCAATAACTATAAACTATTACCATGATCCAAAGAAAAATAAATAAATAATGACAATTTATCCTAAATAATTTTAAATATTTTATAAGTTTAATCTAAAATAATTAAACACCTTTACTGGAACAATTTAAAAATCCTTAAACTCTAAGCTTTATTGAAATCATATCACACACACTACCTTTTCAGGTAAGAGATAACTGGAGACATAAATACATTAACACTAGTATATTGTAAACAATTATTTAATACCTGATTTATTAACAATACCCAATATTTAGAAAATGCCATGATAAAAATTTTAACATTAATTTTATCAAAAATACATGGTTTTATAACAGTTAGAATTAACAATTATCTTTCTATTTATTAAGTTAATTATCTTGTGCTTTCATTGATTTATTTGTTTAAATAACAAAAGTTGACTATATTATTTTTATATCAGAAATAACAATCTTTAACTTACATTAACTAATTCTTTGTTATGTTTTGGAAAGAACAAATAAACAAATGAAAAAAAAAAAAACATTTCAAAAAAAATTTAAAAAGTTATTTTTTTCAAAAAAATATAATTTTTAAAAGAAATATTGAAGGAATTAAAAAAAAATGTTTCACAAGAAAATGTTAATTTAATAAACTTAATAAAATTATCAATTCTTACTTTTAAAAATTATTACTTTTTTAAAAAATACTTTTAAATTATAACTGTAAATACAAGGTACACATAAACAAATATTTAACTGTGGTTTTAAATTTCTTTGGATTTTTTTTACATTTATACCTTTCCAGTGCCTATATTGTTGTTTTTTCTTGAAGGCTTTCACACTATGTACATGTTTAATTGATCATTTTGTTATGCAGTATTTTTATGTTAACTACCAGCAGGAATTTATTCACTTTCAATCCAATAAAATTCCCAGGTAAGACCAACACATAGAAACTCATGCTCTTTGTTTAAAACAAGGTTTCATATTTTTTCAAAAGGATAACATCATTTACATATTTTTGAGAGACAGGTTACTTGCAGGAAGATGATGTCTAATGCTTAGCTTAATTTACCACATGGTTTTCATTGTAGAAACCATTTTATGACTAAACTCATAATATATTAGCAGCTTGTTTAAAAGTTCTGCTGTTATATTCTATAGTTTTGTTAAGCCTGCTGTGTTTCTTTTTTAGAAACTAATTCAGGAATTTGTTTTCCCCTACTATCTTCTCTAGTAGCTGGATCAAGACTTTTTTCTCCTACTATCTTTTTCAACAAGTGGGTCAAGACTGATGACTTTCACAAGACACCTAGGTCTTCTTACTTATTTCTCACATGCTTTATTCTGAATTACTTAAATTAGAATCTTGCTAGAGCTTTCCTTTATTAATTTCCAGAATAGCAGAATGTAACTCCTTTCTAAATGTACCATTTTCCTGCACTTTTACACTATTATTCTGATTTAATTTTTCAGCAGACTTTTTAATCAGCCTTCTAATTTGCATAAAATAAATTTGTTTTAGCATGTAAATTAACGTGTTGCTGTTTTTAGTAATTAATTTTATATCTGCACAACAATCATTTATTCTATGTTTTTTTCTGGAGAATTCTAGCAATATCAAATTTTCGAAATGTGCACACATGCACATTTATTTATCTTTTAAAATAAAATATATATGTACAGATACAGCATTCCTCCCCCAAATGAACAGAATTTATAAAAAAATAAATTTTCTGACTTTTGCTCTATTTATAATATACTCTGTTATATTCATTTTATAGTCTTGTATCTTTGCGGCACTTCCTCACTCAGTATCCCTTGTTGGGGCTCTCTTTTCTTCCTCTGGTTCTATAGTATTTTCCTCTTCCATTCATTTTGTACTTTGATAGCTTAGTGAACAGGAGATCCAACTGGAGTTTTAATTTAATTTCATCAGAAATAACAAATCTCAATTCTGTTTTCACTATATCTAACAACTTTGATATGCCTCATACTATGTTTAAATACTTTGCCATCTTCTAACATTATTTCCTGTATTTGTGTCCAATACTATCTTACAATTATTCTTCATAATCATTTCTTCTTTATATCTTTAATCCATGCATTTTGGTTTGCAGTAAATTTTAAACTTTCCAAACAGTCACTTTTCTTTCTACTTTTATATGTAAGTAATATGGGTAAGTGTGTTCTCACACATCAGCTTAATAATAAAGTTATGGGAATTTTCTTTGCAACTATGTTAAGTGTTAAATATTTATAAAATACAGCAGTTTTAATTAATTTGTATATGGCTGTATGTTCCTGCTTGTTTAATGCATCTATCATCTGTTGCATTGCCTTCTGTATTATATCATTAGATTACAGATGACTATCTGATGTTAATACAAGTTACAATTTTTGAGTAAGAAAGTTTTAAAAGTACTCCAAACTGAATCCAATCTGAACCCAGTTTTTTATCCATTATTATGGTTTATGGATAACCATACATTGCAAATACTTTGTTCATTACTTTTATTATACTTTTTGTACTTGTGTTATTTACTACACAATATTCAATCCATTTTCAGTATATATCCATGGTTACAAAAAATATTTTTTTTATGAAATAGCTTTGCATAATCTGATTCAACACTTTTATTACACTTTCTGTATTGTGTTGTTTACTACATGATATTTAACCCATTTTAATATATATATATATATATATATATATATATATATATTAAAATGGGTATATATATATATATATATATGGGTTACTATATATATATATATATATATAGTAACCTCTGTCTTCTTCACTTATTTATTATATCTATAAATGCCCAGGCGCCAATTCTATACAAGATAGAATAAAATTTATAATTGTAAATTGCTTTTAAACTTATTTAAAAGATTCTTATATTGTAATTATTCTATGGCTTGGCTCAGTTGAGGTTATAGAATATGGTCTTCATATAAGAGGCAAATAAGGATGATAAAAACGTCTATAAACAATAATTCTATAATGTTAATTTAAATATGTTCTAAGCATCTATTCAATAATAAAACTGTTGCAAAATTGACAATTATTACATTTATTACAGTATAGACAATGATGAGGATTGGGTATCTTTTTATCCACATCACCAACTATTCTAAGAAAAGTAGAATATATTACTAGCACTGTAATATGGTGATTTATCATCTTTAGACAGATTAAATAAAACTCGACCTGTACTAGCAAATTTAGATATTCTAGAACTATGTTATGTTAACCAGATGTGTGTGTGTGGAAAGGGAGAATCGAATGTATATATAATCAAGCAATTCATATGGGCTATTAATTCAATAAAACATTTATTAGAAATTAAAAGACAAAGTAAATAATAAATAAACAAAAAAAATATTATTTTATGCACTTTGCTAACCAATTACATTGCTCTTATAGTAAAACCAAAATTGAGTAATATTTAATATATGAATCATAAATTTTCGAATATGTGCATTTTTATAACATTGTAAATATTAGTATTTCTAAACATATTTTATTAGCTTATTTATAGAACTTGGATGATGCCATAAATCAATCATCTTTTATACATATTTCAAAAATTTATACAACACTTATCTGTTATAATCAATGTATATACCATCTAACATTAACTATACAAAAATTAAAGAAAGACAAAGAAAACAATAGCCAAACACTTACACTTATATACGTGAGGGTTAAATAATATCTCCAAACTCAATCTAAATAATCCAATCCTCCCTGACCATTTCTGCTTTCAACTTATAACAGACAAGGTTTTAATTCTTTATTTTTTTAAATAAAGTTCATTAGTGAAATTAAGCATAATAAATACAATAAAAATAATAATAATAATAATTTATAGCATCATGCACACACTCAAATATATATAATCATCTATAGTATAATTTCTAGATCATACAAAATAGATTATCATATTATAATAACATGAAGTTACATTGTTTCGTTTTTTAAAAGGATAAAAAAAATTCGTTATACATCTGTTGTACTCAGTAATGAAAATATTTATCAATATCCCATCATTCCGTGTTAAGTTTTTTTTTAAAAAAATTAAAAAGTTGAAAGAAACATACATATTACTTTCAAAGACAACAGTAAATTATAACATAAAAAAGTATATTTGATTGTTAAAGCATAATTTGTTAAGTCTGTTTTTTATATCCTAAAATTCCATGACAGGTGTGATAAATGACATTTGCATGCATTGAATTTATTTATTAGATATACGTGAATAGCCAAGTTATACAGTAGAAAATTATCCTCTTGATACAAGATTAAATAGATAAACTTTTTCATTTTAATATGATTTTGTAGAATATTGATAGAAAATTCTTTAGATTGAAAATCAAGCGTTTGATTATAGCGTTTAACAAGAAAATTTTAGCTAGCTTTATTTTAAATAATTTTGTCATTTTAATATTATTTACTTTTGGTAATACTTTAAAAAAAACCTAATTACTTATCTTACATGACATCCAGGTATTTTAAAGATAATGAATATGGATCATGACTTTGGCAGAAATTTTGAGCTGGTTTCCTTTTTGGTCTATCTTTTCATGGTTATATTACTCCAGTAGTATAATAGAAATTCTCCAATCAATATATTATTAGAATCATTGCTATGTTTTTTTTTATATTTATTCTAATGCTCTTAGAGAGTTATTGATTCTTTTAAGTTTTTTTACATCTTCTCCTTTGAAATTTTTTTACTTTCTTCAAGTTTTAAACTCTATGTCTCTCCTCACTCACACCCTCTGTGTTTCTATGACAATCAACTTTGGAAGTTTGCCAGAAATATTATTTATAAAAATTTTAATAATACAATGTTTGAATGGAATAACATAATAAAAATAAAAAAAAATATTAAATAATAATTATTAATTTTAGAAATGTTATTCACTATTATACAAATAATCTTTATCATTTTTAAACATAAGATTATGAACAATACATAATCAGTAAATAATAAATAAAATATAGAAAAGAAAATTCTAATTAATACTATATCTATGTTTCTGCTTATTATGACATGTAAATTCTCTACTACACATAAACATCCCTAATGTTGTTCATTCTCCTCTTTTACTACCAAACACATAATCCAAAGCTGTACCAATCAGTACACCCAATTAAAGTTTTAATTTTTTTTAAATCCTAATTTTCACTAGAAAATCTCACCACAATTTAAGTTTAATTTTCCCAAAACTCAATTTTAAATATTAAACTATATCACAATTCATTTTTCTCTCAGCTAATTATCTTTAGCCAATGTTAGTACAAATGTGACCTTCCCACATTTCATACTGGTGCCAACCTGGAAGGTTACAATCCCTCCCCTTATGAAAAAAAATGAATTGGATAAACAACAATCAATATTATTAGCACATCAAATTTTATATTAAGATCATTCCTCAATTAGAAAATTATGTTTGTTGGATAAACATAAAACAATAAAACATTTATTGCTTTTACAAACACTTGTTTCTATTATGTTTTAGAAACATTAAATAAGCAAAAAAATAATTAAATTCTATATTGAACAATATATATAACTTTTATTAATCATGTCTTGCAGGACATGGAACCAAACTGAGCATTATAAGTAACTTTAAACCTTGCTTGATTATTCTTTATTTCCTTTCTTCTGACAAGTTTATCTCTAAGAGACATTATCTCAACCTTCTTTAGTCTAGTTTTTACCTTTCTATGCTCTATACTTTTATATCTGGATGTCTCTAAACCTATGACATTGATCAACTCTACATTTACTTTCTTTAGTTTGATTTTAGCCTTTCCAATTTCTTTTTCTTCATCAACAATCTTTCTACCAAGATTTAAATTAACTATCTTTTCATTTATTAATTTAAATTTGACTTTTGCTTTCCCAATATCTCTTATATAATCTACACCTTTATTAAGATAACTTTTCTTAACCTTCTCTCTACTCATGTCTTTGAATTTTACTTTAATTTTTTTCATATGTTTATTGTGATTAATTACCTCTTTTATAAAATCTACTTTGGTTTTTTCTTTACTTTTACATTTAAGCTTTACTTTGGCTTTGCCTAAATCTCTTTCCAGATTAATAACTTTTCTAAGAAAATTTAAATCAAACATCTTTGTATTCTTAATTTTACATTTTGTTTTCACTTTACCGACTTCTCTAGCATGCCTAACACTTTCTATTAAACATTTCATACTACATATTACATGTTTAGCATCTCCATAAGATATTTTTTTTAAAAACATTCACCTTCACCTTATGTTCTAAATAATCAAGAACACACTTTGGAATTATGTCTTCATTTTTATTCTTAAATTTATTACCTGTAATATCAGTAACCTTTACCAATTCATTTTCTAAAATCTGTAGATACTTCATGTCTAAAGAAATTATTTATTTCTTCCTTAATTTACCAACCTTGTTCTAATTATCAAGATTCTTCTTAAAATCTTTGAGCATGTCTATAACTATATTTCCATCTAATTATGAGTCTTGACTATCCATTTCTTTATGCTCTTTATATACATTTATGTCATCACTAGCTAAACTAACATTCTTATTAAACTGCATAACTTGGTCATTAATATTCTCTTGCATTTCTAGCTTCATTTTGGTTATTTCTAATCTTGCTTCTAGCTTTGTTTCTAGTTTCACTTCTAATTTTATCTCTGACATTTCTGACTTTATTTCAACTATCCTCTCCTCTGATTTCTTTTAACTCAATCTTATTTCTATTGCTATCTCTGATTCATGACTGTATACTTTCTCCTCCACAACTTGCATCTGCCTAACTATACTAGCATTTATTTCTACCATTTCTGCCTAATTTGTGAAACTTCCAATTTTATTTCTGCCATTCTTTCCTCTGACTTATCTTGATTCAACTTTATCTCTTTTAATTCTGATTTTAATTCTGCTTGCATCTCTTTTGACCTTTCTCTATCTTCTATACAACAAGACTCTAATTTGGCAAACATCTATTCTGATTTTTCTCTATCCTCTACTTGACCAGACTTTAGTTCTTTTAATTCTGATTTCAATTCGGCAAACATCTCTTCTGACTTTTCTCTATCCTTTACTCGACCAGACTTTATTTTTGCAAACATCTCTTCTGACCTTTCTCTATCTTCTACTAGTCCAGACTCTAATTTTACAAAAAACGATTTGGCCCACATCGGCATATCATCATCTGTGGTTTTACAAATATCTCTCATCTTACTAGACTCTCCATAGAACATATCTATAGCTTAATTTCCTGATTCAAAGTCAGAAGACAATGCAGCCATGTCTGGAGATGGTGTCTCTTGAGACCCACCCAAACTATCGTATAAACTAAGCTCTTCCATTTTATAATCTCTTAAAATTTATTAATAGTACTTAAGAAAATAAGGTTTTCCAGCTTCAACCTCCACCAAATTAACAATTCAAATTCATCATCACTACCTAAAATGACATAAAATTTCCACAATTTTATTTTCCCATATAATGTTTAATTTTCCACACACACATAGGCAAGAAGCCATTAAGTTTTCACTAGAGAACATTAATCTAAACATAACTGAAATTATTAATTAAATTTTATATGATCCACTATAGTTATATTACAAACTACACCAATTCAAATAACTGATAAAAGACCAAACGATTTAAACATTTTCATTTATTTTTATGCTGTGTTGGGTGCATTCAAATATGATAACCGGCATTTATAACCACCCCCAAAAAAGTTATAACCAAAGTAAAATTAATGATGGCATGCATTTACTAAGACAACTGATATACAATTTTTTAATTAAATATGGTAAATGCCAACCTTTGCATAAGAATATAGAAAATAGACTTTTAAGAATGAGCTATATATTCAAGTTATATATTCATCCATTCTTCTTAAGATCCAACAGATACTGACAGCCAAAATAATTATTAGTAGTTCACAATTTTGAAATAGATAAAAGAACTCCATCACTGCTCTTAAAACATACAATTCTCCATGAACACTCTGATGATTGTCCCACTTTGGTCACTCTAAGCTACCACAACCCATAATATTTTACTACAAACACTATCACAATGCCCTGCTTACATCCAAGTCTTAGGGGCTATTTATAAAATATTGGCTTGCTCATCTTTAGGAGTATTAGAGAAAAATATTTCATATAAATTAGAAAGAACTATACCTTGCTCTCTCTGGAGTCTTAGAGGCAAAATCATGGCAGGACTACTGTTAACTGCTTAATGATAACATATCTGATATCATAATTTGGGTTGGAGCAGTGAATGAGAACAATCAGTCACCAGTGACATGAATACACCATATACATCAGACAATAACAAAAACCCTCCATCCATCAACAAAACTTGCAATACAACCAACAAAACTCAAACAATCAAGTATGCTATTTAACCTTCAAAATTATAGACATTCTATAACAGAAGTGTTCTAGATATGAACAATATTAACACTTTATAATTTAATACTATCAATAATTTTATGTTTATCTAGCATCAGTACTATATTTAATTGACAAGCAAAAGATATATATATATATATATATATATATATATATATATATATATATATAGTAAATGTATATATATATATATATATATATATATCTTATATATAACATTTACTATAAGTTGTGATATTTATATAGCTTTATAATTAAAACTAAGCTGTCTTATGGCTGTATTTATTTATTTCACCTAAACAAATGTTTTTTAACTATACATCTGACATTCATATATCTATTAGACATCTTTCAGGTATTGGCTTATTTCAAACTCTAATATGCTTATTTCAAATCTTAGTTAATGCTCCATTTACCCCTAGTTCCATTTTATCAAACATTTCTATTAATCTTCCAGATTGATATATAAAAAATCCTTGAATAAGAAAACTGCCAACTTGATTCTATTTTGGAACCAATTTTGCAATAACTGTACATTTAAAACAGGAATAAAGTAATTCTAACGTTACTTGATTACCTCTCATCTCAGTTATATGTCAATATATATTAACAAAATATAAACACTCTACAAGATATGAGACTTAAGTAATCAAGATCATATGATTGGACAGCCATTTAAACCCTTGGCAGCTGTGGGCTCTATGTATATATCAAACCATCCATGCTAGTCATCACTTAACCAATTAAAGCAACAAAAATAAATATTCTACAGGATATGAGACTTAATTAAACAGTGTCACATGATTGGGCAGCCACTTAACCCAATCGTATATCAAGCATTTAACCCATAAATATCAAGGCCCCAGTTGGGCATCTACTTAACCCACCCTGTAACCTCTGTGTTCTTCACTTATTTATTTTATTATATCTATAAATGCCCAGGCACCAATTCTATGCAAGATAGAATAAAATTTATAATTGTAAATTACTTTTAAACTTATTTAAAAGATTCTTATATTGTAATTATTCTATGGCTTAGCTCAGTTGAGGTTATAGGATATGGTCTTCGTATAAGAGGCAAATAAGGATGATAAAAACATCTATAAACAATAATTCTATAATGTTAATTTAAATATGTTCTAAGCATCTATTCAATAATAAAACTGTTGCAAAATTGACAATTATTACATTTATTAGAGTATAGTAGATGAAGATTGGGTATCTTTTTATCCACATCACCACCTATTCTAAGCAAAGTAGAATATATTAATAGTACTGTAATATGATGATTTATCATCTTCAGACAGATTATATAAAACTCGATCTATACTAGCAAATTTAGATATTCTAGAACTATGTGATGTTAACCAGATGTGTGTGTGTGTGGAATTGGAGAATTGAACGTATATATAATCAAGCAATTCATATGGGATATTAATTCAATAAAACATTTATTAGAAATTAAAAGACAAAGTAAATGATAAATAAACAATAAAAATATTATTTTATGCACTTTGCTAACCAATTACATTGCCCTTATAGTAAAACCAAAATTGACTAATATTTAATATACGAATAATATATTTTAGAATATGTGCGTTTTTATAACATTGTAAATATTAGTATTTCTAAACATACTTTTTATTAGCTTATTTATAGAACTTGGATGATGCCATAAATCAATCATCTTTTATACATATTATAAAAATTTATACAACACTTATCTGTTATAATCAATGTATATACCATCTAACATTAACTATACAAAAATTAAAGAAAGGCAAGGAAAATAATAGCCAAACACTTACACCTATATATGTGAGGGTTAAATAATATCTCCAAACTCAATCTAAATAATCCAATCGTCCCTGACCATTTCTACCTTCAATTTATAACAGACAAGGTTTTAATTCTTTATTTTTTTAAATAAAATTCATTAGCGAAATTAAGCATAATAAATACAATTAAATAATAATAATAATAATAATAATAATAATAATAATAATAATAATAATAATAATAATAATAATTTATAGCATCATGCACACACTCGAATATATATAATCACCTATAGTATAATTTCTAGATCATACAATATAGACTATCATATTATAATAACATGAAGTTACATTGTTTCATTTTTTTAAAAGAATAAAAAATAAAATAAAAATAATTGGTTATACATCTGTTGTACTCAGTAATGAAAATATTTATCAATATCCCATCATTACGTGTTAAGTTTTTTTTTTTAAATTTAAAAGTTGAAAGAAACATACATATTACTTTCAAAGACAACAGTAAGTTATAACATAAAAAAAATGTCTATTTGATTGTTAAAGCATAATTTGTTAAGTATTTTTTTATATCCTAGAATTCCGTGACAGGTGTGATGAATGACATTTGCATGCATTGAAATTATCTATTAGATATACGGGAATAGCAATGTTATACAGTAAAAAATTATCCTCTTGATACAAGATTAAATAGATAATTTTTTTCATTTTAAATTTGATTTTGTAGAATATTGATAGAAAATTCTTTAGATTGAAAATCAAGCGTTTGATTATAGCGTTTAACAAGAAAATTTTAGCTAGCTTTATTTTAAATAATTTTGTCATTTTAACATTATTTACTTTTGGTAATACTTTAAAATAAATCATAATTACTTATCTTATGTGACATCCAGGTATTTTAAAGATAGTGAATATGGATCATGACTTTGGCAGAAATTTGGAGCTGGTTTCCTTTTTGGTCTTTCTCTTCATGGTTATATTACTCCAGTAGTATAATAGAAATTCTCCGTCAATATATTATTAGAATCCTCGCAATGTTTTTTTTTATATTTATTCTAATGCTCTTAGAGAGTTATTGATTCTTTTAAGTTTTTTTTTACATCTTCTCCCTTGGATTTTTTTTACAATCTTCACGTTTTAAACTCTTTGTCTCTCATCACTCACGCCCTCTGTGTTTCTATGACAATCAACTTTGGAAGTTTGCAAGAAATATTATTTATAAAAATTTTAACAATACAATGTTTGAATGGAATAACATAATAAAAATAAAAAAATATTAAATATTAATTATTAATTTTAGAAATATTATTCACTATTATACAAATAATCTTTATCATTTTTAAACATAAGATTATGAACAATACATAATCAGTAAATAATAAATAAAATATAGAAAAGAAAATTCTAATTAATATTATATCTATGTTTCTGCTTATTATGACATGTAAATTCTCTACTACATATAAACATCCCTAATGTTGTTCATCCTTCTCTTTTACTACCAAACACATAATCCAAAGCTCTACCAATCAGTACACCAATTGAAGTTGTATTTTTTTTTCAAAATCCTAATTTTAACTAGCAAATCTCACCACAATTTAAGTTTAATTTTCCCAAAACTCAATTTTAGATATTAAATTATATCACAATTCATTTTTCTCAGCTAATTATCTTTAGACATTGTTAGTACAAATGTGACCTTCCCACATTTCTTCCTGGTGCCACCCTGGAAGGTTACTATATATATATATATATATATATATTGTAACCTATATATATATATATATATATATATATATATATATCATCAACCATTGTCAATCCACTGCAGGATGAAGAACTCTCCAAATTCAATCCATCTTTTCCTATCTTTAGCTTTTCTTCTCCACATCACCCCTGCACACTTTCTTATTTCATCCAACCATCTCACATGTTGTCTCTTTCTGGGTTTTTTACAATCTCTTGGAACCCAGTTTAAAATTTCAATTGTCCATCAGTTATCATCTCTTCTAACAATATGTCCAGCCCAACTGTACTTCAGTCTTTTAATTTTTTCAATGAGGTCAGTAACACCAGTTTGTTCTCTTACCCTTACATTGTATTTTCGATCCCTTCTTGTTACTCCCAACATGCATCTCTCCATCATTCTTTTGGTGGTCTGAAGTCGCTGTATTGCTTTTCTATTAAGTGTCCAAGTCTCAGATCCATAAGTAAGAACTGGCAAAACACATTTATTTAAAACCTTCCTTTTTAAACACATAGGCATATTTCCTCTTAGTATCAAGTTATTTCTACCAAAAAGCACTCCAACCGAGTTTAATTCTATGATTAATTTCATCCATTATATTTCCCTCTGTATTAATAATCTGACCAAGGTGTTTGTAACTGTTAACTTCTTCTAACTCATGATAATCAATCTTTATTTTCATATTTTGAGAAAATTTATTAAACATTACTTAAGTCTTTTTAACATTTATCTTTAATCCTACTTTCCTACTTTCATCTGATAACTCCTTAAACATTTCCTGTAGGTCTAAAGCATTATTTGCAAAAACAACTACATTATCTGAAAAATTTAAATGACTTAAATAATCTCCATTTACTTTCACTTCTTTAATTTCCCATTTTAATCCACAAATACTTCTTGTAGCACTGCCGTAAAACGTTTAGGAGATATGGAGTCACCCTGTCTTACACCCTTTTCAATGTTGATTTTCCTACTATCATTATGTAATCTAATTGTTGCTGTTGCATTTATATAAATATTCTTCAAAATATGACAATATCTTGGATATACACCTTGATGATCCAATGCTTTAATCACTGAAGAAATATTTATAGAATCAAATACCTTTTGATAGTCTATAAATCCTAGGCATAATGGCAACTCATATTCGTTTGTCCTTTCTATAATTTTTTTCAATGCCTGGATATGATCTACTGTTCTAAACCCACTTTTAAATCCAGATTGTTCTCTTGGTTGGTGGAAATCCAATGTTCTCTGTAGACGAGTAGTAATTATCTTAGTAAAAATTTTGTATAAGACTGATAAAAGACTGATAGGTCTGTAATTTCTAATATCTTCTTTATCACCTTTTTAAAATATTAATATTAATACTACATTCTTCCAATCATCTGGTACATCTTTATCATTTAGACATTTGATATATAACTTTGCTAAAAAAATTTCGAATTCTTCACCTGCTTCATTTAATATATCAATTACAATTCCATCATTACCGGGAGCCTTCTCTTTCTTCATAAATTTAATTGCATGTCTCACTTCCTCATTCAAAATTCTGGGCAATTTGAGAGAATAATATATATAGGAGGCACTTGTTCTTTATTACTATATAATTCTTGATAAAAGTCTTCTACACGTTTTATGATGTCATCTCTCTTTTTAGTAATATTGCTATTTTTTTTTCTTATTGCAGATATAAATTTCCTACCAATACCAAAATGTTGCTTTACACTCTTTAGACTTTTATTCTCTTCTACAGCTTTCCTTGCTAGTTCACAATTATACTTTCTTATATCGTTTACAACTCTTTTCTGCATCATTGTTGTATATCCTCATATTCCTTTTTTTCTTTATAAATTCTCTAGTCTCAGTAGAAATTTTACAGGTCAATTGCTGCTTTTTTCTACCAGCTATCTGTGTTTCAGTTTTTAAAAGTGTATCACTTATTTTCCTATTAATGTAATTTAAATCCGAATCATGTTCAAAATCTACTAATACTTGAAACCGATTTGTAAGTTCTAATTTAAATTCATTAGAATGTTTCTGAAGATTAGGAATATCAACTGTAAATATCGTTTTCCTTAATAATTTTTGTCTCTCTAGTTTTACATTAACATATATCTTACATCTTACTAATCGGTGATCACTTCCTGTGTTAAATTTATTAAGAACATTACAATCTTGAAATATGTATTTTCGGTTAGTCAAAATATAATCCAATTCTGCTGTACCTTCATTTGGATGCTTTTATGTCCATTTCCTTTTAATATTCATGCTACAAAATTTTTTTTCATGATACAGCCATGAATAGTCTAAAAGAATTTTTTGCCAAGATTTCATAGCTTCAGGCCAGGATTTAAATTTTTTAAATGGTATTTTTGCATTAGCAGTTATTCTTATCTTATGTTTATTCCAGAATGTTTAAATTAACTTTTTCCTAATATTGGGATAATTTTCCATTCTGCTATATACAATGATAATTGATTCATATGGCCATTTATTCATACAAGCATTCTAGGCCATTTCTCTAATTCGTATTGATTTCTGTTTACATCTGAAACTATCACTGTAGACTTTTTCAATTTGTTGTCGATGTTTTCTTTCTTTGAATTATATTCCTTCTTTTTATAGTATTAATGATATGACCTATCCCCTACTGTTGATCTCCATTTGCACAATTTGGTGAAAAGTTTTCATGTTTAATTAAAGTATATCATCAGTATTTTTCAATTTATTTGATATTGTCAACTTTGTAATCGTTCCTCTCCTCAATTTACATGTTTACTGTACTTCATCTTGCTTTGTCATTTATCATTTACATAATTCTGACAAGTGACCTGTAAATTGACAATTAAAGCATTTTGTTTCATTTTAAATATGCACTTAATATTTTACATGATTTTTTCTTTCTGGAACAATAATAAGCAGATGTTCTTTGAACTGTTTACTAATCTCTTGCCGTTTTGCCATATTTATATTAGTTTCTGAAGAATTACTCTCATATTTCTGACAGTTTTTATATAGTCTACCATGGCTTCAGTGGTGAATTCCTGTTCAATAGTAATATTGTACATTAAATCCTTCTCACTTAGTAATATTTAACTAAGATTTGTGTCTCTTATTTCACCATAATAACTGATGCAGCAGCATTTTGTTGATATAATTATTTAAGTCACAGTTCTTCACCAATGTTTATAGGACCAAGTCATATTTATGGATATTTTCATTTTATGAATGAATCTTCGTCCAAAAATAAAGATGTGTCATAAAGTGTTCAACATTATTGTTTTAAAATATGTATTTAGTTTTATCAGTAACTTTTCATAGGATATTTCTTACATTAGCTTGAGATTCATTAAAACGATTTGCCATATTTGATATATCTTTGCAAAAACATTCACAAAAGCATTGCAACTTTAAGTCTATCATGTGTTATCACATTCATAAGCATATAATTTTCAATATTAGCACATATATTTGGCAGAGGCCCAGATTTTATATTTCAACAAATGCTTTTAATTATAAAACTAGGTGGAATTGCTTCTAGAAAGTCACTTGCTTCACAGCTCTCTTAAAAAACTTTAAAAAGTCAGTTTTGTTGCAGTCAGAGGTATTCCTTATATGTACTCGTCCCTTTAAAAACCTTATTTGCTGTTTGTGTGCTTTTTCATTCACAATTCTTAGCTTTTAGTGTATTTTTATCATTATTTCACTGTATCTACCATCTGCTCATCTACAATAGACAACCATATTTTTTCCCGTTTGATGGATAGTTGACTGTCTTATGGATCACAGAGGATCTTATTTCCTCTTACACTTTTGAATTCATTTCCTACTGCAGTTCTTTTAACACACACAACATTTTTATCATTTTTTTTAATGTGTTGTTTCAGTTATTTAGGTCATTAAAAACTATTCTTTTCTCATATCCCCTCCCTCTGGGATAATAAACTGCCTAAACTTCTAATCAATTTTTGCATTAGCTAACTAAAGTTAACATTAACAATCTCTCCAGTGTGGATTTACTTCATTTTTTAAATCAAATTATTTAGTTTTCCACTTCAAAAATGTTGGCTTTGTATAATTCTTAACTCTTCCAAACATTTTAAATATGGCTACTGCCCCTAGCAGCAAAAATGTGCAAAAACCTAATTTACAACATCAAAGACCTTCAAAACTTCCAAAAAATTTATCTAAATTAAATTCCAAACAAAATTTTAACTTAAACACACTATCAGCATTTAATTCAAGATCTCCATATCCTGACCTTCTTGATTTTCCTCCTGTACATGCTGAGGCTTACACCATAAAAAACAATCCAAAAAGGTTAATCTGACCAATCATAATGTTTCTCCAAGCACAACTGGGAATACTAAAAATTTCTTGCCTATGGGGGGAAAATCAGCCAGTTAGGCCTAAGAATAATGCAGAAACATCAACCATCTCTGAGTCCTCTAAAAACATAACACACAATAATTACTCCAACAATGATGCTATGCATGATTCCCTGTTTTAATATACCAGCACAACAAAGTCTGCCAATATTACTCCCACTAATATCAATCACAATATAGAGACATCCCTTATTAACTATCCTTCCATAAGTATCTCCCTAAAACCACAGCAAGTCTTTGCTAATTCTTATGCTCAGGCCACATCCAGCACAACACCAAAAAATCCCAATACAACCACACCACAAACATGCCAAGATGAGTTCTTTCAAAATATGTATGACCTTGATGAAAAAATCCTAATAATCACCAATCAGACATCTCAGCAACCTTGATTCCTACTAAACAACACACACCAGAGTATCACACTGTGATCTTAGAACAATTTAATGACACAGTTCCACTGCTTCTCTTCAAATCACTTCATTTCTCTCTGAGTTATTGTTCAGTCATTCTGGCAGTTACAGATTTATAACATGGACTCCACAAATTTGCAGCACAGCAGTTCTATGATCTTATTAAACTCCATAATCTAACTGACAGTATACATAAAATCCTCACCTTCCCCAATGACTGGTACATTGCAATACAGTTTCACAACACAATACAAAAGCAAGCTTTCAAAACAGTTTCAATTTTTTACACAATATATTCCTGGTTACAATAGACAGCAATAGATCATCTCTACTTAAGAGTTTTATCAAAATTTGTCACATAGGGATAGAAAGTCAGCACCTATAGACATATCTTGAGGAATTTGGACAAGTTACCTCATTTGAGTACATTAGGAATCCTCTCACTGATGGCCTCACCTTCACTAACACAGCCTCGTTTCAATTCTCCCTTAAAAAGGGCAGTTTCCTGAAAGTATTCCCACAATAATAGTATCCAATCTATCACCTTTGATCATACTTTATTATGGGCAACTGGTCACAATGTTTCATCTGCAAAAACTGTAACCACCTCATTCAAAAGTGCCCTCTAAAAATGCAAATCTTGCCAGAAGGAAAAAGGCCTAAACCACATCTGTGTTCCACACAGCTGCAACAGAAATGAACTTCCTCCCTCAGTTAATCTGTCATTTCCATCTGATACTAATTCAATCTTTCAACATTTGGCCACATCTTACCTTCTACTAAGACTCCTGTTTACTCTAGGCCACATAATTTTGAATTCACTCACAGCCTACCTCTCACAGTTATAGCTCTACCACAGGTCTATCCTTCCTTGATAGACACATCCAATAATTCAAACTCAGAAATCACCCTGCCTGATTCTACCAACTCTGTACCTTTCACAAAGTGTGCACACTCTAACCCATCTGATAGTGACACCAACTCTCCATGGGCAGAGTTCCATCCTTGACTTTCCCAGTGAAACTGTAATAGATCCTCTTATGAAACCCAGGACAAGTCTCAGACATACCGAATGTACAAGGAAAAAAAGAATACTTTCAATGTAGAATTCTCTGGTTTTAACGTAGGCCACATCGGCCTACTCCCTTCACATTATTTCACTATCCCCAGCTGAAATTTTCTTGGACAGTGGTTCATCAAGTGACATCAACAATAAATCATTGTGCAATTCTGGCAGGAGAAGAAAGAACTGTGCATCTCATCTCTCACAACCCAATTCATCCCCTCTCACTATAAAAAATTCCTACTGTTTCTCCTTTTCTTATGTCCATCTTCATGTCACTATGTCCTTATCTCTGTTGTTGGTTTAAACATTTGGGCCCTTAATTCAATCCACAGGCTTCTTGCTCTCAAACATTGGTTTGAACTCAACTCTCCCAATAACCTCTTCCTAGCTGAAACTAAACTCTCACTCACATTAACTACAGGATTTACTCCACTTTTTCCACCTTCAGTCTATTCAAGTATTTTATCTGCATGACTTCTGCTGAAAGATTCACCATCCTCATAGATACATGTGCCTCTCCTTCCACCTTTTCCATCATACATATTGACACTCACTCTATTACCTTGGAGTTTCAATTTGGGCACTTCAGAAAATTTGTAATTTGTTTATACTTGCCCTCCAATGATAGTGACACCCTCATTAAATCTATTATTCACCTAATCAAAACACCACACCTACCATGTCTCTTCCCATTCTTTTTCTGGATGATTTCAATATGGGCCACCAGTCCTTTACAAACAAATATCTACATCTCTTTTTAGGGGCTTACGGTGTGGCCAGGGCTTTTTGATTGCCCAGACCTACTCTTTCTACACCTGTAAGCATCAGACCCTCATTAATTTAACATTCTACTCTCCTAATATCCATTTCATGATTGAATCAGTCCAATTCCACACCATAGCTTTTCAGATCATAAGGCAGTACACCTTTCTCTTGACATTAACTCTGGTCACCCAATAAACCTTGGCCTCAGAAGAACAATACAATTCCTCAATAAACAAATTACATCAATAGCTCTGATTTCAAATATATATATATTGTACCAATCAGAATGAAAGTGAAGATCGAATCTAACCGCAAAAACAATATCTGCACTACAAGGGCACCATCTAGGCATTTGAGCCTAGAAAAATTTATAAAGTAGGCAGATACGCGCTGTTAAGCTTCCACTTTATTTAAATATTCCGATCGTTAGCCCAAGTCACTAGCTCAGTGGAGATGCAGAGATAAAAATCTATATCTTAATTTATATCTTAAATATCAAAGAGTAAAAGCCACTGCCAGAAATTAACATATAAAAATATTTATTTACGCACATATAAAATAATATTTAAATTTTGAGGAATAAGTTTAACATTTTAGATTTTTCTATTGATCTTTAATTCTAAATTTAAGTAGATTTCAAATAATGAGTTTACTATTTATTTAGAGGGTCGAGTATGAATGGACTACATAGGTCTGCATTTGAAAGAAAAATATTCTTCCCTGATTTAACCTTAGGCAACAAATTTCACAATCAACTGGTGCCAATCCATCTGATACATTCATGTATTCAATGTAGCATGATACGACAACACAAAATACTATATTGTCAGGAATGTACATCTGAACAATAAGTAGAAATAGAGAAGACATTGACTCTCCACCAACAGGAATGTGACATCTGTTGGCAAGTAGATCAATAAACAAAAAACTCCATAGGAATGGACTGCGGTCTTCTGCCGACTTACAAACCCATCCATAGGCAAACAGAGGGTGTGTGGCATATATCTATAATCCTGCCCATAGCGGACCTCATACTACATCTACTAATTACACAAATATATCCAATCCATTGAACCAATTCAACTACGAAATGAATAACCTAAGTTTACCCTCCCTTAATACAACTTTACAAAACTATATAGCCATTCATGCCCGACTTAATTTTAACATTTAAATAAGTTCGCACAGATTTGTTTAAAAATGTTGGGTATAGATCGATTACATAGATTCCACGGTCAAAAACATTTCAAAATAAACATAAACGATCAAAATACAAAATTATTGATACCGACAATCGCAGAGGGAAACTTATAAGTAACCCAATAGTATTCACCATAAGATACTTGCGTTGTCACCAATAACTTAAAAGACATCCGAATAAATACATTTTAGATACTCACCATAAGGTATCATTATTTATCGAATGTCTATATATTTTGATCAAATATGAAAACCAAAATATAATTAAATGCAAACGAATCCATGCAAGCGTCTATAAACAACTTAAATTTCATACATTTAAATAATCTTTACAATAAGAAAAAAAAATGGAAATGATGTTTATCAATCGGAAAACATATAAAATTAAACATTATTAATTTGATTTAAAAACTTACAAAAGTCAGATAAGAGTCCGTTTTAACATTTAAGTTGGCTTTTTTATCAATTTGTAAAACTTGACGAAAGTTCTTGATTGATTTTAATAATTGTTCATTTCATATAGCTTATGGTAGAAGAGTCCAGGTTTAGCTTTTAATTCCCGTGACGCCTCCGTTGGAAGGTAATGTTCTGGAGATGGCAATAGCTGGTTCAAGGTATCACAGTCTTTTCATTTTTTTTATACAGAGTGTGGTATGTGCGTCATACCACATCTCTCAAACACACAACACTGGAACTGTCCGAAAAAACTGTATTTCCCTTTTTATATTATCCACATGGATTCAATCAACAAAACGTCACTAATCCATCACTTTTGTTAGGGTCTGAGCCAAGGCCTAGTGCTTCCATTGGTCAAGCTAATTTCTCTTTCTTCTCTTATCTAACTTTTCATCTGACTTTTTAATTAAACAGCTTTTAGATAATTAATAAACAATCATTTCCATTTACAGATTACAGGAATTAATTAATACCTGTTTTTATTTTAACTTACGTTATTTTTTTATTAAAATATTTTTATATTTCAATCTTGTATTTTTTTATTTAAAAAAATACGTTCAAATACTTTTTATTTTTGTTTATGAAAAAAATATTTTTAAAGTTTAGCCTCTGTGCGAATATATATATGTTTAACAAACATTTTTAATTTTAGCGTTTAGTTTTTTTACTCTTATTTGCGAACTTTTAAGTTTTTATTTTAAATTAATGTAACAACATATTTATGTATCGTTACAATATATATATATATATATATATATATATATCAATAGATGGAATTTTACCAAAACCACCGAACAAGCATATATTTGTTTAAATAAACATCAAAAGAGTCAGAATTCACTATCTCTTTCATTTGCTTCACCTTTAGATCAGCTGATTTTAAGCTAATTTGCTATCATCAGTGAAGGATAGGGCTAGAAACTAGATCTAAACACTGACTCCAAGTGTTTATGCAACAAGTTTCTATCAGTTTGCAGGCATGAATTTTTCAGACATATAATGTCTTCAAACCCAGCCTAACAAGCCAGATAGCTACATGGGTCTGATATCAGTTCAGTTTCACCACGTAGTCAAAGCCTCTGCAATATATATCATTGCAAAAATGTTTAAAGGTACATTTATGAAAACCACAAACCAAATTATAATCACATAACTTGCTATCACTTGTATTATGAACAATAGATGATGTTTTATCAAAACCACTGAAACATCATATATTTGTTTACATAAACATCAAAAGAATCAAAATTCACTATTTCTTTAAAAGATTTTTGCAATGTTATATATTTCAGAGGCTTTGGCTATGTGGTGAAACTAAACTGATATGAGACCCATGTAGCTATCTGACTTGTTAGCCTGGGTCTGAAAAATTCATGCCTGCAAACTGACAGAAACTTGTTGCATAAACATTTGGAGTCAGTGTTTAGATCTAGTTTTTAGTATATTCTTCACTGATGATAGCAAATTAGCTTGAAATCAGCTGATCTGAAGGTGGAGCAAACAGAAGAGATAATGAATTCTGACTCATTTGATGTTTATGTAAACAATTATATGCTTGTTCAGTGGTTTTGATAAAATGCCATCTTTTGATCATAAATACAAGCGATAGCAAGTTACATGATTAATACTTGTTTTTGTTTTTCACATATATCTTCATAAAATCAATATCCTTCAAATGGAGCCCATCTCTGCATGGTTGGCATTTGTGGAAATCCTGCAAGCTGCCATCTACGAATACATCTGAAATTCCAGAGGGCCACTCACGTTGCTGCCTTCCATGGACAAAATTTCAGAGCAACTGAATGATCAAGAGAATTGAATGTTAGACATTAGCACTATCATCCAATTGAAACTTAAATACTGTGATGCTCAAAAGACCTTGACCAAGTATATCTCAGTCAATGTCATTCAGAGGTAGATGGGAAATAAACACTGTTAGACCAGAAGTTACCTGGGGTGTCTCTTGGTTCCCACAGGAAACAAACTACCCCCTCATCGATCACAGTTGGCAACAAATTTTACATAGGTCTGGAATTGCTTCTTCATTTGAGAAGCCATTACAAGCACATGTTCCACAAAGCTAACATCCCTCCTTTCAGTATATCATCAACCTTAAATATCAACTTTGGTCCTGGCATCACCCAGGCCATGTTACTTAAGAATCTAAAAAGCTTCCCTGACCCTGGCCACCCCAGTCATCATGCCATCCCCAAGGTTTTCCTTCTCCACCTAAGCAGTTCGCCATCCTCATCATGCTCAACATGATAAACAAGCTAGTCTCAGGGATTTACATCATCAAGGGTCTCCATCTGGTAACATTGTTCCCTTTCCTTAAGAAAGAACGGGCACTTACTGAGCTCAAGAGACTTAGGTCTATTTTGATTACCCCTCTGCTCATAAAATGTATTGAGTCTACCATCAAAGTGTGACTAGAACAAATCATACTCCCTACTCTATCTGCCTCTCAGTTTGCTTGTAACTTGTGCTTCACTCTTGGGGCTGCCACACTTTTTAAGATGACAATCAAACATATTCAGCAGTCTTAAAGTGGCAGGTCCATCATGGTCCAACTAGCCATCTGAGCAGCCTTTGTTTCTGTTAAGGTCAACCTGCTCCTTGATTTCCACTGGGCACTTTGTTGTTTACCACATTTCTGAATTCCCTTTTTCTCAGGCTGGAACATGACCTCCCTGGTATCCTTATTTCTGGGCTAAGCAAAAGCATCAAATGAATTTCTTACATAGATGACATGGTTGTCTTATTTTCCTCAGTCAATCTCATTCCCAGGCTTCAACAGATCCTCACCTGGTACACAAAACACATAGGCTGGAATTTAGCAGAGACAAATCAGCAGCATCTTCTGGTAAAAAAATTCCTTCCAACTTCAGTGCCAAGCCCCATAACCTCCTCAGATGCCCCCTCATGCTGTCTCCTAAAGACATGAGGGTATAGATCTAAAATGTACTGTATTAAAAAATATCATCCACCCTCAGCACTATTATAGGCATCTACCTCTCTCTTTATGGGAAAGTCACCTTCCCCAATCTTCTAAGGTTTCCCGAAATCAGATATTACATCCCTGTTGTTCTACCTACGCATTCTTTTATATTCAAAATCAATGCCTTTGCACCCATTTTCTCTGGGGCAGAAAGATGGTGGCCATCAGCCTCAAGGGACTTGTTTTCCTAAATATCTCAATGTGTTGGGCCTGCACACCATTGACACTCTTCTGATCAAGAGATCTCACAATATTATCCTCATGCTTCTGTCTCTTTCCTGACAACCTTGTACATATCATTATCATGCCTACTAACACTTCTACTCCAATGGCAGGCCTGGGTCATGAACCTCACTCATTGCATCCATCAATGGCAAATTAATGTACTGAGAGGTTTTCAATCAGACCATAGACTTCTTCAATTTCTCCTATACATTCCTCAAACTTACCAATGCTCAATTAATCTTAAAATTCAAAAGGTGGTCCCTTGAGGCAAAGTTCCTTGATTTCTTCTTCAAAATCAACCTTCACTTTCTTCCACCAAGCAATTTTTGTCAACTATAGGTTTTTCACCAAGAACTCTCCCCTATGCCATCTCTGTAAAATCACAATAAAACTCTTCAGCACTTTCAACTTACAATTTCCCTTTCTGCTTGGAGTGAGATGTGTCATCAACTCCTGCCTTTCCTCACACAGGAACACCATATTCAACCTCCAATAATCCATAGAAACAGGAATATTTGCAATTACCAGACTATCAGTTTTCTTCATCTATGCACTCTGGTTGCTCCAATGTGCTATTATTTTTGACCAGAGAGTACACTCAGCAATTAAAAACTATTGGACCTAATTTACTCTTTTAAAACTAAAGATACCAACCTAGTCCCACTTCCACTCTTCACAGACACTTGGGCAATTATTCAACTCCCATTCTCCCAGCCTCTGTCATAGTACTCAAACATTTAAATGTTTGTGACCCATGTGGCACATGCTCAATGAAGACATGCATATCAGACTGGCCTGGATGACACACCCATTCCACTTCCCATTACCTTTTCACATGTATCCTTCCCTCTTGCTCCTGAAATTTCAATTTACCATGTAATCACTCCCTTGTAAATCTTAGTTTTTTTATGAATAAACTTTCAACACAGAGAAAAAACAATTGCTTTTGAGTGGTTCTGTATTTCCAGTTCACTGCAAAAATCTCAAACCTTTTATTTAACCACAGGTTAAACTGTCAAATTGTGCTAAATAATATATCTGGAGTTAGTTGGCAGCTGCATAATTATATTTTATAGCAGAAATAAAAGCAATGAATAAGGAAAGGTTTTAGAAAGATTATATATGGATAATTATATTTAGTAAATAAAGAAAAAACCAAAGTTTAATTAAATTATTTGGTAGTTTATTTCAGCAGTTACATAACTGTTTTTCACTGCTTCAATAAAATGCCTTGACTATATCAATAGAATACCTATAATACACCAATATATTTTTAAATAAATCACTTCTTCTTAATCTATATTATTTTTTGCATTAGCTCAGCAACAAATAAATACTATATCGATAGAATACCTTTATTATTCCAGTAAATTCTTATTAATAAATATTTTTTTCTATTTTTTTACATACATTGGCATGGCAGCAAATAATAGCTTTATACTTTTTGTTTATCCAAAACCACATTGTATTTCTGATTTACATCCATCTGTACATGAAAAAATTCATTCAAAAAAATATTGAGTGTAATATTTCCTGCAGGGGATATATATATATATATATATATATATATATATATATATATATATATATATATATATATATATATATATATATATATATATATATATATATATATATATATATATATATATATTGTGAGCATCTGAATGTGCACAAGGGTTTAAGATACTTTGTATCTGCATTAAATAGTTATATTGTATAAAAAAATGAAATAGTCTTAGAATTTTAAAATTTTTGCTGGAAATTGTTTAAAGCTTAAATACGGATTGCTTATGCAGTTTATTGACCAATTGATAGGTATTTATTAGTATTATTGTGGTTAATGAGGTATTTAATGTACAAGAAGGGGGGGTTGTTTATTAATGGAATTGATACATTTTGTCAGAAAATGCAAAGTTATCCTGTGTTAGTATAATATTAGTTGAATGGTTTCAAAATCCTTTATTCATTAATTCTTATCCTTTTGTCAATAGTTAATAGCAGTTTCAATTATATTTAGTTAAGATAGTTTAATATTTAGGTTGTAGTACATGTGCATGCATGTATATCTTTGCATTATGTTTCATTTCATTTTCATCTTTAATAACAGCAAACAATAGTACATTCACAATAAAAACATTTAAATTACAGTAATTATCTTAAATAATTTAACAAATATATATTTCTTTCCAATGATTAATAGATAGTTAGATCAATGAATTATTTTATAAATTGAATAAATTATTGATCATTTTTATTTGATAGTTAATTAATATTCATTTTTCTTTCAAGTTTGTAAAAGCTATTTATTTTATTATTTGTATTTTTTTTCTTGTCTTCATTTAGTTTTAAAAATCAAAGTGATTTTTTTTGAAGATTTGTTTTTGCATATGTAATTAGTTAGTTAGCAAGATGCGTGGGAGTAACCTGGTGAAAGGCAAATGAACTTTTCTAAAGAGAGAGCTTATAACAAAGATATCCAGTAGAAAATTGGCTTTTTGTAATGTAATTGTAACCAGTAAACAGTGGTTCATGTATTGTAAAAGTTAAAGCTAGTTGCTGAAGTCAAGTTGACTTTGAAAAGACTTTAGAGTAAAACTTCCAAAGGAGCTTAAGAACTTTATTATGAAAAGAATTAATTAAAAATGCAATTCTAAGGTTTAAAAAAAGGTATTTTCGGTTTACTATACTCTCTTCGATTTAAAAATTTCGGAATTAATCCCTTTATAACTATTACTCTTTTAAAAATGTATGTTAATAACATCCAGTTTACATTATTTTATTTAATTGCCATTTTAAATAAGAATGGTTTACATAAATATTATTGTTGTATCATTAAGCAACATGTTTATATATATATATATATATATATATATATATATATATAATATATATATATATATATATACATATATATATATATATATATATATATATATGGAAAACGCATGTAGAACTGTTCTATAGAATATATTTTAGTTTCTCACTATTTTTCGTGTAGTGTTCTTTGTGAAGATTATACATAGACTTAAGGATATGTCTATTTTGATAGATTATACTATTTTTAAGTTCATCATTGGAGATAACAGTATTAATTTATTTGATATTTCTGGAACTAATTTGTATTTTTAAATTAAGGAAATAAAACGTAAGCTACTTCTGTTTAAATTGAATAGAAGGACAGAAATGCAGGTAATTTTTGTTCTCTTCAATAAGGACGGAACATAAAACAAAGCATTATTAATTATGGAATTACTCAGGACAATTTAAAGTGTTAAATGCTATTCAGAAAAATACTAAGGATTATTGCGTATTTAATCCAGAACTACAATGGAGAATGTCTTATATTTTCCATATAATAAAGGAGAAATTAACTGCTGTGTGTGATTTGGTACCTCAAATAGATATGCTATGAAAACTGAAAGGTGCTGGGCATATTTAAGTTATGCTTATATTTTTTTAAGTTATAGTGCAGAAGTGTAATTTAGTTTAAATTCGTTTTGGAATGTGTCCCATATTATTTCGTAAACCTGAAACCGAACTTTGCAAGTGAACGTTTATTTTAAATTACAAAACTAATAACCTTTGTTTTTTTATTTTTTTTATTGCTTGTCATAATTAATATATATGATAGGTAGATAGGCTTATTTATTATTATGTTCATTTATAATCTGTGTTATTTTGATCTTAGAGACCGTCTCTGAAACGTATTTGAATGAGGAGTACGCTGGTTAAAAATTGATTGTATTCAAATAAGTTTTATTGTTCTTTTACGAAGTTAAAAGAAACAAGTATTTTTTTAAATTATATTATTAGAGAGGTTTATATTTATTTTGCATACTTTATTATCTCAAAGTGAGAATTATTTTTTTTTGAATCAACAAATGTATAATAGAAATAGTTTGTTAGATATGAAAGAAAGTTTGTTCATAATAATTATAAATATTAAATTTTAAAAGTAACCTAAAGTTTATTCTAAATTAAAAGTTATACCTTAATGCAATATTTAATTATCATATTACCTGCTTAGTGTGTAATTTAGAGTTAATTTTATACAATTTTATTTGCGGGTGTGTGTTTGTTTTGCACAATTATGACATTTGTTTGATAAAGTTCAGTTTGTGAATATTTTATGCATAAATTTCGTACATTGTCATGTTCTATTGAGTTGAACGGATTAGTATATTATCTGTATGTATTTATCTGCCAGCATGTATTTATAATGTTTGATATTTAGAGAAGCTATGAGAATAGAAAGAAATCTGATTGTGTTATAATGTCTGTAGGGATAAGAGATTTTGCTTATTTAGTATATGTTAATAATTTTCCATGAGTAGAGCCTAGTTTATTTTATATGCATATGATTAATGATATTTTTTGAAGTGATGTTCTTAGGGCCCTGGTGATGAGGAATTAAATCCCCACCAATAATATATTTAGAAGTAGATGAGTTATTGTTGAAATATGATTAAATGATGTTTAAGAAGTTATGTGACATTTTTCTTGGATTCCTGGTGCTGAGGAATAAGTTCCCCACCAATAATGCATTTAGAAGTAGATGAATTATTGTAGAAGTGTTCAGTAAGAGTTATTTGCTCCTCATGTAGATTTTTCCCTTATAATGTATAGTATGTATAATCAAGAAATATAGCTATGTGTTAATTAATAGGTGGCTAGATAAATTGTTAGATTAATTCTGGATGTAATATTAATGTCATATTTATTGATGAATTACGACATTCTTCGAAATAAAATAATTGTATGATATTTTCTTAATGAATGGAGAATTTATAGAAAAGATTGTTTTACATTATTGCTGCTTGAGCATGCACACACACGCGTAATATAAATAATTTCACGTATATAAAGTATAGAGATATTGAAATTAAAATGAGGAATAAATGTTTTTTGTTTTTAAATACATTACATTCACTTAAATAAAAGTATAAAGTTATTGAGATTTAAACGAGAAATAAATATTTCAAAATACAGTGTATTTATTTAAATAAAGGTTATAAATAATCAAATCATCCGAATAAACATGATTTTGTTGCTATGCATGAAATGTATATGTAATCAAAAGCAATTATTTAGTCAATTACAGAACGTTGCTTTTGTTGAGTCACATATAATTAATTTGATTTATTTTGTTAATCAAGAGTAATATCCTCTCCAAAGTATTTATTTTTTTTGTGCTAGTAATATAAAATATTGTTTATTTATTGCTGTAGATAAAACATGTAGGCAAAGCATGTATCTGATGTCAGGATATTTAAGTTTGTTATTAATTTGGTTTGATAGTGGGGATAATCCAAGACTGATGTTCAAAGTTTATTTAATAATTAAAATCTGTAAAACAAATAGTCCATTTGGAAATATCATGTTAACCAAGTTTATTTTATTGTAATAAATGATTTGTTTTAGTTATTTAAAATTGTGTCTGGAGTTATTCTTGTGTACATTCGTGTTTCCATTTCCTCATCTCCACTTTTCATAAATCTATTATGAAATAATAGATATATTATTTTAGAGTTATAATACTAAATTTGCTAGTGTCTGACAATATTGTATTTCTTAATCCAAACATTATCAAGAACAGTTGCTACTTGATAAACGTATTAGAAAGGTTGCCAGGTCAGTATATTTGTGAGATGATGATATGAGATTAAAATACCTTATTTCTGTCATTATCTTATTATTGAAACACAGTAAAATGTTTAGTCAATTTGTTTTATTATATTTTTATCATACTTTAGAATTATAATTTAAGGACCAATATATTTTATTTATTTAACTGTGTTTGTTAAATTCCCTGGGATCTTATTGTTTATTTCTTGATTGGCATTAAAGTAGATGTTTAGATTATGATATGCCAAGTCATAGAATTGTTTAAGAATATGATTATAGCAAGCTGATATATGTTAAACTTGGATGAAGGAAGAAATTAAGTTTAAAGTATATTTAAATAGACTGTACCAAATAAACATTATGACTCTATCATATAATTAATTAACAAAGGAATTTACATTATATTAAATGTTTTGTAATATTTCTTCTTTTATTCATTTATTATCATATATCTTATGAACTGCCTATAGCCTCCCACTGAGCTGAGCTGAACATAAACTTAAATATAGAGTCTCAGTAATAATTTTGTATTATATATCTTATTATATTGTTCTATTCATTAATAGAACTGGCGCCTGGGCATTTCGTTCATGTAATGTATATGAGCGGTGTTGGGAGTGTAGGTTATATGTATATATATATATATATATGTGTGTGTGTGTGTGTGTGTAGGATTCTTATTTTTTTACTGGTAAAATAAAAAACTAAAAAAAGACAATAAATCACTTTTACCATCAAGTAGCACATTTATAGATGTTCGTATTTTTAAAAAAAAAAAAATCAAATATTTTGGAAAATTATCATCATTGCCAAATTTACTTCTCTATTAAAATCATCCATACTGTATTTTTTTCTATTTAGGTTTAAAATAATTATTTTAACTTCACTAAGCTGGACTTTTTTAAAATTCTAAATGAATAGAGTTGGCACAATATTATAAATTTTCATCTCAATTTTTGTATCATTATCTTATTTTGAGGGATGGCATTTGTAGGTTTAATAAGAGTGCAATATTAATTTTCACGTTCATATATTACTTTAATTCATCAAAGACAGTTATGATAAATTAATGTATCAGTAGTTTTTAAGTTTTTTATCATTTACTGAATTTTTCCTGCTACAAAATTTTATATTTAATTCCTTTTTATATCTGCAAATGATATTTGAGTTCGTGTAGTCAAATCACTAATAATGAAATCATTAGCATAAATTAGTCTCAATTTTTTTAGTCACCTCAAAATAAACTTTATAAAATTCTATGAGTAAGTATGGTCCTGAAAATAAAAATTGAATTTTATCATTCACTAAATGTTTCCATTTAGTAATAATAGTAGATGTTTATAAAAATTGAACAAGTAATTTTTTGCGAATAAGATTGAAATTAAACTTACTTATTAATACAATTTTAATCTTGGTATATGATAGTTTATAATTTGATCAAAAATTTCTGATTATAAGCATTTATGTAATATGAAATTCTTTTTTATGTGATTAATAGATGTTCTGTGGTTAGATACCACTGTTTTTGTACATGATTGCATGTCAGTACTTTCACAACATTTTTGCCTGGGAAATGTATTTGTGATACTTAATTCTTGTGGGTTACAGAAATATTATAGAAACATTCTGTTTGACCCTACATAATCACAAACTATTAATTTAACATGTTTTTTCCCCAAAATTTGTCTATTATATCATAGTGTGTATTAAATATCTGAAAAAAATCTTGTCAACGCAATCAGTGTTTACCATGAATAAAACAGTCATTTCTCTGACCTCTGATTTTAAAGATAAAGGTGATGTTTAGTAAAATGGCACAGCTATCATTGTTCCAAGCATGAGTGAATACGATTTACAATCTGTTGATACATCTGTGAATTCTAAGAATGAAAACAAATCCTAAATTAGATATTTTAGCAAATCATTGACAATGCAGATTTTGTAACAGGTTGACTTGCTTTTTTTTTAAAAAAAATAGACATCTAAAACTTACATTATCAAATTATTTTCTCTATAAAATGTGATTTACTTATTATAGACAACTATATTAGTTTTTACTTTTTTTATATAATTTGGCATTAATAAATATCAAAACTTTATGTTTCAAAAGATAAACTTTATTGAGACTCAAAAAGAGTTACATAAGTTACATTTAAAAACATTAGGTCTTAGATACAAATTGATTCATGATATTACATATGCCATCAAGGTGTACAATCTTGATTGTGATAGGAAAGAAAACATTATTTACACTAATTAAAAGAAAAATAATTACTACATAACAAGATACATATGTCAAATTAGGTTTACAAAAAAATTTTAAATGTGATATTGAGAAAAATATGTGAAAACACATGATAATATGAATGAAAACATATGGAGGAAGGTTTGAAGTTGGTGTTAGATTAATATATGACCCCATAAAAATTGGGCTCATTTAGTGAGTGCTCTATAGTATTCATAGCTAAATATTATTGTTCATTTTTACATAAATCCCATGTGAAAAAAAATGGAAAAACAAAAGTCAGCATGAATTGTATCTTGGCAAAATGGAAAAAGACTGTTTCTGTATAAATTGTATTTTGGGAAATTAAAAAAAATATTAGTTCAGCATGAAATCTTGAGAAAAAATAGTAGGGAACATGAATTACATCATAGGAAAAAAGAAAAACATTAGTCAGCATGAACCACATTTTGGGAAAGTGGAAAAATACCAATTTAGCATGAATTGCATCTTGGCAAAATGGAAAAATCCCAATCAGCAGAAATTGCATCTTGGAAAAATTAAAATACATACTAGGTTAGGATGAATTACACATGGGGAAATAGAAAAATGCCAGTCTGCATGAATAGTCTCATAGGAAAATTTGGAAAAGAAACAGTTATCCTGAGATAGAATCTTTAATAGTGATAGTATTGAGCAATTTTTTTGGAATAATGCTTGAAAACTTGCAACTGTTATACATGAAATGAACTAAGATTTGCTGTGGGACTTTTTAAAAAATATATGTAATTATGTTTTATTTTATCCTTGACATGGTGCAAAAATTATCTTCATTAAAGATGGTATTGAGCAAACATTTAAAATTTGAAGTAAGAGCTCTTGGAATAAACAAGATGACAGAACTAAGACTTACATATAATATTAATATCATTCACTTCATTACTTTTTCTGTCAATAGTGGATTATAATTATATGAAGCATTGTAAAAGTAATGAAGAAAGTAAATGATAAAAAAATTATCAAAATATTAGTTATATTATTTTTTTAAGTTTATTATATAAAATGTTATTAAATTTTATGTACTTGGTCACATAAAAAACAATTCAGAAAGTAAAGTCTACTCCAAGTTTTGATATATATATTTCTACTTCCTCATTATTAATAACAATAGAAAAATACCAACATAGATAAATAAATGAAATTAATTAAACCGAGTAAACTTTCAATGTGTGAGTATCACAGTAAGGTTATTCTTTTGAGAATCTAAAAGATCCAAGTTTTGCAAATTTGAAATCTTTTTTCACATCAATATTACTCAGTTACATTGTATCAAATTTCTGTCTCATATTACAAATTTGTTTTACATTCTTTCATTTTTACTTTTAAATATATTCGATAGTTTTTTGTAAGACTATCATTTCCTTCAAAATTTAACTTTTTTAGGATGTTAAAATAAATAAAAAATGCTATCAATAATAATAATGCCTGGAATTCTTGTAAAATATCCGATTAATATAATTAAGATCAATTTATTTACCTGGATGTGAATTTATGTTCACTACAATATTACTTGGATCAAAGATTTGTTTAATTTCATATTGGTATATTATATAGCAATGGTTAAATTGGTTTAATCATGTCCAGTTTAACATCTGATGATTTAATCATGTTCCTGTTTAAAAAACCAAATTAAATTATAAAATTTATACTGAGGATTTAATAGTTTAATCGTAGTTTGATTAAGTTTGAAAAAGAATATTTTATTTTATTATTAATTGTATCATGAAATAGTTATTAAAAAGATTTATACAGATATATACAACAAGTATTTATTTACAAATTAATGCTACAAGAATAGATAAAGTAATATTTAAAATGGCATTGTGTAATATTAAAAATAACATATTCATCATGGAAATACTATTGTAATTACCCTATTTATATGACGGATCCAATCTACAGATACACAATCGTGTGTTTCATTATTTTAATATTTTCACAAGCTTTCTAGAACTAATCAATAATCACAACAAAATCATTGGAAAATTTTATAAATAATATTAAAAAATTCATACTTAACTATGAATATATAATGCAGATATTTCCACTATCAGATTAATTCTCTTTTGAATAAAATTTAACATCCCCATATTTGAAAATTAACAACCAACTCATTTATTTCGGCAATTTTTAAAATCAAAAAGATTTTTAAAAATGAATGTTTAAATACATTTTTAAATATCCGCTGCAACTAAATTCCAGTTGCAATATTATTCTCGGAAACATACATCGTAATTATAATATAACTTCTGCTCGTGTTCCAGTAATAAAATTAATCCCATGACAGGTGCTAAACATCTCCTGCAATCTCATTAGAATAGATTAGATACAGTTTGAAGATGAAATAAATGTTTTTACTGTAACGTTTAAAAAACATTATTCTAATATTAGGATTCATTAAAAAAAAGAAATCTAGCTTCTTTTTTTTTCAAATGCAAACATACTTTAATAAAAAAATTAATTGAAATATTTAAGAAAAATAAATAATAAAATATTAAATTGATAAAAATTATTTCATATCTGTAATTTCCATTATTGGTTTAGTTAATATTATCTAAAATTAGTATCAATTTGTATTGTAGCAGAAAATAGATTATATCTTTCCAGGAACAAATATGTAAATAAATTTACAGCTTGCACACATATTAATTATTACAATTGTTTAATTATGCCTGATATTCCAACAATAACTCATGCATTCAATCACTATTTTTAAAGAAAATTATCATCATCAACAACCATTATCAATCCACTGCAGGATGATGGTCTCTCCAAGTTCAATCCATCTTCTCTGATCTTTAGTTTCTTTTCTCCACATCACCCATGTACTCTTTCTTATTTCATCCATCCATCTCACATGTGGTCTTTCTCTGGGTTTTTTACAATCTCTTGGAATCCAGTTTAAGATTTCAATTGCCCATCTATTATCATCTCTTCTAGCAACATGTTCAGCCCAACTCCAATCTTTTATTTTTTTTTCAATGATGTCAGTAACACCCGTTTGTTTTCTTATCCATATATTGCATTTCCAGTCTCTTCTTGTTACTCTCAACATGCATCTCTCCATACTTCTTTGAGTGTGTATCATTATTATTTTTTAAAATAAACTAAATACATATACAATATTACATAAATGACAGAAATATTTTACAGTAATGTTAAATATTTTTTGTTTATTCTTTTTAAATTAATGTCATATTTTTAAAGGATTGATTGGAAAGAGTATAAATATAGCCAATTATCAGTAAAAAAATCAATTTGAATAAAATTATCTTTATACTTTTATCTCTAATTTGTTACTTGAATTATTTATTGGAAACTACTTTGTGCTTTCATTAATTTTATTTAGTCCTAGTTTATTCCAATGCAATTTTGTTTTAAATATATCACTTTCTGCTGAATAATAATCATCATATGGCTAGTTTTAAAATTTTGATTCAAGTTTAAAAAGTCCATCATAATTTTAGTTAATCAACAGCTAACATCTTGTTTGTAATAAAGTTCATTATACAATTAACTGTTATGTGTATAATTTTAGTTAATTTATTATTAAAAGAAATTTCATCTCCATATACCTAAATTTTTATAAGTATATTTGTTGGAAAAAATGTGATTAGTTATCCAGAAAATAAAAATTCTTCCTTGGTCTTTTATAAAATTTTCATATCATTTCAATTATTGATATTTTAATGGGAGAAAGCTAATAGATTCACATATACTGACCACTAAGGCGCCACTAGCCCGAAAATTGGGACTAGACATTTATTTTAAGGGTGGACAGATTATATGAATCAAAATGCGCCCGACTAAACTTAGGGAGAAACAAGATATCTTAAATATTGTTTAGACAGTTGAGAAATCAAAGCTTAAAGACAAACATCAGGCAAATTAAGTTTGAACAAATTTTAAACTTTTATTTAAGAGCAAAACAACTTGCAAAAAAAAGTTTACATGAAAATCAATAGGGTTATCTCAGATGTGTACTAGAACGACTAAACACATTGCTCTAGCAGACTTACCGACTCTCTAATAATGAGTTCTACAGGAAGGAAGCAATTTCATTTGGCAGAAGAGGAGTCACCTAAATGTTGGTTTTCCTATTCACAGGTATGAAAACAATACATTCCTGAAATAAATCAATGAAATCAGCGCTAGCAAGCTTTTCTTGACCCTAAAAACAAATGTGTCAGGACCCAAAATGTCATATGCTAGTAGAAGCTGCATCTTAAAACTACATTCAAAGCAAAGATGATTGATTTGCCTCAAGAACCATGATAAATATGCTTCAGAATGAATGGAAAACAAACAAATAAAACTGGCGACTCCCCAACCAAACAATTGGCAAAACTAATCTAAGAATTAATGGTCTCAATAGGAGACAAGTAAATCATGAGAAAATCAGTTACGTCTGCCCCAGCATTTAAAGAAATGAATTACCAATAATTATAATAAAAAAATAAATGTATGACACAAGTTCTGAGTACATACGCTGATAAATTTTAAACTATACATGCAAATACAAAATAAATCTATCGGAGAGTGTACATGAGTACGAAAATATGAAAGCTATAAATGCTTTAGCAGTGAAAGTCTCTCTCACCTGTAGTTTAGAAAAGGGATAAATATTGTCTTCCTACTGGTGATTTATAAACTTACAAAGCAAAAACAATTATAGTTTGTGCTTTCAGAGAGATAAAAAGCAAAGACTATGAAAATAAAGTCACCAGCCAAAATATTTGGTGATTTGCAAAAGAGCAAACACAGTATTTAAAATTAATTTGGACTACTAAAATAATTACAGGTAAGCTTTCAAAATATACACAACTGCCAAAGCATTTAGTAAAAGAAGGCATAAAATAGAAAAACTCACATGTCACTCTCTAATAAACAATAACTGAAAGCAAACTTGGAAACTTAAAACTAAGATTCCGAGACACACGGCAAAGTACAACAAAGGAGAATAAATATAGCTAATCAATATGAAGTTAAATATTAATTTAGATTACAGGTTTATCAGATTGAGTGGAGATTTAATGAATGGAAATTTACCCTGGGAAGAACAAAGGAAAATTTCATCTTACGATAAAGCCTAGTTCGCATAGAGTGTGCACATTTATCTTTAGTCCTTTTTCAGGTCCTTTGTCATCAACAAGGTAGAGGCAGTATTTATTTTAGAGGCTCATGGCATGACTGACGGATAGCTAGTAGGTGAGGGTATGTCCTTTGTTTAAATTAGCAAGACATTCTAATGATGGCAAAATTCATGGAGGTACATTTGACCATCTTACACAGTAACGAAGTTTGTGGATAATGGTTTAAGTTTTTAGCAGGAATTAAATGTCCAAACTGCTATCCAAAATGGTGTGCACATTTATCTTTAGTCCTTTTTCAGGTCCTTTGATATCAACAAGGTAGAGGCAGTGTTTATTTTAGAGGCTTATAGCATGATTGAAGGATAGCTAGTAGGTGGGGGTCTGTCCTTTGTTTAAATTAGCAAGACATTCTAACGATGGCAAAACTCATAGAGGTAAATTTGGCCATCTTACACAGTAACGAAGTTTGTGGATAATGGTTTAAATTTTTATCAGGAATTAAATGTCCAAACTGTTATCCAAAATGGTGTGACGCTCAGCCTGCAATAATCCAAGTGTCTATTTCTATACTGAATCCTCTATCTCTCTAAAAATCGGTGGGCAATCCTTGCCTTGCTACATTTTCCGTGAAAAACTTTCATTAGTCTCTAATTCTATATCTCAGACAGGGCAAATATTTATTTCCCACTCAATCTAATTTAAGAATTCCATCCAGGGATTATTGAAACAAAAACAACAACACAATTAAACCTCCGCTTTTTTTAGAATTAACTTTAAAAATGATTAAAATAAAAACAACAGCAATATATAATTAGCAAGTTTGCCTGTTTTTAATCAAATTGATAAAAACAGGTGGAGAAAGTAAACTATTTTAAAAACAATTTTATAAACAAAGTAGTGAAAGTAAACTATTTTAAAATCAATTTTATAAACATGAAAATGATCAAAATAAATATAAACGTGTATGTGTTTTAAATAATAATAAAAATTTTACAGTTCAATGTGTTTTAAATAATAATAAAAATTTTCCAGTTCAACTGCCTCAATACCTGATCAAAAAAAAAACATTCCTGTAATTTCCCCTTTTTTAAAAACGTGTTAACTCCCCCCCTCCTTTGCAAAATTCCCGCTGGCCATTTGTTATATGTGTTAACTGCAATCAATCGCGTTATTACATCTACGATAATTTTTGCTACTTACCTATCATTATTGATCTTTTGTTCAGCAGTTCTAAGACTACAGGCATTATAGGACCCCTGAATTCCAGACTCATCTTCCAGAAGAAAGGCATTCTGGCCATATTTTTTTATAGTAAAAGCTCCATCATATATGGGAAAAAATTTTTGTATTGATGCCTTGTTGGATTGCTCACATGAGGTTTTCTGACAAAAACCCAATCACCAGTATCGAATCGGCAAGGATGCCGATTTGCACGCCTTATGCACAATTCAGCCATGTGCTTTAATTTTATCCTAGCCTTTTCTTTGTCCCTCTCTCCATTAGGGTTATCATGATCGATGGGTAATGGAGCTTTGATAAGTATAGGATATTTTTTTCCGAAATGCAGCCTAATGGGAGTAAACCCTGTGGACTCATTTAACGTGCAATTAATATAATTAACATTCTCAGTCTGTTTCACACATCTCTGTTGTTCTGGTTGAGATACAACCGGAATAAACAGTTAAGCTCCCTCATAACACACTCACAGGGGTTAGATTGAGGGTTGTGTATGGATGTTAATAAATGTTTGATATCCTGTTGCTGGAGCCAATGCTTCCACTGTCAAGATTTAAAGGGTGTTTCATGATCCAAGAGTATATATTGAGGCTTGCCAATTCTAGGAATTTGCTGCTCTTGTAATACTTTAATAGTGCTTAAAGCATCAATCTTTTTTAATGGATAAACTGTCACATATTTTGAAAAGACATCATACATGACAAGTAAGAACCGGTAGCACTGATATGCTGGTAATGGACCATAAAAGTCAATAGCTAGTAATTTTTTAGGATTCTGAGCTAGAATGGGTTGCAAGACTCCCGTAAAATTTTTATTTATGGGTTCCGTTTGTGAACATGTGCGGCAACTTCTGAGAACCGATAAAATATTTGAATACATCCCTGGCCAATAAAATAATTCTCGGAGCACATACTCAAACTTATGTGGTCCAAAAGGTCCATACAGACAATGCACATATTCAATTAAATGATTCCTAATGTTTTTAGGTATGAGGGTTTACCAGGAACCTTCTTTCGCAGTAACCTTGTCTTGAAGGACACCATCCTCAATACGATAAGCTCCTTCTTGTTGTTCTAACTTGGATAGGTACATTAGTGAAGGATTCAGGGATCCTTTCCTGTAGGCTACCATTGGAGCATAATCCAGATTGTTTGCCTGTATTTCTGGTAGTCTCCATAAATCCTGTTCCACGGAATTATCTATAACCTATGTAATCACAGTGATACTTAAGTTATCTGAATGTAGGTGATGCTGTGAAATATCTATGGTGTGCCAACTTAAGACATCTGCCACAATGTTACCCTTGCCAAGGCAATAGTCCACTCTATATTGAAATTTCTGCAAGATCAAGCTCCACCGAATGAGCCGATCATTTGTCAGGTAACTATTATTCAGAAATTCTAAACATTTATGGTCAGTAATAACAATGATGTTTGAGCCCAGCAAGAATTGTTTGAACTTTCTGAAAGCCTATACAATGGCCAGAGCCTCCTTTTCAGTAGTTGTATAATTATTTTCAGCCCCTTTTTGGGTACAGCTACAAAAATATAACACCTTGTGATGTTTCTGCTCATCAATTTGGAATAAAACTACTCCCAATCCATGTCGGCTACTATCAGTTTGAATATAAAATGTTTGGGAAAAATCAGGGTAAGCCAGAACTATTTGTTTCAAAAAATTCTTCTTGATGAGCCAAAATTACTGCTCCTGTTGTGAACCTCAAAACCACTTCTGGTTTTTTCTTAATAACTGGACGAAGGATGATGATTCTGCAGCAAAATTTTCATAAAACTGGTGGTAAAAGTTGCATAAACCTAAAAATTCCCTCACCTGGCATCTGTTAGCAGGTTTAGGGAAATGCTCAATTGCAGCTAATTTATCTGGATGGGGTTTAATACCATCCTTTCCAATTACAAAGCCTAAAAATGCCACTTCATCCATGGCTAAGCAACTCTTCTGCAAGTTGATCGTGATTTTTTTTGACTGCATTTTGTTGAAAATATCCCCACATGCTCCAAGTGCTCTTCAATATTTCTGGATGCAATAACTACATCAACCATGTATATTACTATAATATTTTTAATCTTCTCTGACAATATCTGATCCAAACACCTTAACAACCTGGATCCACTGTTGATCAACCTGAACGGCATTCATTTAAAGACATACATATACCCTTCATACCGAAACCCCATATATTGGTGATCGAATGGATGAAGAGGTATCTGCCAATAACTCAAGGTCAAGTCAAATGTACTAAAGACAGTTTTCCCTTGAAATCTAGCCAGAATTTCAGTTATTGTAAGAGGAATGTCTCTTTCAGGAATAGTGATAGCATTTAAATGGCAAGCATCCAAACATATTCTAGCCACCCCATCTTTCTTCTTTACTACCACCAAAGGGTTAATATAAGATAATGCTTGTTTACCAATAACATCCCATTTGATCATCTGTTGTATCTGATTATCCACCTTGGTTTTATATTGAAATGGAATGGGGTAAGATGGAATTTGAAAATGGTTTTCCTCCTTTACTTTGATCCGATGAACATATCCTTCAATAGCTGAGGTCTATTACGAATAACCATATGGTACTGCATCAACACCTGTGTTAAAATATGTTGCTCTGTCCCCTTTAGTATGGAGTGTTCCGCCTTATTCTTTACTTCAGTGGTGTCTACGACTGATGGCATACAGTGCATTTGTAATGACTGATACTTTTTTAATCCCTCCAGCGGCATTATGCTTTCTCTACACTGAAATACGCATTGACCATAATCAAGCACACATTTATGCTGATGAAGAAAATCTGTTCCCAATATGACATCTTGTATCAACCCGAGCATTATCAAAAAGACTTGATCCACTTCCATGTTTTCCAGATGAAGCTGGATCCAGTTTGTCTCTATATTTTCCTTTTTACCATTAGCCAATGTAACTTGCTGTCTCTTTAGAGGCAATGTATACAGGTGAGTTTGTTGTTTTAACTGTGAATAAAAATGACTGGAAATCAGGGACACCTGACTCCCTGAATCAATTAAAGTCTGTGATGTGACAGATCCAATTTTTATAGTTATGATGGGACAAGTTTGGTTGGCTCCAGCTAATGTCAGTTCATCTTTATCCCCCACCATGTTGGATACTGTTTCCCCATCTCTGTCGAGTATGTTTTCCTTCTCTATTATACCCCTACTATAATTAATCTCTGTCAATAACATTATTTCTTCTATACACATTTTATAATTAACCAACATGGCTTGTTGTATCGCCACTGACATATTGTTTCTTATTATTGAGATTATCTGGCTTTCTGGCAAAGACAACGCCATCAACGACTTCAGTATGATGGCTTGATTACTGAAAAAATGCATATAAGTTTCTCCAACTCCTTTGGAATGTGCTTGCTGCAAAACTCTTCTAAAGATGCAATATTGTTTCTCTTCACTCCCAAAACTGTGCATGATGGTGTATCTATACTTCCCAAATGTCTGTGGCTTTACACTTAAAGTATGCCACCAATCTATGGCCACACCCTTCAAATGATTACACACCACTGCAATCTTTTCTTGTTCATTCCATTTGTGAAATTGAAACACTCGTTGAAGGCTTTCAAGATGTGCAGCTGGACTTTCCCAATTATCTGCCCTGAAAACTTTTATTTGGATCAATCTTGTATCTTTAGTTTACTTTGCCTATTTTCAACTTCCTTATAAATTTGCCCTCCCATCTTGGCACTCTTTAACAGCTCATTTATTTATATATATTTTTGCTTTTGTTGTCAGTCTTAGAAAACAATACCTCTTACTATTTATTTAACGCTAAGTTTGCGAATCAATCTAAAAGAAAAACGCTATTTAACTATTTATTTGTCATAAGAAAAAGACTTTCCAATATTTATTTTGCTATTTTAAAATAAGAATTTAGCTATGAAAAAAAACGCTGTTTACTGTTTATTAATTATTTCATATGAAAAGACGAACAAACTATTTTTATTTCCCAATATTTATTTTATTTTAAAATAAAAATTTAGCTACAAAAGCAAATGCTGTTTACTGTTTATTAATGATTTCGTATGAAAAGATGAACAACTATTTTTATCTTTTTTTTAATTAATCTAAAAATGAATAAGACACTACTTACTATTTATTAATTATTTGTCATATGAAAAAGACAAACTATATATATTTAACTCTTCAAAAAAAAATTAACTCCGACAGACTTTTTAGAAAATATGCTATTTATTGATTCCAAATTATTTCATACAAAAAAATTAACCCCTTTCTACCAAACTTGCTTCAACAATACCTGCCATAATTAACAAAAATCGAACCTCTACCGACTAGATCTTGCCACTTACACCTGAAATCTTTCTCAACCATCTAAACAAAATCTCACATGGGCTTGAAAACTCGAAGCTCTACATTGATGCGCCAAAAATTATTATATATGTAATGGAAGAAAGCTTTAAGATTCGAATATACTGACCACTAGGGCACCACTAGCCTGAAAATTGGGACTAGACATTTAATTTAAGGGTGGACAGGATATGCGAATCAAAATGTGCCGGACTAAATTTAGGAAGAAACAAGATATCTTAAATATTGTTTTGACAGTTGAGAAATCAAAGCACAAAGACAAACATCAGGCAAATTAAGTTTGAACAAATTTTAAACTTTTATTTAAGAGCAAAAAAACTTGTAAAAAAAGTTTACATGAAAATAAATAGGGTTATCTCAGATATGTACTAGAATGACTAAATACATTGCTCTAGCAGACTTACCGACTCTCTAATAATGAGTTCTACAGGGAAGAAGCAATTTCATTCGGCAAAAGAGAAGTCACCTAAATGTAGGTTTTCCTATTCACAGATATGAAAACAATACATTCCTGAAATAAATCAAAGAAACCAGCACTAGCGAGCTTTTCTAGACCCCAAAAACAAATGTGTCAGGACCCAAATTGTCATATGATAGTAGAAGCTGCATCTTAAAACTATGTTCAAAGCAAAGATAATTGATTTACCTCAAGAACCATGACAAATATGCTTCAGAATGAATGTAAAACAAACAAATAAAACTGGCAACCAAATGACTGGAAAAACTAAACTAAGAATTAATGGTCTCAATAGGAGACAAGTAAATCATAAGACAATAAGTTACGTCTGCCCCAGCATTTAAAGAAATGAATTACCAATAATTATGATAAAAAATAAATTTATGACCCAAGTTCTGAGTACATGCTCTGATAAATTTTAAACTATACATGCAAATACAAAATAAATCTATTGGAGAGTGCACATGAGTACGAAAATATGAAAGCTATAAATGCTTTAGCAGCAAAAGTCTCTCTCACCTGTAATTTACAGAAGAGATAAATATTGTTATCATGCTGGTGATTTATAAACTTACAAAGCAAAAATAATTATAGTTTCTGCTTTCAGAGAGATAAGAAATGAAGACTATGAAAATAAAATCACCAGCGAAAAGATTTGGTGATTTGCAAAAGAGCAAACACCGTATTTAAAATTAATTTGGGCTACTAAAATAATTACAGGTAAGCTTTCAAAATATACGTGGCTGCCAAAGCATTTAATAAAAGAAGGCATAAAATAGAAAAACTCACATGTCAGTCTCCAATAAACAACAACTGAAAGCAAACTTGGAACCTTAAAACTAAGACTCCAAGACACATGGCAAAGTACAACAAAAGAGAATAAATATAGCTAATCAATATGAAGTTAAATATTAATTTAGATTACAGATTTATCAGATTGAGTGAAGATTTAATTAAAAGAAATTTACCCTGGAAAGAATAAAAGAATATTTCATCTTATGATAAAGCCCAGTTCACATAGAGTGTGCATGTTTATTTTTAGTCCTTTTTCAGGTCCTTTGGCAGTGGCATGGTAGAGGCAGTGTTTATTTTAGAGGCTCATGGCATGACTGAAGGATAGCTGGTAGGCAGGTGTCCATCCTTTGTTTAAATTAGCAAGACATTCTAATGATGGCAAAACTCATAGCGGTAAATTTGGCCATCTTACACAGTAATGAAGTTTGTCGATAATGGTTTAAGTTTTTAGCAGGAATTAAATGTCCGAATTGCTATGCAAAATGGTGTGACTCTCAGCCTGCAATAATCCAAGTGTCTATTTCTATACTGAATCCTCTATCTCTCTAAAAATTGGCAGGCTATCCTTGCCTTATTACATTTCACACGAAAAACTTTTATTAGTCTTTAATTCTATATCTCAGACAGGGCAAATATTAATTTCCTGCTCAATCTAATTTAAGAATTCCATCCAGGGATTATTGAAACAAAAACAACAACACAATTAAACCTCCACTTTTTATTATAATTAACTTTAAAAATGATTAAAATAAAAACAACAGGAATATATAATTAGCAAGCTTGCCTGTTTTTAATCAAATTGATTAAAACAGGCAGAGAAATTAATCTATTTTTAAAACAATTTTATCAACAAAGTAGTGAAAGTAAACTGTTTTAAAATCAATTTTATAAACATGAAAATGATCAAAATAAATATAATCCTGTATGTGTTTTAAATAATAATAAAAATTTTAACATTAGATAAGACTTAACAAACATTAAGTTTTTAATTTTGGCAGTAAAATCCTTGAAACAGAGATCAATCTGCTTCAATATATTATTACTGAAGTAGTATGTATAATCCATTTTTAGAAATGAAAGTTTTATGATTAAAAAGTTACTTTAATATTATAACAAATTTTTGTGTTTTATTTTCTTCTCCAAATATAGAAAAGAGTAATGTATCTGTTTTCTAGAAGTTTCCTTTTAATTCATCAATTAGGACACTATTCTTCATCAAATTTTGCTTAAAAGATTTGAATTGTGATCTTTAATTATATTTTAAGGAATAAGAAAGAGTATTTGTTAAAAATTTAGTAAATATTGATGTTTTCATAGCTTAAATTATTTTTACCAAGTTGTTGAATTAAAAATAGATAAAACTATTTTTTTTCTTTATAAAATTATTAAAGAAATATTATACAGTTTAAACCCACTGTTTTGCATGCCTTTCTAAATATAACTCAAACTCACATATAAAAAATATATTTTATTAGATAGCTACAGTATATAAAATATGAGCTCTTCTTCAGGAAATTAAAGAAAATAATTATTGGTTTGTAATAAATATCAAGTTTTGATTAGTGTAAAAATTTAGTATATAGGAATTCTTAATATCTAATTATTTTTGTGTACAATCTTCTTTTTATCCAATTCTGATAAGTATACAACTGATTGCCAGGAGTGTAACTCTTTACCTAGTTTTATGCATAGCAATAAAGCCATATTTAAATATCTTATTGATATATTTGTAAATTAGTTTCCATATATACTTTAACAAGATATTTTTCTATATAAATAAATATTTATTTTAGAATAACATTTATTTTGGTTCATAAGGTTATCTTTTATTTATTATATATTTAATTGAAACGTATATAACTACCTCCTAAAGTAAGAATTAAATATTCAGATTTATAATTTATTTGAATACATGGTTTCTCTTAAGTGATCCCTAAAAAAACAGGAAGTTCTGCTGTAGATGGGGTAAAATAACCCTCCATACATATTGTTTAAGTTATATATAGTAGTTATTTAAAAATAATTATATTTATATTTTTAACACACAAAGATACTTGTGCTGGGTTAAAGATGCCACCATTAGTCCAAATGTTCCAAGGATTATGTAGTTGAGAAATGTTAACAATTAATCTTAGATTTTAAAGACATATGACTAATTATCCTGGTCTAAACTTCTCAAATATTTATATTATCATTGTGAATAAACAAAGATAAAAATGAGAGATATTTTTTATCAGAGTATAAAAACAATAATGCCTATGTAAGACAATATGATTTCATTATGAGCTATCACAACACAGATATGCATTTCTGGATATGATAGTTCAATTCACATACATATTTGGTTTATGCACTTCAAAATCTTCCTGGTGAATAAAATAATATCTAAAAAGATCTATTTTTTGTCTTAAAGTCTGAAAATAATTATTGTCGATTTAGCCCAATTCCCATTGAAGTTATTCGTATACCATACATATCATGCACTAGTTGGATTAATTTACAATGGACAAGGAGTTTATATATATATATATATTGTAACGATCTGGAGAAGGCACTTAACGTAATCTGCACTACCGGGCGCCATCTAGGCATTTGCACCTAGAAAAATTTATAAAGTAGACAGATACATAAGTATAAAAAAATTTTTTTTTTTATTTTGTTTCCTGTCGTTAGCCCATGTCACTAGCTCAGTGGAATAGCAGAGATTTAATACTATAATACCTTATCTAATTATAATTTCAATATTAAAAAATAAATAAACTAAGCCACTGCCAGTAATTAGCATACAACCATTTATTTATGCACATATATATAAGATTGAAAATTGTTTTAGTATCAGTTTACATTTTAATATTTAACATTATTTTTAACTTTACTTTAGATTTTAAATTAAATTTTAATTTCTATTATATTATAAGTTTACATTTTAATTAAGTTCATACAGATGGGATTATAAAAGCTTTTTTTAATATGTTGCGTATAGATCGGTTACATAGATTACAACGGTCAAAAACATTTCAAAATCAACATAAACGATCAAAATATAAAATCATTGATACCGACAATTGCAGAGGGAAATTTATAAGTAACCCAATAGTATTTTCCATAAGATACTTGCATTGTCACAAATAACTTAAAAGACATCCGAATAAATACATTTTAGATACTCCCCGTAAGGTATCATTATTTATCGAATGTCTATATATTTTGATCAAATATGAAAACCCAAAACATACTTAACTGATAACCAATCCATGAAAACATCTATAAACAACTTAAAATTTAATGCATTTTTATTTAGTGTCGAGTATGAATAGACTACATAGATTTGCATTTGAAAATAAACATTCTATCCCTAATTAACCCTAGGCTAAAATTCGTAGTCCAACTGGCATCAATTCATCTGATATATCGATGTATTCAATGTAATACGGAATACGGCAGCAGCAAAAAGATTAAGAGAAGACATTGACTCTCATCAGATAGGAATATTACATCTATCTAACGAGAAGAACAATAAAAAAAACTCCATAGAAAGGAACTGTGTTCTCCATCTTATAATTCCTTCAATAGGCAAACGGGTGAGTGCGGTGTATATATAAATGATTCTGCCAGTAGCGAATCTCCGACTACATCTACTAACTACATCAATATATCCAATCCATTGACCCAATTTAACGACACAAATAACCTAAGATTACCCTCCCCTAATATAACTTTACAAATCTATACAGCCATTCAAGCCTGGCTTAAGTTTAACATTTATATAATTAATTTAACGAAAAACAAAAATCATGATAAAACTTAAAGAACAAAAAATAAATAAATAAATGGAAATGATTTTAAATATATATATATATATATATATATATATATATATATATATATATATATATATTTCCATATATATATATATATTTATATATATATATAAAGATACATCCAATAACATTATTAATAAATTAAGTTGGTCAGATAGGATAATATTGCAATCATTTAAATCTGGAAAGTTTTAATTTAATGTTCATTGTTTATAAAGTTCTTATGGTTTAAAACAGTTCATCTTTATCCATTGCTTGCCATGAACGTGAATTCCCATGCCATCCTAAGATTGGTATTTTGTTGGCCGATTTATTTATCCATCCGGAGGTTTTTGCTTTAACTAGTCCTCAATGTAGAAAAATGATAGTTCATTTCTCTTTCTTTCTTTGGCAAAACTGAAGGGATTGAAGTAGCATATTTTCAATCCCTTCTTCTTCCCTTCTGTACTAACACATATCTGTCACATCTCTCAATAATAATTAATTAATAACTTTCAAACCTGTCCTTTTATATTAATTTGAAGGATCCAATGGACGTTACATCATGATGATGATATGGTCCTATCGCCGAGGTCTGACCCCACCGTTTTTCATCCATTGGCTATTTGTTTCTATTGTTTTCCTATCTGTCCGATGTTTTTACATTTAAATGCCCAAGGCTAGTTTACATTTCTAATTAAAACAATCATTTCCATTTCTGATTAATTAATGTGTTTTCAAACTTAAAGATATATTTTTATCTTTAAATCTCTACTGAAAATTTAGTTTTAAAACACTTTTCGTTTAATAATTTTTTTTTTATCTGTGCGATTTATATATACGAGTTTAAGATGATATTTAATTTCAATTTTTAATTCTTAAAGAAAATTTTTAAATGCGAACATGTTTAATAATAAAAAAACAATGTAACATCATCTGTGCTTGTTACAATATATATATATATATATATATTGTAACAAGTGCTACAATATATATATATATATATATATATATATATATATTGTAGCACTTGGATTTGTCCAAGACTCCAGTTTTGGAGTTCAATAAACAAGAGAAAGTTCCATCCAAATTTTCCTTATAATGTATGTATTTTTTTTCTCTTTGATAAGAATATTTTAGCAAAGACCAAGTTTGAACCCATATTTATAAGCATTGCATATGTTTGACTTAGTAAGCAATCTAAAAATTTATTATTAAGATGTTTATATCCAAAAGATTATTTTATTTTAATTTATGGGTCAAGTTAATATTAAGAACATATTTAGAAAAGCAGAATTTATACATTTGTTGATAGGTTGACTGAGAAAAGGGAAAAGATGTGTGACTCTTAAAACTATGTTAGAGAGTGAAAATGAATGGACATTATTTTATACTAAGTGAGAAATAAATAGTTCATGAAAGTAAATGAAATAATAATAATAATAATAATAATAATAATAATAATAATAATAATAATAATAATAATAATAATAATAATAATAATAATAATAATAATAATAATAATAATAATAATAATAATAATAATAATAATAATAATAATAATAATAATAGTTGTAATAAATAAAGATGAAAGTATTAAAGATTAATTAAAAAAATTATATACCTGCGATGTGTGTGTATATAATCTGATTATAGATTTTGATTGTAAAATTCGCAATCAATAATCGTTCCTTATCATGTTATAAAGCAATCTTTAAATAAGAAATTAAATCATTTTAATAAGTTTAATATTAGCAGGCAAATTTAGTTTAAAGGTCTGAGTTTGAAACTGGGCTACAAAATATATTTGGTTTCATTATTTAAATGGAAAAAGTAAGAAAGCTTTTTCTGTTATTTACTTTTAGTATAAGTTTCAAGTGTTATATTACTTAGTAAATTATTAGAGGCATTTAAATGATGCCAATTTTCACCAATTATTTAAGTGGACCATTAAGATGATGGTCTGTGAAATGTTAAAAAATTAATTGGCAATTATAGCTGTTGAATTGTAAAATTAATTGTGGTTGTCTATTTAAAATCCAGCTTGGAATTTGACATATATTTCTAAAAGAGCAAAAAGGTTAAAATAAATCTAGAAAAGGGAACAAGTCAATTAATTAAGAAAAGAAAAAGACCAGATAGATTTCTCTATAAAAACTCTGTATTAGCAGATGAAAAAAACTATCTTTTATATTTGAAGCTTTCTGTTGTAGGTTTTCTAGATAGACTTAGAGAAAACTGTGCTATAAAATTTAAAAATCATTTATTGTTACTTTTTGTCTCATAAGAATAACTTGGCTAAATCTAATATTTTCTTAAGAAATGACGATGTGTAGTGAATAAATTTTAAGTGGACACACACGTTTTTCTCCAGAAGTTAACTAATGATCATTGCTGGATCAACAGATGGTAATAAAAATTTAAACCACAAAATTAAACTGAGTTTGATATCGTCTATATATGCAAATAGTAAAATTTAAAACTCAGAGGTTTGATGCATATATAAGTCAATTTAAAATATAAAATGAATTCAAAATTAGAAAAAGACAATCAAAAACAGACTGATATTGAGAAAAAGTTAAATGAAGACTGTTTAACTGAAATCTGCATAAAATTAAAAAGTTTAACTGTAATCTACATGGAGTTGGAAATGAGGTACATGGTTCAGCAAAATAAAACTGTATATATGATGGCAAAGGAACCAAACTCCAACAAAATAACTTTTTACTACAAAGACTTATATGCTCTTATAAACCGATCAAGGAGAAATGGAAAAAAGAAAAAGTGGAAATCAGGAACTTGGAAGGACACTTGCTAAAGGACTTTATATAAGTATATTTTTTATTATTATTTGCTCTTTATGTGTGTAGGACATTTAATATAAAAATATGAATTTCTTTCTTTGTAGTGTATCATGTATATAATCTATTTTAAAACTAATCCATGTTATAATTACCATTGTATTATTTTGCGGCTAGAGAACGATTTCAGATCATTTTCTATATGTTTATTTAAATGCTTTTGCTATTATTGTCATTATGGGGGTAGGCAAAATTTATATCATGTTCTGATATGCCTTATTTAAAATGCTTTATAGACAATTAAAAAAAACCACTTAGAGATATTATTATTAGCGTCAGAAGTTATTGTCAAATGCTTAGACTTATAAATAAATTGCTTGTGTATTGAGTTACATCATCATCATTTTCTTATAAAAGAGCATGGAAATAGTTTTGAGAATTTTATGCACATTTCTTATTGTTTATTATTATTGTTATCATAAATTTAAGGCCAGAAACAAGCTGATTTATGCTTGGAAAATTTATGGGCTCATATTCCAGTGCACTAGTCACAACAATATTAAAGAGATGAAAGTTGTACTTGTATAATTTGATGTTTCGACCTGTATGTGTGTGGATAGACAAAGATCTCCACAGAGCCAGTGAAGTCTACTTCACTAAGATATGTATGCTATATTCATAAAGTATTTGAACCCAGTGGAAAAGTTTTCCCACTTGATTATTCTCTACACCGTAAGATTTCTTATTTTAATGGCCAGAGGCAATTGGTATACCTATGTTTTTGTATGACTAGCAATAAAAAATCCTAGCATATCTCAAACTTAGTGAAATGGTTCTCTCTTATTTGGGTCACTGCCTGCCTCATATTAATATTTGATATTCCTTACGTGTGTATAAGAAAGAGATAGCCATGATAAGCATTATTATAAGTATCGATACCAGGTCGCAAACTCAAGAATTTAATGTCAGAATGAATGCAGATAATGTATGTGCGATTGGTGTAATTGAATATTGTTTTTTTGTGTCATAGCATCGGCTGGGAAGCGAACCCACAACCCGGGCAACTACCTGCAAGTGCAAGGCAGTTTGTAGATTTGATTTAGCATTCAAGCCAGAAATAATTAAGTTAATAAATGTTAAGGGTTAAATAAAACTTACGAATGATTGGGCATAAGCAATGCGTATATAAATTTATTTAATAAATATTTACGTGGCGAGCTGAGAACTTCGCTGGAAAGGTAATATTGTTAAAATATTATTGTGTCATAAAAACATGAGCATAGAGTGTGTGAACTATGATGATGATTGATATAAATGCCGATTTATTTGCAATGACTTATTCTCATTATTTTTTAAGATATCTCTGTTGTAAAGATTAGGGCAAAAGAATAGTTGATCAGGATGATAGGATAAGATGAAGAAATTTGCGAGGGAATATTAATTTTAGATTCGTTAAATAAAATTATTGAATTTAATTAGGGGAGAAATGAGTTCTAGCACAAATCAGTCATAAAAGAAAAAGCATTGAAAATGGGAAAACATTGATATTCACTATATTTAAGATAAAATGAAAGCTTAAATATAATATATATGTTTTTGTATTAAATTATGGTTTGTTAAATAAAATTTATTTGTTTTAAATAAAATTTGTGTATGTCTTAATGTTTTTGTGGGTTATTATTATCTAGATATTTCCAATCCAATCATACATCAATATATTATTATTAATATTTGAATTATCATGTACGTAACTAATATTCAGTAAAATTATTTAAAAGGTTAATTTCAGATACTTAAAATTACCAAATAATTTAATATTATTGAAGTATAAACTATGAATAGAGATAGTTATTGAGGGATAGTGAGTGCAGTGGAATGGGCATAAAATCCTTTCCCCATCCGTTGTATTCAAACCTCTCTCTAGATGCACTTTTCTATAATTTTGTTATAATAGTAAATATGTTTATGTTGTGTTTATAAAAATTTTTAACAGGCTTAAAATATTGAGCTTTAATGTAAATAGATATAACACTGTATTAAAGACAACTGAGATCACCTTGGAGACGATCATGAGAGGAGTGTTTGTCACCAATAATCTGTCACAGCTTATTCGATTTACACACCTAGTTATTTAAAAAAAACCTGAGAAGAGAATATAATGAGAAAAATGAGCTAGCAAAAATGTAAAATTTAATAATAAAATAAATAATAGTGTAATAGGCAGATTGATGTGAAGTTGATGGAGGAGTGGATCAGGAAGGTGGAGATGAATATAGAACTTCATAATTAGAATAAAATTTAATTGTAGCTTTAATCATAGTGAATGGAGAATGTGCTGAGAATAAGCTGGAATTCTTAAAGATATTAATATTGTTAATTTTAATGCATTCTCAGTGTTCTCTAAATCGATTATGTATAAACCCATTCATGTATATTATTACTAAGAGTATTGAATTGAGATTTAATCTTAATATTTTATTAGAGTTGCAATTTGGTGCCCTGGCAATTAAAATTATAGATATTCTGTATCATCATCATCATCATCCTAATAGAGAATGGTGAAGTATCCATCGATCCATCCTTAAAATGTTATAATTGGCATGGAATTTATGTGCAAGTGTGTAAATGCCATATAGATTTAAATATAGTACAAATAATCCATAACATGGATGTGCGATATTTCAATAAAATTCTCATTGGTCAGAATGAAGTTATAATTAGTTTAAACTATCCAATAATATATGTGATATTTGTAAACTCTCCCAATCGTTTTAGTTCTATTTAACATACAATGTAGATGACCAATCGAAAGATTGCAGAATGCATTGCATGTTAATTTAATAAGTTTTTATAAAGTTAACAAAATAAAAAATAAATTTTCATTTGTTAGAATTTACTTTTATTTAGTTACAATTGGCTTGTAACATGGTTGCACGAAGGAGATTATACTTCTTGTACTTGAGAAATTATTATATTTAATTTATACGTATGAAATATTTAATCTATACATCGCATATTTAATTGATACCTAAGAAATGCATCTTTCGTTAATTTATATTCTAAGAAAATTTTCATCTTTCAAAAACCAATATAAAGGAAAATATCTTTTAGTTAGATTTGGCTACAACGTGGAAGATTATTAAACATCAATCCCCTAGCCAAAACTTATTCGTTTAGCAAAATCTATTCATTTAGTAAATATAATTTCAATAGAAATCTCACACTATATTTAAGATATTCGTTTAGTAATTAATTTCATTAGAATATATATATATATATATATATTCTAATGAAATAGATTACAATATATATATATATATATATATATTGTACCATCACTTCCAGGAAATATAATATATAATAAAATTGGACTAGCTCAGATAAATAGTTATGCTCAGCTAAAATGCACATAATCGATAATAAAGATATTCTACATTAATGTTAATTGTTTAACTAGCTCTAATTCATAAAATAATAATACGGTTCGGTTTTATAAATTAAATAAATAAATATTTATTAAATCATGAAACTAGGAAGTGAGATACAAGTGGTAATATGAATTACATTGAGCCAATGTCCCACATGATACCACCTCAATGGTATAAGAATACTATCCCCCCTATTACTATTTCAAATAATAAATCTATAGCATTCTTACAATTTCAACAATAATTAATTAATTAAGATAACACTGATAAATAAATCTTAATCTCTTTATTCAAAATAATCAAGCTAAAATAATCTCAGGTTCTTAAACTAATTCAAGCAATCAAAATTACTGTTGTCAAACATGATAAGGGATTTAATATCACCCTCTACTACACCTAACTAATAAATAATAATAATAATAATAATAATAATAATAATAATAATAATAATAATAATAATAATAATAATAATAATAATAATAATAATAACAACAACAACAATAATAATAATAATAATAATAATAATAATAATAATAATAATAATAATAATAATAATAATAATAATAATAATAATAATAATAATAATAATAATAATAATAATAATAATAATAATAATAATAATAATAATAATAATAAAAATAAATAAATAAAATCCCACAGCAAATCTCTGCTGAGGTAAGAAGCAATCTTTAAGCTTTCCGATGTATTTATATTTTTCTTTTGTTTCAACTTATTATTCGCAAAACAAATGTAATACAGAACAAATCAAATCAAATATTAGATTAAGGGTATTTTTTAAATATCAGTGTGTATTCATAACCTTTTTTTAAAAAAAAAACTGACTTGAGTCAGAATAATAAATCATGGCTACTGCCCAGTCAAGTGTGAGCGAGTTAAGCACCAATATGAAATTAACAGCATTGTTAGTTTCAACATCGCCTATTTCGTATGCAAAAATACTTAATAGCAACAGCAATATTACAACAACAACCCAAATACTGCGTTTCTGAAGAACAAATACAAATGATATAAAAAATCTAGATCTACATACTCAAGAAGAACGTCAACCCCCACCCACAATCTGGACAAAAGAAATGCTTGAAAATGTGACGGACCATTTCAATGATATGGTGCCTCATATGCTGTTTGAAACTTTTCATAGTTTTTTTTTTCACCAACATCGCTAGTATTCGCAGTAACAGATAATCAATGCTCATTATATCGTTTCCCAAAAGCTATATTATATGAAGCAATTACACAAAATGTACTATGGGAAACAATCGCTTGTGTCTCATACCATCCAAGTTCGCGATATATAACCATTGATTTTTATACTCATCAGCAAAAAGAATGTTTTCAATCCACTATTTTAGCACTTGATAATTACGCACTCGTAATTATAGATGAAAACCAGAAAAATATTATTACTGGAATGCTAAAAAATACTTATCTTAAATACAACTTACAAGATTTTCAAAAAATGATAAACCCGTTTGGAAAAGTAATTGCCCTACAGCCAATTTATTTAAAAGACACACCTATACCGATATGTAGTAATTGTTTAGAATTTAAAATAAAATGCCATAAAAATGTAGATGCTGCCACGATCCCAACACAAATAACAGATCAAGAAGCAACCCTCTCTCTTCACATAAGAAGTTTAAAGCCACTATGTTTTGGCTGTGGACAGAGGCCACCTAGCAACTCAATGCAATAACACAAAAGGCAATCACTGTGAGCAAACCAAAATCATCTCCCCAGAACAACCCACTGATGATGAAAATAAAATTTCTAATAACACTACAAAAACTGGAAAAAAGCAGGTTCAAACACTCACAAACAAAAATAATAATGGAGCAGAATTATCAATCCCAAAGACTAACCAAAAAAATAATAACACAAAAACTAACATAGACACCCAAGGTTCAAATAAAAATAACTCTAAAGAAACCACAACACAAAATGAAGTAATTATATCACAGGATCAGCATCTCAATAAAACAAAAGGTGTACCAAGTAAAAATCAACAAACAGAAAATAAACACACACAGCTATATAATGAAAATAATCAAGATAATATAAGTACACCATTAATAAAACAAACCACAATAATAAACAAAACTGCATCAAACATAATGGATGCAATAGAACCCCATCTTCCACCCATTCAAGAGAATACACCAGAGGGAAAAAGAAAGCCAGGTAGAGCACCTAAAAACCATGAATCCAAAAAGGCAAAAAAACAGACCAAAAGCACAACTCATCAGACATATACAACTTAGAAAATGATGAAATAGAAATGGATTTAAGTCAACAACAAACGGACAACTGTTCAGTTTCATCACAAATTGCCTGTATAGAGTCTAAACCAATATTAAATGAAAGGAAAACTGATAATAAAGCCTACCAAGTTTTAAATCTGTATCAGCATCCATCTACTGCAATATAAACAAAAATTTAGAATTAAAAAATCAAAAAAAAATCAATATTCTGTTATAAAATTATCCTGAAACATGAAGATAAAAATTGGATCACTCAACATTAGAGGCTTAAATGCCATCAAAAAACTTTTTGAACTCAAAAAATGGTCACATACAACACAACCACACATACTAGGGCTATTGGAAACAAAAATATACAGCAGCTCTCAAATTGATCCTTCAAAATATTTAGTCAGCCAAGGGTTTTGTGCATGCTCAAGGTAATCATCGTCACCATCAGGTGGCACAGGTATGATAATATCCCACAACTGCCCTTTAGATTCTTTTAAAATTATATATATTGACTCTAATCTTATCATAATAACATTCCATCATAAAAATATCACACTAACCTAGTATTTGTCTATATACCACCAGGCCCTGTCATCATCTCCAGAATAATAGCAATAATAAATTCAAGTCTTACAGCAATACCAAATCCCATAATACTCCTGGGAGATTTTAACATGACCTACCCAACATTTGTCACCAAATGGATCCATCAAATAACAATCCCACTTATGAGTGCTGAAGGTTTTCTCCCATCAAACTCAATATCTTTTAATAACAATGGATATAAGTCACTTATTGATTTGTGTTTCTACTGATCTATGTTACATCACTATTTTAATCTTTAACTCTGTCCATCTATAATCTCAGATCATGCTGCCCAGTTCATCACCCTCGATGTAACAAAAATACAGAATACAACAATAGCCCTTCAAAAGACTATGCAAATACTTCTTCCAGCACAAACAACTGAATTCCTATATTCAGAAACATATATAATGCTCCAAAAATTTCAAAACATGTTACTTGATCCAGTACAAAAGTATATAGCATTCACCAATATACTTTCTTTCAACATCAATCACATTACTTGCAATTCAACACCCCCGACCAGATTATTAGCTTTGGCAGATGAGCTACATAAAAGAATAACCATTTCCAGACCAACTACAGATAATCAAACACAAATTAAAAAACTTACAGAAATGTACAACATTACATGTAACACACTAGAGCAATATATAGCAATAAAAACGAAAAAAATATATCTTATACAACAACACACTTGGACCAGAGCATATATATTGGTGGACCCTAGGATACCCATCCACAGTCAGAGTGCCTATGGCACTTGAAATAGATGGCTCTATAACAGCTGGACATAACATGATAAACCTAATATATCAACACTTTAAAAAAAACTGCAAAAACAAAGAATGTACATACCAAATGAACACATATTTGGAAACCCTGAAACAGACACACCAATAAAAACAACTGACATTGTATTTCAACTTGCAACAATAACAAACACATGTCACCCAGGACCACAAGGAATTCCCAAATTTGTGTTCAAACATCTTAGTCACTTCACAGCCAAATACCTGTGCGATCTAGCCAATTACATATCCCAAAAATTTTGCAACATACAAAGTCCATATCCAATTGCAATGGTTCCCTTTAACAAAAAACCAACAGCAATATCATCTTTATCTAATCTATGACCAATTTCAATGGGACCTTTAGAAATAAAAATTCTTGAAAGAGTAATAAAGGAGAAAATAGAACAACACATACTCCCTGTGTTATCATCAGCACAATATGCCAAAAAAGGATCATCCATTGGCCAGGGTGCCTTAATGTACAAAACAATAATCGAAGTAGTAAAAAAAAGAAAGAAATATGCACCAATTATAGTTCAACTAGACATTGAGGCAGCATTTGACTCAGTGCCTATAGCCAAATTATTAGATGTGCTGAAAAAAACAACAATACCTCCATCTCTACTATATATAATAACCAATCTGCTACTCAGCCGTGAAATTCACCTCACATTAAATGGAAAAAATTCACCAACATTCAGACCGAGTCAATACATCCCACAAGGATCTCCCCTCAGTGCCTTGCTCTTTACAATATATATATATATATATATATATATATATATATATATAAATCATCTATTAATGGAGATACAGAAAAAAAAAGGCATTCAAATCCCAAACACTGCTTTAAATATATCATGCATACCCTATATGGATGATGTAACCATTTTCCTCCCATCTAAAAAGAACCTCCTCATATTACAATAGATAATCAAGAATTATACCTCAAATTTTAATTTAAAAATTAACACAAATAAAACTGCTGCATGGTCAATATACACAGGCAAGCACTGTACAGAGTTGTTTAATGGTAAACCATCTGTTTTCCTTGGTTTCCCATTCTACCTTGGAACCAATGGAATGAGACAAAAAATTCAAAATAAATTAAAAAAAGATGCTGAAAATATCACAGCCTCACTTGAAAAGTCATACCTGTCAATATACACAAAAGTAGCACTATTTAGTCAACTAATAATCACAAAAACTACCTACTACACACCTATAATCAAATTTACAAAAACATTCATATCTAAAATCTCATCAATCTGTAATAAACTAATATGGAAGAAAAAGACAGTGGCAATCTCTATAAAAAATCTGAGCAGACCACCACATAACAATGGACTTGGACTTCACACAATCAATGTTTTTTTTTTATACACAGAAATCAGTAAATCTAATAACAGCAACCATAAAAAGATTTCCAGACCTGGAGTGTGTAATCAGTATAATACCCACAGACAGACCACCCCCTTCATATGGATATCTATCCACACTGATTGAAGAACTCAAGCCAATATACAACAAAATATCACTCAATAATGACAACAAATATACATACTGGGATATCTATAATATACTATACCCAAACCAGACACCTAATCTACATCCATCAGTTCTTGGGATAGACAACAGGCAACTACTGCAACAATTCAGAAAATTATCATTAGAACCAAAATTATTTGATTTTCTACTTAAGCTTAATCTAAATGCTCTACCCACAACACATTTCCTTAGATTTCATACATTCTACACAAATATAGACCCCATGTGTGGGCTATGTCATAGAGAAGAAGAGACACACGATCATTTTCTTCATTCCTGCAGTGCCATAGAAACAATATGTCACACAATGTTTACCACATACAGAAAGGCTATCAATTTAATTGATGAAATAATAAATAAATTTAAAAAAGGCAACATCCCTGCTATTTTTGGAACAACTTCTTCATCTAAAGAAGATCAAACTACAAAAAACCAAGACAACAGTATAAATGAACCAAACAGAATGCAGCACTTAAATCCAAATGTCACACAAGCAATTCAAAATAACACAAGCAACTGTCAAAACACACAATGCACGAATGATTCAAATAATAACCCAACTGAAATATCACAAAGCAATTACAGTGAAACACAAAGTACCAATAGAACAAACATCACACACACAATAAAAAATAACACATCAACATATATCATGGAAGCAATCATGCCATGCCTTCCACAAATTGAAGTAAATACAATAGAAAAAAAAGGGCCAGGTCGCCCAAAAAGAAGCAAAAACAATAAAAAACCAAAAACAGAAGAGGACAACAACTCACAAACAGAAGAGTACAACACCGCATCATCATTAACCAGAATTCAAACGGATGACTGGTCACCAATGGACATCACTTCTATCTAACCAACCAATTAAAACTCCAACAATGTACAGCTCATACAATGAAAACCAGTCACTAACATATTTTGAAATGTGAACAATCCCAAAATACAACCATAATGAAAGTCAAAATAACGCTTTTAATGTGCGGGGTTTGAACTCGGCAAACAAACTGCATCAACTTAGAGAATGGACCAAAATCACACAGACACATATATTGGGACTTCTGGAAACAAAAATATATAGTGGATCACAGATTGACCCAACAGTGCATCTTCGCACTGAAGGCTTCTTTGCATGCTCCAGGGACATGTCATCACCTGCGGGTGGAACTGGCCTACTAATAACCCCAGCTTGCCCATTCACATCATTCAGAATCATATATATCGATGCAAACTTGTTGATAGCTACATTTCATCACCATGCAAACACTCAATATAGTTTTCACCTACATCCCACCTGGAAACGTCATCATATCAAACATAATACTCACCATCAATTCACTGCTAGCATCAACTCCTTACCCAACTATCATCATGGGAGATTTTAACATGAAGTACACAGATTTCATCTCAAAATGGCTGCATCAAATTGCAATACCACTCATGAGTGCTGAAGGTTTTTTACCACCAAACACAGTAACATTCCATAATAACCGACACACATCTTTAATTGACCTTTGCTTCTATTCACCAATGCTGCATCATTACTTCAGCCTCAAGCTCAATCCATCCCCATTCTCAGATCACTCTGCTCAAACTGCAACACTTGATCTAACTGAAATTCAGCCAACTACACTACCACTTGGGAAAACAATGAGAATTCTAATACCAGCATCCACTCCAGAATCCCTTTTTTCTGAAACATATATTATGCTCCATAAACTTGCAGGACTACAACTAAGTGCTGTGCAGAGATATCAGGCATACATAAATATACTTTCATTCAATATTGACCATGTCACCAAAAAAAAACCTCCACCCTCCAGGCTATTAGCTCTGGCAGATGAACTTCACAAGAGGATAACAATGTCTAAACCTACTCAAAATACATATCAGCATATATATAAGCTCACCCAGGCATATAACAGCACATGTGCAGCACTTAAAGACTATTTAGCGATAAAAAAAAGCAAAATCTGCCTCAGTCAACAACATACATGGACTAGAGGCTACATCAGATGGGCCATGGGTTTTCCCTCCACCATTAGAGTACCTATGGCACTTCAAATTGGAACAACTATACATGCAGCACATAACATGATTGAACCTATTTATAAGCATTTCAAACAGAATCTTCAGACACATCAACTCTTCAACCCACCCCCGATTATTTTGGATCACCTGAAACAAATACACCATTTACCATTAATGAATTTGCTTTGAAGCTTGCCACTCTGCCCAATGCCTGTCATCCAGGCACTCATGGCATACCAAAATTTGTGTACGAACACCTTAGCCATACAACTAATCAAGTATTATGTAATCTTGCAAACTATCTCTCACAAAAAATATACAACATTGAAAATCTTTATCCAATTGCAATAGTACCATTTAATAAGAAACCAGCTCCAATAACCACCCTTAATAATATTAGGCCTATCTCCATGTGCCCAATAGCCATCAAGATCATTGAGAAAGTCATTAAAGACAGGATTGAATCATATCTGCTCCCATTGATTTCACCATATCAGTTTGCAAGAAAGCAATCATCTACAGGACAGGCAGCACTTCTTTTCAAAGCTGTATTGGGATCGGTGCGAGGCCGGAAAAAATACAGCCCAGTTGCAGTTCAAATAGACATTGAATCAGCTTTTGATTCTGTGGCAATCGAGATATTAATTAAAATGTTGGCTGCCACTGCAATACCTCACACTATTTTATATGTTATAACCAACTTGTTGTTAAATCGGGATATACATATTACACTCAGTGGCAAAAATTCTGAATCTTTTACTCCAACACAATCAATCTCACAAGGATCCCCCCTGAGTGCTTTACTTTTCACCTTTTACATCAACCCTCTATTAATAAAAATCCAGCAAACATTCATTGGCATCCAAATACCAAACACATCTCAGCAGGTAACATGTATCGCTTATATGGATGATATAACTGTCTTCCTCCCATCTAAAAAACACCTACCAGCCTTGCATACAATACTACAAGAATTTGCAGCTACACACAAACTCAGGGTCAATCTAAATAAGACGGCAGTTTGGTCTCTTTATAATGCAAAGCAGTACACGGGCATGTATGGGGGAAAGCCATCTGCTTTCTTGGGATTTCCCTTTTATATGAGTGCAAGTGCAATGAGGGTCAAGATCCAGAACAAACTCAAAGAAGAAACAGAGCGAATTACTACTTCTCTCTCAAAGGCATATCTTTCAATATACTCCAAGATCCAGCTATTTAACCAGCTAGCCATAACAAAAATCACCTATTACTCACCCATTATCACATTTTCTAAAGGTTTTATTAACAAAATCTCTTCTCTCTGTAATAAGCTCTTGTGGCAGAGGAAGACTGTGTCAATATCTGCAAAACAACTTACCAGACCACCTATTCACAATGGACTAGGACTTCATAGTATTTATATTTTCCATCTACAGAAGGCCACAAACTTAATAACATCCACAGTCAAACACTTTCCAATGCTTGAATGCCTACTTCAAATAACACCAACAGATAGACCACCCCCTGCTTATGACCAACTAGCATCAATGATCAATCATATAAAAACCACAGCTCCACAGATATCTCTTCAGACAATATACAAGCATTCATACTGGCAAATTTATTCATTAATCCATCCAAATCCAACCCATGACACCAATCTGACAATGCTGAAAATCAATAATCTACAATTACTCCGTAAGTTTAAAAAATGGTCACTGGAGCCAAAGTATTTTGATTTTTTGCTGAGACTAAACCTACAAGCACTGCCCACGACATATTTTCTGAGATATCGGAGACTATACACTAACATTGATCCTTTTTGTCCCCTGTGTCACAGGGCTGAAGAAACACAGGAACATCTATTCTATCTTTGTCCGGCACTAGACAGAATTCGAGTTATTATGATAGGAGCATATAGACAATCTAACACAACCCTTCAAACAATCATTAATTCATATTGCAAAGGCTCTATTCCATCAGTCCGTGCAGCCACTTTTATGCTTTATGCATACTGGTGCACTAGATGCACATTCACTCTAGGTAACAACACAAGGCGACATCCATCAACTTTCAATATCAAACTGGCAAAACTACGAGCCAGAGACAATAAAATTGCACATCCAGACATCTATGCAGCAACCTGGTCACTGATAACACAACAATCAAACCTCTAAGATGGCTCCCAATAACCAAAATCTATGCCCTCAACCAATATATATATATATATATATATATAAAATAAAATGTGGCAATTATCTACAAATAAAAAAACAGAATGTTGTCTTTGATTGCATAATATTAATATAAAGGACAGTAACAACAAAATCAGACCTCAAATACTGGAAAGCAAACTAAACCCAGCATGGCAATATACATCAAAGTTGAAGTTTTGCAAATTGAACAATGATAACCCAAGACTTTGGAGAACTATGATTACAGCAAGCAGCACTCATAAATGTAACGTATACATATGTATTTTCACCCCCCCTAACAATGTTTAAATATCTTTCCCTCCTAAGTTAAGTTCCTTTTTTGTACATCACAGATACCAACTTAAACTTGGTTTACTCACTAGCAATGTAAATATATGTATACGAAGTGTCTTATAGCAAATGTAACTCTATGGTTATCAATAAAGTTCTTTTCTTTGAAACATAATAATAATAATAATAATAATAATAATAATAATAATAATAATAATAATAATAATAATAATAATAATAATAATAATAATAATAATAATAATAATAATAATAATAATAATAATAATAATAATAATAATAATAATAATAATAATAATAATAATAATAATAATAATAATAATAATAATAATAATAATAATAATAATAATAATAATAATAATAATAATAATAATAATAATAATAATAATAATAATAATAATAATAATAATAATAATAATAATAATAATAATAATAATAATAATAATAATAATAATAATAATAATAATAATAATAATAATCTTCAATCTATGATTTAATCTTTTCTATCTTCCCCCATTATAATTCTTATCAACAATAATAATAATAAATAATAATATAACATAATCTTTTATCTTTCATATAGCATCTTAAATAAAATGTGGTAATATCTTATAATCTAAAAAATATATGTGTGACAAGGATAGCATTATAATTCTGTGTAATATTATAATAATTAACTTATGACCATAATGATAACAATGATAGTGTAAATGAATTTTATTAAATGAATCATCTTAAGAAATGATTATAATTCTTAAATAATACTCTTGTTCTTACTGTGTAAATATTATGTTTTGGTTCAAACCCTTTGTGATTGTCTTTTTGTGATGTAGAAAGAAATTGATTCAACACACAAATTTATAAAAAAACAAGTTTAACAAATTTTATTACAATAAAATTAACAAATAACTTATTTACAATATTTACAGTCCAAAATGAAGCTTGTATCATTATAATTCAATCTACTTTTTTCTTTTTAAAAAATAACTTTTTTTATTTAAATGTGAATAAAAGATTTCAAACTTATCTTTCAAAAAATAAACAATTTAAAATGACAGCCATTGTATGTGTTAAACAAATAGAGACAAGACATCACTATTCATAAAATCATATTTGGATCACAACAATATATGATAAAATGAAATATATATATATAAACAATGTATAACTGTTTCTTTTTATTTTTTATAATTCACAGTATGGGCTAACTACTATATATATATATATATATATATATATATATATATATATATATATATATATATATATATATATATATATATATATATATATATATATGTAATAGGTCTAAAAGGTAGATTACAATTTTTATATAATTGTAAAATGTGTCATATTTTCCCAAACTGTTGTAACATTAAAATAAATAAAGAATGCAATTTGCCAAGTACTAAAATATAAGAGATTAAAATGATTAATTTAAAGGAATATAATTTATCAGTGTAAATATTTTTTATTTAATCAGATTAAATATTTAAAGTGTTTAAATTGTTTTATTAATCTTCATGATGTTGACGAATGGTTTAATTATAAAAATTGTCATCAATATTATTTTAATAATTACTATATAAAAATTTAAAAAAAATATGATCAAAAATTACTTTTCTATATAATAAAAATGTAAATAATAATAAAAATGTCAATTTATCTAGCATGGATATTGATTTTCAACAAGAATATATTTTGAATTATGGTTCTAAATACATTGGTGGTATGTGGGCTCATAGTAATTTGGAGTTAAAAGCTGCTGTTGAACATTCTTTTAGTGTAATTAAATGTTCTCCTGAAGTATCAAATGAATTAATACAAAAGGTTAATGTTAAGAAATTTAAAAACAGAGTTAATTGCAATTGGAATTCCAATATATTTAGATTTAAAAAGTTTATTCATGATAACGATCTTGTTTGTTTAAAAGAAGATAAGGGTTTGAGATTATGTCTTATGTAAACACTTTATTACTACAATAAAGTTTTAATTCAAATGGAAAAGCTCAAATTTAAAAAGGTTGGAAAAATAAACATTGAAAATTTATGTGTAAAGTTTATTGATGATATTTTTAAAAAAGCTAAAAAGAATAAATATATAGATACTAATATATATTATCTTCTTTATCCATCTGTTGCAATTTGTCCTAGGATTTTTTTGAATATTAAACTACATAAACAAGATAAACCTATATATATATATATATATATATATATATATATATTTATCTCCAATATGATATATATATATATATATATATATATCATATTGGAATGGGTACATTATATATATATATGTGTGTATACATTGTAAATGATCCTCACATAATACATATAATTATATTTAAATCAATATGATACATATAGTATATGTAAGTCATTAGATATGTTTGCAGTAAGTTAATGTATATATATATATATATATATATATATATTAATTCTAATATTTTCACAGATAAATAATGATTTCATATTATTACTATTTTCAGGATATTTCATGAAGTAAAATAGCTAAATAGCTTATGTTTCAGTACAATAACACGTATCTTTCTCAGCGTGTTCTCATTCTCAAATCATAGGAATTCTTGTGAGATTTAAAATTGTTTTTTATCTTTTTCTTTCTCCTCATATTTAAATTATATTGGTAGAAAAATTTTAAAATTTATTTTGTCTTCCAATAGCTTCTTCCAAATGTTGTTAAGTTTCTTTAACTGACACCTTTTATTTATGCTTTTGGACCGTTTATATATCTCTATAGCTTCTCTTAGCAATATCTGCTCATATTGTTCAATTTTTGCTAGAATATTTGTATTCTCAAAATTAATATGTCATTAGTTGATTTTATATGAAAATAAATAGCTATTGAATTGTATTTTTCTCTGACTGCCAGTATATGATCTTCCTTTCTAATATTTATTCTATAATTAATCTGTCTAATATATGTATGTGAACAGACCCTACATGGAATTTCATATACACCATGACAAAGAAATTTTATCTTTAGAAAGTGGAAATATTTCATTATTTTTAAAGTAATGTAAACTAGGTGAATATTATTATTCTTTATAATGTTACCAATTTTATCAATTACTCCTATTATTTATGGCAAAATTGTCTTAATTTCTGATGTATCAAAATCCTTTTTTATATATGTTTAAGCTTTATTAATAATGCTGTAATTAAAATTATTATCAAAAAGCAATTTTTCGTAGCAGAAATTTTAGTTTAGATTTTATTATTAATTTAGAGATTTGTATAAATTATCTTTGTCAATATACTTATTTAAAGCATGGGGAAAATTCTTATAATTAATTCATTGAGTGACAGGAAAATATAATCCCTGCTCTTATTGTTAATTATTTGCATTGTAATTCTTAACAAAAACATGATGACAGTTAGAAGTCTACAGACTCTTGTATCCTCTTAAATAAATTGAATTAACTGTAATGTCAATTCAAAGTTATAATAAATGTTAGTTCAGTTAGTCAGGAAATATAATAATATTTTTGTAATATCCACACTCCTATTGGAATGCACACTTGTCATTAAATAGTTGGGCTGACTAGCAGTTTGTAGTGGGAATAAAAGACCTAAATCAAAGCATAAAATACTACAATATTAAATTTTAATATAGCATCTGCCTTATTTTTTTCAAGATAAATATTCATACATACACATTCCCTTATTAATATTATAACCACAATAATTTCCAAAAATAACTAAATTTATTATTTCCATTATATTGTTTTTTTTTTTTCAAAAACAAAAACAATCTTTACTAATCCAGAAAAAAAATACATAGTATTGTATGATAAAATCAATTGGCAAATTAAAGTTCAATAGGCAGACTCTGCCAAGTGTTCACTATTAAATAAAAAAGGTAGAATAAAAGTTCAATTATATATATATATTGTACCAAGGTACATTGTTATCTAATTAATATTTTATAAATCTTGCTTTTTAAAAAAAAATAAAAGTTGAAAGAATAAATTTAAAACTAAAGAGTAGGGTGGGGGGGGGTTATTATTAAAGAAAAATAAATAATAAATGCTTTAAAAGAGGATAAGATTTTTTTTTATTTAAAAAAAAGGGAAAAAAATCTTATGAAATAAAATGATTTAATATTATTTTGATTAATTTGTAATAAAAAATAATAAAGAAAACTCATTTTGTTTTATAATAAAACAATTAAATGGGTGCATGTGTGTGTGAAAGTTTTAAAGAAAAAATAGAAGCCCAATCAAAGTGAAGCAAAGGACAGTAATTTCATGAGACAATAGATGCTGTAGTTAATAAAAAATTTCCATTGTTTAAAAGGGTTTAATTATTTAAAGATTTATTATTCTTGGATTAAAATGGTTTAATTATTTCAAGATTTATTATTCTTGGAATTACTTTTTTTTTAAATATTTCTTGAAGCTATAGATATAACAATTATATAAATTGTTATGTCGCCCGAAAGAATGAACTGTTAAATCACCGTGTTGTACAATCATCTGGAGCTTTCTTAGTTCAGAGGGAAAGCATGTTTGAATAAAGCAAGTAAAGTGGCAGAGTGAGTGTATGCTGGAAAATCCATGAAAGTTTATATAAGATCACAGGATCCAAAGAAGATTTGCTGGAAGTTAGCGCTAACCAGTCATAAGTAATTTTAAAAAATCTACATTGTGCTGTGTATGTCATTTTGAATTCATAAACCCTAGGTAACTTTTGTTTTAATATGCTTTCATTCTTGATTTCCTTTAAAGATAAACAATAAAGTGTGCTAAATAAAACTAAACTTTTTAAAATAATATTTGGAAAATACAAACAATATCAGCTTCTATATTTAATTATATTTAAAACATTGTGTGTTGTTATGTGTGAATTTTAAGTTAATGTATTGTGTATATTTTATTTATAATAATAATGTATTAAAAAACATTTATCTAAAATGAACAGAGTGTGTGTGTTTAAATTATAAAGCAAAACAATTGTTTTAAAAAAAAATGAAATATTTGAATTGTCTTTTAAAATATTTACGTTTATGTTTTAACACACACAGTTATACAGAGTAATATTTTAATAAAATGGAAAGGAAAAAAATTAATCATTAAATATGAAATAAAGCATTAAGCATCACATGATCACATTTCCTATACTAGCATTTGTTGATAAACAGAGCAAAACTCTCCATACAGTATTGCCATCTGTGCTAAACAGAGTAATCAATGGATGCCAGAAGGCTTAGTCTGGGGATATTGGATGAGTAGGCATTAGATAGGGATTTTATGCACAAGCTTTCTGGCATCCATTGATTACTCAGTTTAGCACAGGTGTCAATACTGTATGGAGAGTTTTGCTATGTTTAAACAAGAAATAATTAATTTAAAAGTAAAAGGGTAGGCAAATTATAATTTTTAATGTAAGGATTTATTGTGTAAAGACGTAAATTGTTTTCTCATTCAGTACATTGTTATTTTTTTTAAATAGATTATCTAGGGTGGAGTTGTTATTCTTATAAAAGGTAGTTAAAATCCATTGAGATAGCTGGATCTCAGGTACTAGATAGGCTGACCAGATAGACATATTGATTACAATGTAATTAATTGGCGCCCTAAAGGTATTTTTCTTTAAAACAAATAAAGTGTTTGTTTGGTTAGTATTTATCTAGTAGGCAAGTGTTTATATTATTGGTAGATTGCTGCCAATGATATTTTCCACTCTACCTGAGGACCAAGCACCTTTAAAGAGTAACTGGTAAGAAGAAAATAGAATAAAGTTTTGAGATTGTTATTTGTAGTCATTATTATTAGTAATATTATTTTAGATAGGTTAGGAAGGTGGGTGGTTTATTTGATGTGTCAATGTGGCCCAAAACTAGATGTTTCACATGGTAGGACCAATGTAAGTTGTAGTTGGATGTTCATTTGGTGTACTAATGTGGTTTGAAACTAGTCATTTCAAATGATAGAACTAACGTAAGTTGTAGTTGGACGTTGTTTTTAAGTGGTATGGACAAAGTTAGCGATTAATAATATAGGTGCCAAGTAGTGAAAGAGAAGTTAGAAAGCATGATCATAGTGTATTTGTTTTTTTAGAACCGATCAGATTAGCGTAACTATTAATGGTGATTTTTACTGACATTATATAATGTGGAAGCATAATCCTTAAGAAAGAAAAAAAATAAGGGACACTCCGAATGAATGAGGATAGATGAACATGAAGGGTGAAAGTAGAACTTCAAGAGGGTTAAGGTTGGTTGTACATATGTTTTGTGAAATAAAGAAAAAAAATTTACTTTTGGATGAAATTAAATAAATTAGTGATGAAATGAAAATTGCAAGCCATGTTATAAAAATAAAAACTTTCTTGGGAAACAGAGGGGAAATACCGAATAGACATTTAGATAGTTTAGAATGTTTTTTCTCATGTAATGAATTTAACAAATCAATTAAGGTTAATATAGCCATTAGTTATATACAGGATGGGGATGAAGTTTGGTGGGGGTTGATTGGAGTAAAACCAACAAGTTTTGAGAAGTACTAATGAGCATTGCTGTCAAGCTATTGGCAGGAGGAGCTTCAGGAGATGGTTAAGCATCAGGCATAACCAGTTAAATGGCAGATAGAGAAGCCATTGAGTATGTTTTTTCACAGACAAGTAGCGAAACTCTGAATGGTCACAGCTTACAACTTGTCTGAACAGCAAATTTTGCATATAGTAAGGCAAAGTTTTTCAGAAGATATTCAACAGATAATAATGGTAAATGACACTATAAAACAGACTGCAAAGTTAATTATGATGATAGACAGTAATAGACAATATGAGGAAAGTTGGAGCAAGAAAAGGAATGTTGAAAATACTTGTGGGCAAGTAGCAAACTTGATACAAAATGAGGAGAAAGAGGATTTGAGAATGGCATCTCATTCATGCCCAATAATAGAAGTGAGAATAGAAACAATAACTGTAAATGTACTGTTTGACTAAGGAAGTCAGATATCAGTGATTTCACAGAAAATTTTTGATGAAATAGGTTGGAGCAATTTGGAACTCAAAACCTTGACACTAAGTAATGTATATGTAATGTTGGCAAATGGAAAAAGAGCCAAACTAGCATCAGAACAAGCTTGAATAAGTATGAGTATAGCAGGAAAGGTATATAATCACATCATGCTGGTTTACAGGGAATGATACATGATATTATCCTGGGATCAGATGATATGTGTGAATTTGGATGTCTGTTAGATTATGAGAAATGACAGGTGAGAATTAATACAATGGAAATCCCATTTGATGTGTGTGATATAAATAATGTTAATGTGTAGTGTGATGTAGTAAGTGCAGAAATAGAAATAGAGAAAAAGGTTCTGGATGATGAACAAGGAAGTGAAGATGGAAAACAGTTGAAGGAGTTGTTGACTGCATACGAAAGTATATTTTCAGAAGTATCTGGAGTAATTGAGGGATAGGAGAACAGGATAAAGCTTATAGATAACCAACTATATCAAGCATTAGCATATCCTATACCACACCAATATAGAAATGCAGTGAAGGAACAACTAGAGAATATGTTAAAAGGGGGAATTATTTCTAAATGTTCATCTCCATATAATAATCTGCTAGTGACAGTAAAAATGGGTATATTTGTCTGTGCCTAGATGCACAGCAATTGAATAAAATAACAGTGTTATATACCAGTGCCGAACCATCTAAAAGTGAATTATTAATGAAGTTTATTATAAAAAAATATTTTCAACTTTTGACCTAATGGCTAGTTACTGACAGATCAAACTGCATCCTGAGGACCAGAAATACATCACTTTCCATTATAACAGATGGGCATATAATTTCAACCAAATTCCTTTGGGTTTAAAAAACAGTAGGGCAGGGTTAATACATTGCCTTGATCAAGAATTATCCGATAAAATCAAAAGCTTGATTACAATGTACATGGATGATATCATTTTAGCATCAGAAGTGTGGAAGAACACTTTGAACATTTGAAATTGTTATTCAATGAATGTAAAAATAAAGGAATTAAATTAAATTTAGGAAAAAGCCATTTAATGACTACAGAAGTTAAATTATTGGTTCATATAATTAGTGAACAAGAAATATTTCCAAATCCAGTCAAAAGCCAAGCTATACAAAATTTTCCCAGGCCAACAAAGAAGAAAGATGTCAAGTCTTTTATTGGGTTGTGTAAATTTTTCAATTGATTTTATAAAATATTTTCTTCAGATAGGGTGCCTCTGTTACAGCTACTAAGAAAAGATAAAACATGGGTGTGGGGGAGGAGCAACAAGAGTGCAGTTTCGAAAGTGTAAAAAAAGGTTTGTTTAAAAAAGGCATGTTGACATACCCAGACTTTGGTAAACCATCTATAGTACAAATGGACAGCAGTGGAATCAGATTGGGGGCTATGTTATCTCAGATGCAAGATGATGGAAGGTATGGGATGCTTTTCTTTGTAAGTCATTTATTAAATGGGCCAGAAAAAAATTATACTGTAACTGAGAGAGAGGCTTTAGCAATTGTGTGGGCATTTAAGAAGTTTAGGCAATACTTAATAGGATCACAGGTGATAGTGATCACTGATCACAGGAGCCTTGAGTTCCTTAATCATAGTTTTCTTACAAATAGTAGATTGATCCGCTGGAGTCTATTCTTGCAAGAGTTTGATTATAGTATACAGTATTGTCCAATCAAAGACAATATGGCAGCAGATGATTTAAGTCAATACCCAATAGAATGTCAAGTACAACATTTAAATTGTAATAACGTGTACATAGCAATGACAGAAATACATCAAGGTGAAGATATGGAATGTGGTTTGAAAAGGTTAAGAGAGTTGCAAGAAAATGATGCAGAATGTAAACAAATAATATACTATTTGCATCACCAACCAATAAGTGGACTTATAAACAATACATTATAAAAAGAGAGGAAATGATATTGTTTAAAAGATGGAATTTTGCAGCACAAAATGAAAGATAGTGAATATACCCGAATTATTCTGCCAATAATCATGTGGGAACAGATGATTAAGTACATACATGAAAAGTACGAACATTATGGGGCAAGCAAAACTGAAGGATGGATAAAAAACTGGTTTTATTGGCTGAGTATGAATAAGAGTCTTAAATGCCATTGAGGGATGTATAGTGTGTGCAAAAACCAAACCTTCTAATATGTCAAATACAAGACCACTGAGACTTATATATGCATATCAGCCTAATAATTTATTGACAATAGACTTTTATGGACTATTACCTCAATTCAATCGAAAAAATGTCTGTTTGTTACTTATGACATTTGTTCCAAGTTTGTGGCTATTTACCCAGTTGTGCAAACTGTTGCTAGACAGACCATAAAGATCCTTGAAAATCAACATTTTTGAGACATGGGAATTCCAAAACAAACAATGTGGGACCATGGAACGCCCTTTATGTCTGAAGAATGGAAAAGATGGATGGAGCATCACAATATAAGACATATACTTACTTCAATTCATAATCAGCAATCTAATCCACGTGAATGAGTCATGAGGGAATTGGGAAGTTTATTCCATGTGTACCTACAGAATAATCATCATAGATGGGTAAAAGAGGCAAAGTGAATAGCTGACATGATAAATTGGTCAAAGAATGAATCAACAGCATTTAAGCCCATTAGACTCCATCATGGAAAGAATATTCCATATCCATTTAAAACTATCCTACCGGCTAGAGTGCTATATATTGACAAGAAAAAAGATATTGATAAGGCACACTGTAAGCTTAGAAGGATGGGTAGTATAAGACAAAAAAGATAAGGGAAGGTCAAATGTGTGTTTAAGTTGGGGATGAAGTTATAGTGAGGGTAAATCCAGTAAGTCATCCAGAGAAGGGAATATATAAAAAATTTCAACCAATATATGATGGGCCTTATAAAATCATAAAAGAATATGGAAACAATGCATTTGAAGTCAACCACGGGTCGGAGAAAAAAGGAACAATCAATGCTCGATCTTTACAATTACTAAAAAAAAATTATAGTACACGAATAGGACTACACGGGTATAGGTAAATGAACTTTAACTAAATAAAGTCATATAATATTTATAAATTTAAATTTGGGAAACTAAAATGTTCAGATAGATATTTTAGTTTCAGAAGAGGGATGGAGATAATGTACTGAGGTACATTGTTACCTAATTAATATTTTATAAATCTCGTTTTTTTTTTTTTTAAAAAAGTTGAAAGAATAAATTTAAAACTAAAGAGTAGGGGGGAGGGAGTTATTATTAAAGAAAAAGAAATAATAAATCCTTTAAAAGAGGATAAGATTTTTTTTTTATTTAGAAAAAAAAAGACAAAAATCTTATGAAATAAAATGATTTAATATTATTTTGATTAATTTGGAATAAAAAATAATAAAGAAAATTTGTTTTATAATAAAACAATTAAATGGGTGCATGTGTGTGTTAAAGTTTTAAAGAAAAAATAGAAGCCCAATAAAAGCGAAGCAAATGACAGTAATTTCACAAGACTATATACGCTGTAGTTAATAAAAAATTTCCATTGTTTAAAATGGTTTAAATATTTCAACATTTATTATTCTTGGAATTACATTTTTTTTTTAAATATTTCTTGAAGCTATAAATAACAATTATATAAATTGTTATATCTCCCGACCCAATGCACTGTTAAATCACCGTGTTGTACAATCATCTGAAGCTTTCTTACTTCAGAGGAAAACCATGTTCGAATAAAGCAAGTAAAATAGCAGAGTGAGTGTATGCTGAAAAATCCATGAAAGTTTATATAAGATCACAGGATCCAAAGAAGATTTTCTGGAAGTTAGCACTGGTCATAAGTAATTTTAAAGAATCTACATTGTGCTGTGTATGTTGTTTTGAATTCAAAAATCCTAGGTAACTTTTGTTTTAATATGCTTTCATTCTTAGTTTCTTTTAAAGATAAATGATAAACTGTGCTAAATAAAACTTTAAACTTTTTAAAATAATATTTGGAAAATACAAACAATATCGGCTTCTATATTTAACTATATTTAAAGACATTGTGTGTTGTTATGTGTTAATTTTAAGTTAATGTATTGTGTATATTTTATTTATAATAATAATTTATTAAAAAAAAAAAAACATTTATCTAAAATGAACAGAGTGTGCATGTTTAAATTATAAAGCAAAACAATTGTTTTTTTTTAAAAAAAAGGAAATATTTAAATTGTCTTTCAAAATATTTACATTTATGTTTTAGCATACACAGTTATACAGAGTAATATTTTAATAAAATGGAAAAGGAAAAATTTAATCATTAAGTAAGAAATAATTAATTTAAAAGTAAAAGGATAGGGAAATTATAATTTTTAAAGTAAGGATTTGTTGTGTAAAGACATAATTTTTTTTCTCATTCAGTACATTGTTATTTTTTTTTAAAATAGAAGTATTATCTAGGGTGGAGTTGTTATTCTTTTAAAAGATAGTTAAAATCCATTGAGCTAGCTGGATCTCAGGTACTAGATAGGCTGATCAGATAGACATGCTGATTACAATGTATTAAACTGGTGCCCCAAAGGTTTTTTCTTTAAAACAAATAAAGTTTTTGTTTGGTTAGTATTTATCTAGTAAGCAAGAGTTTATATTATTGATAGATTGCTGCTAATAATATTTTACACTCTACCTGAGGACCAAGCACCTTTGAAGAGTAAGTGGTAAGAAGGAAGGTAGAGTAAAGTTTTGAGATTGTTATCTGTAGTCATTATTATTAGTAATATTATTTTAGATAGGTTAGGAAAGTCGGTGGGTCAATATATATATATGTAACGATATATAAATATGTCGTTACATTAATTTAAAATAAAAACTTAAAAGTTCGCAAATAAAAGGAAAAAACTAAACGCTAAAATTAAAATGTTTGTTAAACATATATATATATATTCGCACAGATGCTAAACTTTAAAAATATTTTTTTCATAAACAAAAAAAAAAGTATTTGAACATATTTTTTTTTAATAAAAAAATACAAGATTGAAATATAAAAATATTTTAATAAAAAAATAACGTAAGTTAAAATAAAAACAGGTATTAATTAATTCCTGTAATCTGTAAATGGAAATGATTGTTTATTAATTATCTAAAAGCTGTGTAATTAAAAAGTCAGATGAAAAGTTAGATAAGAGAAGAAAGAGATTTTAGCTTGACCAATGGAAGCACTAAGCCTTGGCTCGGACCCTAACGAAAGTGATGGATTAGTGACGTTTTGTTAATTGAATCCGTGTGGATAATATAAAAAGGGAAATACAGTTTTTTTGGGCAGTTCCAGCATTGTGTGTTTGAGAGATGTGGTAGGATGCACATATGACATTCTCTATTTAAAAAAAAAGAAAAATGAAAAGACTGTGATACCCTGAACCAGCTATTTCCATCTCCAGAACATTATCTTCCAATGGAGGCATCGTGGGAATTAAAAGCAGAAACCTGGACTCTTCTACCATAAGCTATATGAAATGAACAATTGTTAAAATCAATTAAGAACTTTTGTCAAGTTTTACAAATTGATAAACAAGCCAACTTAAATGTTAAACGGACTCTTATCTGACTCTTGTAAGTTTTTAAATCAAATTAATAATGTTTAATTTTATATGTTTTCCGATTGATAAAAATCATTTCCATTTTTTTTCTTTCTTATTGTATAAATTGTTTATTGTTTAAATTTTAAATGGTGAAATTTAGATTGGGTATAGACGTTGCATACATTCGTTAGTGGTTGATAATGTTGTGGTTTCCACATTCAATTAGAATATATGTCAACGATATCACTGCAAGCATCTTACGATGAATGCTAATGGGATTTGTATATTCCCTATGCAAGTGACGTTTATCAATGACTTTGTATTTTGATCGGTTGTGTTTAATTTGGAATGTTTTTGACTGTGGAATCTGTGCAGCTAATCTGTACTCAACATTTTAAAACAAATTTTATAAAATGCATTTGTGCGAACGTATTTAAATGTTAAATTTAAGTTGGGCGTGAATGGCTATATAGTTTTGTAAAGTTATATTAAGGGAGGGTAATCTTAGGTTATTCATTTCATAGTTGAATTGGTTTAATGGATTGGATATATTTGTGTAATTAGTAGATGTAGTATGAGGTCCGCTACGGGAAGGATTATAGATATACGCCACACACCCTCTGTTTGCCTATGGATGGGTTTGTAAGTCGGCAGAAGACTGCAGTCCATTCCTATGGAGTTTTTTGTTTATTGTTCTACTTGCCAACAGATGTCACATTCCTGTTGGTGGAGAGTCAATGTCTTCTCTATTTCTACTTATTGTTCAGATGTACATTTCCTGACAGTATAGTATTTTGTGTTGTCGTATCATGCTACATTGAATACATGAATGTATCAGATGGATTGGCGCCAGTTTGGTTGCGAAATTTGTTGCCTAAGGTTAAATCAGGGAAGAATATTTTCTTTTCAAATGCAGATCTATGTAGTCTATTCATACTTGACTATCTAAATAAAATATTAAACTCATTGAAACTTAGTTAAATGTAAAATTAAAAGTTAATATAAAAATCTAAAATGTTAAACTTATTCCTCAAAATTTAAATGTTATTTTATATGTGCGTAAATAAATATTTTTATGTGTTAATTTCTGGCAGTGGCTTTTATTTATTGATATTTAAGATATAAATTAAGATATAGATTTTTATCTCTGCATCTCCGCTGAGCTAGTGACTTGGGCTAACGATCGGAATATTTAAATAAAGTGGAATCTTAACAGCGCGTATCTGCCTACTCTATAAATTTTTCTAGGTTTAAATGCTTAGATGGCTCCTTGTAGAGCAGATATCGTAGTTTGCGGGTAGATTCGATCTTCACTTTCATTTCGATCGTTATATATATATATATATATGTGTGTGTCAATTAGATCCCATGTGCTATTGAATAAACAACTTTATACTTAAATGCAAATGAAAAAAAATGTTAATTTAAACAATTTTCTAAAATTAGAAAGTTTAAAATGGAAAACAAAACAAATTTACATGCAAAAGTAAAATTGGCACAACAGTTTTATTTTTAAAGTTATATGTATGATTGCAACAATATATGATGAGTAACATCTTTATTTTTAAAGATCATGTTTTTTATATTATGAATACTAAGGACCAGCTTTATATATATATATATATATATATAAATATATAGATATTTAATGATTATATATATATATATATATATATAATCATTAAATATCTATATTTTTAAATCATATAATAATAATTAGACAAATTTAATTAACACAGTATTCAAAATCAAATCATATATTCTTTACTGGAAGTAGTTTCGATTGTATCACTGACAATCTTTATCAACCATTAATACAAATGTACATAAAATAAAAACTTGCATTACCCTTCATTAAATCCATTCAAATTTCCCACACTTCTGTGGTTTTTATATTAGCTAATTGTCTATTAATTAAACCTTCTCTATTCCTTGACATCATCATTTCCTCCTTAATTTTTCATTTCTCATTACATCTTTCAATTTGAATAACGTTTACCTCTCTATTATCAAATTTAGATAATCAGCTAATATAAAAACCATGGTATTGTGGGAAATTTGAATGATGGGTAATATATATATATATTCTGCCCTCCTCCTCCGTCCACGTCCTCCATAAAATTTATATAGTGGATAAATATTATTTCCGGGTTCTAGCTCAGTTTAACAAATAAATAAATGAATGAAATATCCAGCATTAACTAAAATGATTACTAACTCTAATTTTTAAAATACAAACACGGTTATATTTTTTAAATGAATTAATAAATATTTATTATTTTCATGAGACATGGAGTGACGACACGGAGAACGAGATAGACTACATTGAGATATTATCCACATGATACTATCTCAATGGCATAAGAACACTATTCCCCCTTTTACTATACTAAATAACTAACTTATAGTATTCTTACGACTTTCTAAGCTCTTTTCATTACGATTAAAATAATAATCATGTCTTAATATTCTTTGTAATAATAATCTAGCTCAATTAAATAAGATTAAGTAAATAAATAAAATAAATAAAATAAAATCAAATAAATCTCAGGTTCATAAATTGTACTCTAACCGATTTAAAATTACGGTAGTAAACTATGAAAAGGGAATTTTATGTCATAAATTCACTACGCAGCAACTAACAATAAATAATAATAATAATAATAATAATAATAATAATAATAATAATAATAATAATAATAATAATAATAATAATAATAGTATAATATAATCTTATTACTTCCTAAATGAAATAAATAATTACGTACGTGGCAGTATTTTAATAATCCGACAACAAAATACGTGTGGTAACATCAGCATATAATTTAATGTAATATTGTGGCAACTAACTTATGACCAATAAATGATATAATTATGATCTTTTAATTTTATCATCCAAATAAATTTTCAAAATTATTATAACACTTTTATGTTTACTTATTTTGTGCAAAAACTATATGTCTGTTTCAATTATAAATGTGTATTGTGATATCATGCATCCATGTGGAGAAATAATAACGAAGACACAAAGCTTTATAATAAAATTACAACAAAGTTAATTAATAACATAGACAAATAACACTATTTTACATTATGTACATTGGATATCCTTACTCTCCTATCACAAAATTATTTTACTAGTTTATACAATAAAACCAAACTTCTACTTATTTTTCTAGTTAATTCTTATCTTTTAAATACTTAAGAAAGTATAGTATTATTATTATTGGATTTCTTATTTTAGTTTAACTTGTTACAAAATTGTATTTATTTATAATTATCACTAATACTTTGTATCCCTACTATTTTTTAAAATTATATTTTTATAAAATTACATTCGTAGTAAACACTTTACAAAATCATAAAACTCTAATTTTATATTAGTTATTTGGAATCCTACAGATTCAAAAACATTTTTCTACATTTGATATTACGTTTTATTGTTCACTATACAATACTTATTAATCTAATATACTCATTCAAGCCTTGCTTCGGATGGTAATTACAATTATTAACACACCATGCACAAATATATGTGTCTATTACACATTATTGAATTATTTTCTTAACAAACATGCAATATTTATTTTCTAAATATTATTATAAAAATATTCAAATTTTATTATCACTTAAAAAAAAACTTTGTTTTAGATTTCTCTTTTAAAATCTTATATTCGTTTTCCAAATTGGTTTTAAACTGTATTATATGATTCTTTCTCTCTTTATGACTTTTGTACTTTCACTTTTAAAATTACACAGTTCTAACACATTCCAGTAAATAAACTATTCTTACTTAAATGATAACATATCTTCAATTCTATTTTATTCATTATTTCTGTAAAAAATATCTTTCTGACGATGCAGATTCACGAAACAAGGATAGCGAAAATAGATGCACAGGATCAAAATAACTAGAATATTATCCGTCATAAACCTTGATAATAATGGCACAGTGAATTAAAACAATATAGAGGAGTGACCTTTGTCTGTCTACCCACCTCTATTATAGGAGTGATGCTAAAGCTATTTCTTCAGCTTTATATAACATCAAAGAGTTTAAAAGATACGTAAAGACACTGTCCAAAATATATGTGTTCAGTGATAGGACTTAGTTAGCTATACTGAAATCACACAAACTAACTATGATCCAAATACTTTATTTTTCTTATTTCTTAGCAAAACATCATCTTGGTTTCCTCTACACTAGTACTACCAAGTCACTATCCGATCTTATTTCTCTAGATTTTTCTATACAGTACATCGACAAATTCTTATCTACATTTCTAACAATAATAAAATTCATTTTATTTCAAAACTATATAGCTGTTCTCTAAGAAAATCTTTTACTACTTTTCTCGTATATTTATTATATACAAACTATTTTAAAATATCTAATACTTTGTTACATGAAAGTTCAAAAGAATCACACAATTGTTTTGACAACTTATCCTATTAATTATACTTGAAATAACTTATTGCATGCATATTTAAATTTATTCTTATCTCAGAATATGTTTTAATGTTGTATAAAATGTGTACTTATAATTTTAAAACTTTCACACATCATTCTTAATCAATCGATGATCTAAAAAAAAATACATTATGCATTATGAATAAATACCAAAATTACCAAAACGATCTTGATCTTCTCGATTGTGTTCTGTAGGCTTCACCATTCCATTAATTCTTGTAGATATTAAAACTTCCATATATATTTTTTATTTTTAAAACAATATTTCTATCATTCTATTAAGCTATTATATTTAAATCTCATTATTATTAAATTTATGTTTATATGTTTTCCCTAATCTAATATATAGCATTTTCTATTTAAAAAATTAATAAAATATTTAAATTATATTTACGATACTTCTTCACCAGACTTTCTTGAACCGCTCATATTTAAGCTAAAAAAAAAATATATTTTATTTCTTCTTCAGTCACTTAATGTTCTATTTTAAAGTAAAACAATAGCTCTGTTTAATAAATCTTCATAGGCGACAATCCTTGGTTTTCACAATATTGTATACAATTATTAATTCATGGCATTCTCTTCTACTATTGTCTGCTAATATTTTCCCGCGCGACTTTTCCGATGCATCTTCTGGGTACATTTAAATCTTCATTAAAATTTTCTGTTTCCATGGATCCATTTTCATTAAGTCATTTAATTTTATATTTCTTTTAATCAAGCATTTTCTCCATTGAATTCTTTATAATATTTTTCTCTGATTAGCTAAAGTTTTAGGCTCCTTTCCATAAATTACATAATAGCACTTTCATATTCTTCTTTACTTTTCTTTATTTTAAAATTCTTGTACTGTATTTTAACAATGTTTTCCTTTAAAAGATAAACACTCTTTCTTCATCATGATTTTCTTTATAATAAAACGCATATTAAATTTTTTCATAAAGAAGAATAAAATAACTTTAAAGTAGCCTTATGAAAAATTGGTACGTCATAATTTTTTCTTGACGGCATGTAACTTCTCTTTTAAGTTCTCATATAGCGTCCCAATTATATTTCTCTGAGTTATAACAATCAGTTTCTGGTTGAGCATAAATAAAGCTGTATTAAGGTACTCTCCCAATATTTTTCCTTCGGTAATAAATTTAAGTATTTTCCCTTGTACTTCCATCTCTACTGTAGGTTTTTGGTTAAATTCGAATAAATTTCCCTGGTAAGATAGCTTTTAAAATTAGCAATTCATATCGATACAGTCAAAATATATTATATGTTACAGAATAACTTTTTTTTAAATAAATACAAAATTTTAAATTTATATCACTTTTCCAGCTACGGTGTTATCAGCTAAAAAAATGTGTTACTTTCTCTTTCACTTTCACATTCCTTCTCCCCCCTCTGTATAATTCCTATATTTTGTCTGCTAATTTACCTCCGTTGATTGGTTAATAACTTTATTTTAGCGCGCGAACCAATTTATCCATTTTAGTTTTATAACAGAATAGACGTTTTAAAATAAAGAATTGATGACGTCATGTCTCAAAATATTATTTAGACTAGTACTTTTTAATTCAATTATACTTTTATAAAAATTATTTAAGCTTTTAAAATAATTATTAAAACAATATTTAATATTTTAGCTTTTACTTTAATGATCGATGGCAATTATATTTAGTTTCATATTCACAAACTTTATTATTATTTTAACAAGCGTGTGTGTGAAGGTATATAATATACAGTCACGTGTTTACTAACTTTATCAAATGATTTTTTATTTATGTCTCGGTCTAAATTACCAAAACTGATATATTTTATAAAAATTTGGAAAATAATTTTAAAATGTAGAACTAAATATAATTCTCACCATCCCACAGTTTATTAATAAAATATACTCTATTAATTTTGTCTATTAAATATATTTATAACATTACATCTAGCATTTATTTAATTTATTAGTTTTAAAATATTATACTCAAATTATTAATATATTTTTAACTATTTATAGCTGTATTATTTTATATGGCCAGCTTTTACAACCATAAGCAAGGATATTATTAAGCTTTATTTAACTGTTTTCTTTTAAAATAATCTATTACACTGTTATATACCAGGTATTTCCAGCTTAAAATTGTACTATAAAATTTAATTATCCTACTATTATTTATATATCATACAAATATAATTTAAAATTTAAATTTTTTTAGTAATTGACCTATCTACCTTATTATGACCTATAGACAAGGGCACAATAATATATATATATATATATATATTTATATATATATATATATATAAATTATTAATCAATGTCTGTATATATATATATATATAAATTATTAATCAATGTCTGTATTCCAATTATAATAAAATATATATAATTATTCAAAACAATACAATAATTAATACAGTAAAACAATATTTTAATATATATATATACCAATTTAATAGAAGTACTTTCAACTATCTATGTAGTCATTGTCAACTAGATTCAAATTGTATTAGAAAAAACCATTACAAATGTAAACAAAAAGCAATACATCATACATCAATTTTTCCACAATTGATTAATTTTTATATTGGCGGCCTGTCTGTTTATCAACTGTTGCTTTTCACTTTTTATTAACATAGCTTCTTTAATTTTGCGTTTATTATTATTTCTTTCAATACACAAAATCTTAAATTTATTAAAATCAAAATCAAAACCATAATTACATGTTACATTATGATCAAAAAATACTTATGGTGATACATCATCATTTCTAACATTCTCTTGTGTTAGAAATGATGATGTATCACCATTATTGATAAAATTAAGAATTATGTTAGTGCTTATGATCAAATTAGTATTTACATAAAGGATATAGAGGCAGAATCTAAGGAGATCATAGCAAAATCTTTAGATGCTGATCCCAAAATTATTCAAAAGCATTTGAATTATACCAAAACGTTATATAAAAATCTTGTAAATCAAAGCAAACTTCTTTACAGAGTTCATCAAACTGGAAATTACAAGGTACTTTTGATTATTATTTTTTAAAGAAAACTTGGACAAAGATCTAGATGATCTGAAAGATAGATATGAACAAATGAATAAGGTTATTAATAAGAAAAGTAATATTCTTTAAACTATGTTAGTCCTTAGAAAGATTACAAATTTGAGAAGTTTTTTTTTCAAAATCTCATAATTCATTAGTTATTTGCAAAGACAATTTTTTAAGTGGATTAGGGGGTATTGTAAATATCAATAAATCTATCTATATTTTAAAAATCATTTGTTGTTATTAAAAAAATATCTTTGATTTGATGTTTATATATGGAGTATTGTTATTGTTTATGGTTATTAGTTATAGTTGTCTGGAGTTATTATTTTATTTATTTGTTCATGGTACATCAATGTGAATATTTAATTATTATAAATAAATAAAGACATAAATTGTTGATTATAAAAAAATTATTTTATTTGTAGTGAATATTAAAAAAATGCAATATTATATATATATATATATTTAAAGCTGACAAATAAATTTTCAATTTAATATTTTTTTTAATATATGATTGATATTTTTATATATTGAATGTTAATTATTTTAAAAAAACATATGCAACAATGGTTTTCAAAACTGCATTTCCTGGCATACGTGGAACAACAGCAACAACAGCAACAAAAAGAAGTTATTATTATTAAGATAGTGATTAAACAAACTGAAGGATAAAAATTTGTTGTACTTAGTTTCTTTGAAATTGCCCTTGTTAAGAATAGTGGAATACGATAAATTTATGTAATCAATACATAAACCATGACTGGCTAATATGTATCACAGCCAGTGAGCTGTGCCGTTTCCTTTCATTTATTCCAAAGCAGTTTAAAAAGAAAAACTATGAAAATTTCAATACATGAATTTCACAGTGTCTGAAGCCAAAATTTGATATAGCTATGGTCAATCTAATAATAATCTGGAGGTAACTAAAATTAGTTAGTATATTGGATTCAACATGTCAATTTTTTTTTCAAGGAGAGAAATTAAAAAAATGATATATATATATATATGTTCATTTGGAAACTGATGATTTTTTTTCTAACCTGGTATTTCTTCAATTTAACTTTAGATAGAATGCATTCTAATATTAAACAAATAAAGGAATAAAACAATGGAACAAGTTGACTTTTGAAAAGAAAAATAAACAAGTTAAACTTTAAAACAAAAGGTAGTAAATAATTTTATTAATATAAATAATATATATATATTTTTGAGATCAATATTAATTTTTTTTTTACTTTTATTTTTAATGATAAAAATAAAACGTTTTTTTTTTTTTTTATAAATATAATAATTCTTATGTAGACCTAAACAACAATTCACATATTTGATGTATATAATATACTTTTATTTATTTATTTTTTAATTTTGAATATTTGAAAAATATAAATATGGATTTGTGTTTATAATAATGCATACTTGTTGAGCACAAATATGTCTTTATCTATTTAATATATATACTTATTGCAAGTATATATGTATATTATTTTTGTATTTGGGTTTGTATTTAAAACTTATTTAAAACATTGATACTACCTAAAATTAAACCATAACATAGGAATAAAGGATGTACTATTTGTTTTATAAGTAATGCCTTTGTAATTTATTTGAAAGAGTATTAATATTTTATTATTATTTTTCTTTTAGTGCCAGAGTTATTATGAAATTAATTGAATTCACAATTTAATAGAGGATAACTTCATATTTCACTTATTATTTAGTCTTTAGATTACTTACACATATTATTATTCATTGATATGTTTAGATGTACATAAATTTACTTATTGGATGTGTATACTGGATTTAATAGAATTCCCTTTGTTTCTGATATATATTTGATTAGTTAGTCATATCAACCTTGAGAATAAATTATAATCATAGATCTCATTGCTCTGTATGATTTTAGATTTATTTCATGTATAGCTAGTTGGAAGGGCATATAAACAATTTATTTAAATATAACTGGGATAATTTTATCTTTCTTCACTTAAATTAGATAATTTATTATATTAGGCTTTCTCAACAATTGGATTCATTTAGATTACATATGTTCCATTACATTTATCATCCAATGTTTGAAGCATTATTTTCTTCTCATATATTGATGGTCCATTACATTTGATGTATAATATATATATATATATCCCTCCCCCTTCCCCAAAATATATATTTATATATATATATATATATATATATATATATATATATATATATATATATATATATATATATATATATATATATATATATATTCCATTACATTTGGCACCACAAACTGTAGGTCCCAGTTAACTGATGATTGGTATAATGGAGTAAAATTACATTCCATTACAATATATATATATATAATTTTTCACAGTTGCATGATGTAGATAAATTATTATTTAAAGGATAAAACAGTGTATTATGTTGCATTACAATTTGATATTTCAATGGACTAGCAACAGCCATTATCAAGGTCAATTTTTGAAAGAAAGATAATTAAATATCAAACAATAATGTGACTCAGTGTGAGATGAACAATGAGATTCAACTTGAAGTAGTTCGGTATTCACAATATCTGGCTTATCAAAATGTTTAGTTCCTCTGTTTAATTTGTTTTTATTATTTTAGCTCTTTCAACCTGTGCGGCAATCGACATACCAAATTATACTGAAATCTCTAAAGAAAACTATAAAAGTACCTATAATAAAGATGAGTCAATTGGATTTGCATGTGGTGTAGCTGGAGTCATAGTTTTTGATACAAGGACAACTTGTTTGGGAGGAAATTGGAGCAATAAAGCAGCTGTTTGTACCCCATCTTATGGAAAGCAATGTGAGTTCAATAAATATCAAACAATTTTTTTTAAATTTATGAATATTTATTCTACATAATCACCAGCACATATGTATTAAAAATTATATTTGTAAAATTATAACTAATTATCTATGTTTAAATACCTTCTAATGTTAATTTAATAACTCCATTTATGCGTTGTCTATTATGTGTTTGTTAAATTTTTTGATAGCATATAAAAAGCACATCGATAACGAATGCTACCGTTAGAACATAGTTTATATGTTTATTTTTATATTTTAATGGCATACCATTAAAATATGTACACATATACAAAATCCATCTATAAAATAAACAAATAGAGTATCAGCAATTTATTATCAAAAAAACAATGAAATTGTTGGCATTTTATTGATTTATTTTAAGAATTAGCTGGGTGCTATGGTTTATATATTGTAGACTATAAGTTATCTGCACTCATGCTTTATAATGCGATCATTTTATCATCTCCAGTAAGTAAAGCCTGACTGGTTGCTTCCTTAAAAATGTATGTGACTGCAGTTTTCTAACTAAATATTAAAAAAAAAAAACTAGAAAAATTTACTATATATATATATAAACCATTATACAATTACAAATATCCAGTAACGTCCTCTGTTTAATAGTCCATATCTCAATAATAATAATAATTATATAATGGTTTATATATTTGTATGATTATTTCAGTAAGTGTTAGCAGTAACTTGATTTTCACATATATATAATCTTAATTTAACTTACATCATGTATAACATGAATTACGACTTTTCTACAGGTAATATTTGATAAAAATTCAACCTTTGTCAATTATATTTTTCAATCATAACTAACTTCATTAACTTTATAAAAATTAATTGAGCTTCTACTAAAACAGTAATGCAGTGCTTATTAAAACACATTCAATGTGCTGTATTTGCTAGTAGAATTTGAATGCAATTTTCTTGATAAGTTCAATAAAATCTATATTGTCTTGATATTATGCTAATAGGCAATGGAAGTTTTTAATCAAATTCATTTTTATATAATTTTGTTTTCAATTAATCTTTAAAGATCTAAATTACTAATTTAAATAAAAAAACCGTCAAAATTTTAAATATTTCTTTTATATTCTAAGTGCATTCTACATTAATTATTTATATATTTTAAATTTCATGTGAAAGCAAAATTATTTAAAATTGAGTTTGATTAAAAGCACTGCTTTCTCTATTACCATTGAAGCAGTCGATGTCTAATCATCATCGAGCTTCATGCTTCACCATATACATTAACCTCCTGTGGGGTCTGCAATTTAGACCTCGCCGTATGTAGATGCCATTCACCCACACACTGTAGGCACAATTATCCAATGGATTGATAAAATTATTTAGTAAATAAAAGAGTAGGGTGAGTGATGTATATATATTGAAACGAAGATCGGAGAACCGATCTTCGTTTCAATATATATATATTGTAGTCCTTGAATTTGTCCAAGGCTCCATCTTTTTAAGTTAGCTATAAAAGAGAAGGTTCTATCCAAATTTTCCTCATAATATATGTATTTTTTTTCTCTGTAGTAAAAAAATTTAAGCCAAGACCGAGTTTGAACCCATATTTATAAGGGATTGCATATGTTTGACTAGTAAGCAATCTAAAAATTTATTGTTAATGTGTTTATAACCAGAGGATTATTTTATTTTAATTTATGGGTTAAACTGATATTAAAAAAATATTAGAAAAGCAGGATTTATAAATTTGTTGATAGGTTAACTGAGAAGAGGGAGATGTGTGACTGTTGAAAACTACATTAGGATAGTGATGATGAATAGTCATTATTTTATCCTAGGTTAGAAATAAATAATTTATGGAAGTAAATAAATAATAATAATAAAATAGGTAGAATAGTTGTAATAAATAAAGATTAAGGCATTAAAAATCTAAATTTAAAGAAAAGTATATACCTGCATGTATGTGTGTATATATAATTTAATTGTGGATCTTGATGGTACAATTTACAATTAAAAATCATTTCTTACATGATGTAAAGCAATTTTAAGTAAGAAATTAAAAATCTTTTAAATAAGTTTAATATTAGCAGTCAAATTTAATGTTAAGTCTGAGTTTAAAACAGTTGCAATATATTATGTTTCACTATTAAAGGGAAAAGTAAAAATTATTTTAGTGGGTATTATCTTACACAGTTAATTATCATTCCTTAAAAGACACAGATCCCACTAAGGAATTTAAAGGGATCATTAATTTAGGCCATTAACGATGAATGGTCAAGTCTGGGGTCTGTCAAAGTGTCAAAAATTAATTGGCAATTATATGTTAGATTGTAAAATTAATCTGTCTATTTGACATGAAATTTATGCCTGGTTTTTCTGAAGGGGCAACTGGTTAAATTTAATTGAGAGGAGGGAAATGTCAATTAATTATAGAGATAAAGGACGTCTCTATAAAAGCTGTGTTAAAAGAAAAGAAAAAGGCTTCTTTTTATTTTAAACTGGCTTGTATTTTAAAATTTATCCGTAGCAGTTTTCCTTCATTGACTAAAAGAAAACTGTGTTATAAAATTGAAAATCATTTTATTGTACTTTCTTGTCTCTTCAGAATAATTTAGCTGAATGTAACAATGTATAGTGAGTAAAATTTAGGTAGGCACACACACTTGGAACATCCAGAAGTTGGCTATTCAGCAGATGGTAACAAAAATTTAAACCATAGAAGTAAAAATTTGAGTTTAATATCATTTCTATATATGCAAATAGTGAAATTTGAAACTCAAAAATTTTAATGCATATATAAGTCAATTTAAATCTACATAATGAAAGTAAAATTGGAAAAGGACAATCAAAAACAGACTGATATTGTAAAAAAGTTAAATGAAGGTTGTTTAACTGAAACCCGCAGAACAGTACAAAGTTTAAAGGTAATCTACTTAGAGTGGGAAATGACGAACGCATTCAGCAAAATAAAAACTTTATATATGAGAGAAAAGGAACCGAACTCTATTAAAAGAACTTTTTACAACAAGGACTTTATATGCTCTCATAAACCGGTCAAGGAAAAGAAAAAAGGAGAAATCAGGAACCTGGAAGAACACCTGCTAAAAGACTTATATAAGTATATTTTTATTATTATTATTCGCTCTTTATATGTGTAGGACATTTAATATATATAGAAAAAAAAAAAAAACGCATTTCTTTCTTTGTAGTGTGTATCACGTATAGCTTTTTTTTTTTTTAAATTAATTCATGTAATTACTATTGCATTATTTTGGGGGTAGAAATTGTTTTCATATGATTTTATATATGTTTATTTAAATGCCTTCGCTATTATGGTTATTTGGGGTAGAACTGATATGCCTTATTTAAAATGCTTTACAAACAATTTTTTTCCCCTCAATTTAAAAAAAAAAAAAACAATTAAGAGATATTATTATTAGCATCAGAAGTTATTATCGAATGATTAGACTTATAAATGAATTGCTTGTTTATTGAGTATCATCATCATTTTTATTTTTTTATAAAAGTGCATGGAAATAGTTTTGAGAATTTTGTGCGCATTTCTTATTGCTTATTATTATTGTATCATAAATTTAAGGCCAAAAACAAGCTGATTTATGCTTGGAAAATTTATGGGCTCATGTTCCAGTACACTAATTTGCAAGAATATTAAAGTTGTGAAAGTTTACTTGTATAATTTGATGTTTCGACCTGTGTGTGTGTGGATAGACAGAGATCTCCACCGATTCAGTGAAGTTTAACTCACTAAGATTTATGCGATATTCATAAAGTATTTGAACCCAGTGGAAGAGTTTTCCCACTTGAGTATTCTCTACCCGTAAGAAGGTTTCTTATTTTGATGGCCAGGGGTACTTGGTATACCTATGTTTTTGTTATATGACTAGTGATAAAATCCTAGCATATCTCAACCTTAGTGAAAATATTCTCTCTTATTCGGATCACTGCCTGCATCATATTAATATTTGATATTCCTTACGTGTGTATGAGAGGATAGTCATGATGAACATTATTATAAGTATTGGATACCAGGTCGCAAACTCAATTTAATGTCTGAATGAATGCAGATAATGTATGTGTGATTGGTGAATTTGAATATTGTTTTTGTAGATTTGATTTAGCATACGAGCCAAAAATAAATAAGTTAATAACTGTTAAGGGTTGAATAAAACTTACGAATAATTGGGCATAAGCAATGTGTATATAAATGTATTTAATAAATATTTACATGGCCAGCTGAGAACTTCGCTGGAAAGGTAGTATTGTTAAAATATTATTATGTTATAAGAACATGAACATAGAGAGTGCACTATGATGATGTTGTATCTTAATGCCAATTTATTTGCAATAACTTAGTCTTAGTATTATTAAGATATCTCTGTTGTACATATTAGGGCCAAAGAATATTTAATCAGGATGATCGGATAAGATCAATAAATTTGCACGGAATATCAACTTTAGATTTATTAAATAAAATTATCAAATTTAATTAGGGGAAAATCGATTATGTATTTTGTACAATATATCTGTAATAAAAAGAGAAATCATTGAAAATGGGAAGAAATTGGGATTTGCTATATTTAAGGTAAAAAGAAAGTGTAGATATAATGTAATGTATATGTTTTGTATTGATTGAATTATAGTTTGTCAAATAAAATTTATTTGTTTTAAATAAAACTTGTGCGTGTCTCCATGTTTTTGTGGGTTATTATTATCTAGATATTTCCAATCCAATCATACATCAATATAATATTATTAATATTTGAATTATCATATACGTAGTTAATATTTAGTAAGGTTATTTAAAAGGTTAATTTTAAATGCGTAAAATCACCAAATAATTTAATATTGTTGAAATATAAATCATGAATAGTGATAGTATTGTGTGATAGCGAGTGCAGAGGGTGGGCATAAAATCCTTTCCCCATCCGTTGTATTCAAACTCCTCTGGACGCATTTTATTTTTATATGGTTTTGTTATAATTGCGATTATGTTTTATGATGTGTTTACAAAGATTTAATAAGCTTAAAATATTCCAGCTTTAATGTAAATTGATATTAGACTGCATTGAAGACAACTGAGATCACCTTGGAGGCAATCAGGAGAGAAGGGTTTATTACCAATAACCTATCGCAGCTTATTCGATTTCCACACCTAATTATTCGAAAAACCCTGAGAAGAGATTAGAATGAGAGGAAATGAGCTAGAAAAGATGTAAAATTTAATGATGAAATAAGTAATAATGTAATAGACATATGGATGTGAAATTATTGGAGGAGTGGATCAGGAAGGTGGAGATGAATATAGAACTTTATAATTAGAATAAAATTTAATTGTAGCTTTAATCATAGTAAATGGGGTATGTGCTGAGAATAACCTAGAATTCTTACAGATATTAATATTGTTAATTTTAATGAGTTCTCAGTGTTCTCTAAATCGATTGTGTATTAACCCATTCGTGAAATATTATTACTGAGAGTATTGAATTGGGATTTAACCTTTATATTTTATTAGAGTTGCAATTTGGCGCCCTGGCAAATAAGCTTATAAATGTTCTGTATCATCATCATCTCAGTAGGCCTCAGAAATTGTGTCAGCTGGGAATGATGAATTATCCATCGATCAATTCTTAAGATGTTGTAATTGGCATGCAATTTATATGCAAGTGTGTAAATGCCATATAGATTGAATATAGTATGATTAGTCCATAACGTGGATGTGCGATCATTTGAATAAAATTCTCATTGGTTAGAATAAAGTTATAATTAGCTTAAACTATTCAATAATACATATGATATTTGTAAGCTCTCCCAATCGTTTTAGTTATATTTGAAATTCATTGTAGATGACCGATTGAGAGATTGCAAATTGCGTTTCATGTTACTTTAATAAGTTTATATAAAGTTACCAAAATAAAGAATAACTTTTCATTTCTTTGAATTGATTTTATTTGGTTACAATTGGCCTGTAATGCGGTCACACGAAGGAAGTTATATTTGGTTTACACGCATGAAATATATTAGTCTATGCATTATATTTGAGAAATTATTAGATTAAATCTATACTTAGAAATTATTTAATTTATACCTATTATACTAGAATATATATAATTGATGCATTGCATATTTAATTGATACTTAAGAAATGCATCTGTCGTTAACTTATATATTTAAGAAATGTTCATCATCGTTCAAAAAAACAATAATAATACTTTTGAATTTTTATTTAGCTACAAAAAGCTTCTATTTCTTTTAGTTAGAATATATATGTATATATGAAAGAAACAATAGATTCTATTTGTTGCTGAAAATTAAATTTTCTTATATAAGTGTAAATATCTTTTTATATATGTGTATTTAATTAAAGTATTGGAATGTAAAACAAAGAAAATGGGGAAAGCTCAAAATAATGAAATAATCTTTATCTAGATTCAGCTTGTTTTCATTAATTAAAATTATAAATCTTAATTAAAATTATCTTTTTTAGTTGTTTTAAAATCTTTAAAAATATCTACAATGGTATTTCAAGCCTTATCTGTTTTAAAAATATTTTACTAATTAAATGTTTTTTTTTATTTAATCAAGAGATTACAGAGATAGATGTGGGCAACTGAGATTGCATTCTTGGTGGGATTAATGTATATAAAAAGGTCCATAGAACAAAAGAAGAGTTCAGTGGAGGTTTTAGTCAGTTGAGTTTTTAGTTACTTTCAGTTAGTTACTTTCAATTATTTTTCATTCAGTTACTTTCAAAGTGTTTCAAGACCTTAACATTTTAAGAAGTCGACAGAAGTTCAGTGCTATGAGCTGTGAGTAGAAAAGAAGCACTTTTCTCTGGACATCTCAGAAGACTGTCTACCTGATGCCATCAAGTTCTATCCATTTGGCCAGCCATACAAGATGACTGTCTGCCACTATGCTTTTATCATTAGGTAACCTTTAATGTGGAGCTGCCTTTAGTATAAAGTCCTTAAATAATTTGTTTATCTAAGATATAATGAAAATCTCACATTTTATTCGTGTATTAATTCATAAATCTCTATTAATTATGCTGTGAAATTCTCTCTCTGTAATCCCTTACTTCTATAATGTAATTCTCACTATGCTCTTTCACGCTTAATTTATGTTATATAGCTTTGTGTGGCTGATTTAAATTTTTAACATTTTTTTTTAATAGATATATAATTTATTTTAATTAATATACCAAAATCATTCAACTTCGTGAGTGTAATAAGGGTGTATTTTTTTTGTTTAATGGGGAAAGAAGCAAGGTCTTCAGTTAAATTTATTAGGAAATTTTATTCATTTATAACAGAAATCGCTCGCTAGGTTGCTTTTATATTTAAATCATCATTCACTTTTTTTAATCTAAAATATTTTATTAGGGATGCATGTTTCACTTTATTATTTGAATTTGTCTTTAAATTTTCATTTTAAAAGATCATGAACCTTGATTAATATAATTAGTCCATTCTTTTCTGTTCTTGCCTAAAGAGATAATGTAATTCATAATATGTATATGGGAATCGAATTTAAATATAAATTTATTAGTCTATTGCTATAGAAAAGAGTTATTATTCATTACACTTTGTTAAATGACTCGGGATTGAAAACAGGTTATTGGGCAAGAGGTTAGACCATTTCCAAACTTTAAAATAATATTATATGAAAATTATATTATAAAATTATATAAACGTTGGTGGCATACATTTTCCATTATTCTGATATTTTATCTTTTCCATTTCTTGATTGTTTTGACAATGGGGGCATCGGAAGCCTGAAGCTGCCGTCATACTTTTCAAAATCATTCATAATAAGGGACACTACTCCCTGTGAAACATAGTGTTTATGAGGTTGATGTGTTGTAGATGATCGTACATCCAGATCTGGCTTTCAAACCCAGCCTCTCCATCAATATCCCTCTGCCAGAATGTGCGGGCATATCACATCTAAGTTCGTTTCAAATATTCTTTTAAAAATGATAGAGTATCCAAAACTGCCATGGAGGGCAGATTTCTATATTGTATGCTAGTACCATTACTCTGCTCTTTAATTTGATCACCATCTGCCTAACTCTAGTAAGTCGCAATGATGTGTTAAAGATAATGATTCATTTCCTAAAATACATTCAGTATGTTGATTTTAAAACTGCTTTCTTTTAAAAACCGTTATCGATTCCCATAGACATAAATCTAATTTGTATTAATGATTGTATAATTTATTCTTGTAAATGTAGCACATTGTTTGTTTCTTGTATACTTATTCTAAAGATGCTATTTCCAAACAATGCCTATCAAACATATATAATGATTTTAAGATTGTAAATAAATGATTGAGACCATATATTTATATTTATTTGTCAAAATTATTAATGCTAAATTATCAGGTATCTTTCTGTAATTTGAATCTGTTCCGATCTTATAGATTGTTTTGTGCGTTCCACAACATTCTGTTAGTAAAAATTTATTAAATTGGCATATTAATTTCGCACAAATGACAATACATTCTATAAATTTATATTCATGAAATAATTAATAAATAGGATTTTATAAAAACAAATCCCAAGTTTGTGAATATATAATATCATTCCAAACGTGAAACAATTTTTAATATATATATATATATATGTGTGTGTGTGTTTTCTCAATATTTTATTAAATATATATTTCATGCAAATCCTGGTTTGATTTGAATTATTTCTAATTAGTATTTAGAATTATTTTCTTTAGATAATAACTTAGCATTAATAAATATAACTGTTATAAATATAATTCTGGGCTACTCTTATCTCGATCATCATTATCAGTCTGATCTTATGCTCTACCACTTTGCTTCAGGACCTGAAATTAAAATAATTGTACTATATCATCTGGATTGCTGTTCATTGGGTCAGAGGTTCAAAGAATAGGCAAATAGGTTAGAATTCAGGATTGCTCCTGACCTGTGTATCTCGAGCATGGTCAGATTTGAGGTACTTTTGCTTAGGATTTGAATCTTGTTAAGTGAGCATACTATTTTGACCGGTACAGTAGATTTTTTTCCCAGGCTTGCATGCTCTATTGTGGGGCTTCGTTAATAATTCCACACCCTGAAGAGATCATTGATAATATATATGTATATTTCTTTTCTACCCGAGTTTGTTTTCTGATGTTATATATATATAACATGAAAATTTTATATAAAAACCAATGTCCATGCATTGCAACCATAAATGTAAATTTTTTTTCTGTATTTGGTTTTGCAACTATAGAAAAATATTGTTTTTCCATGTATATAGCTACAAATATAAAAATATTGTTTTTTTTTGAAAAGGAAAAGAATTTTGATACCCATGTGTTACAACCATAAGTGATTTTTTTTCTGTATCTGGTTTTATAAACATATAAAATGCATTTCTTATGTTATATACATAAAAATAATAATGTTTTGCAAATAAAACCCATGTATTTCACCCATAAGTAATTTTCCTTCTGTATCTGTTTTTATAAACATAGAAAATGTGTTTCTTATGTTATATATGTGAAAATAAAAATGTTTTGCAAATAAAACCCATGTACTTCAGCCATAAGTTATAAACCTTGAAATTGTAACAAGGTGCACTTCATGTTTAATTCATTTTTTGTACATTGTATATGTAATAGAGTTAATAATGTGTAACAAATACTTATTTATATTTACTAGTTGAGTAGCCCAGATGTAAATGTTTGGAATTTTTTTATATACTGTTGGCTTGCACCTTTATAGAAATGTGCCAACAGATAATATAAAAAATAAGGTATCAAAATGAGTTTGAACCAGGATGTTAAGGGTTGAGAGAGAGTTATATTTTCCCACTATTTTGCTATGTATATTATAATGAAAAAATGTATATGATATTGTTGAAATAAATGACTATACATATTTTTTGTAAGAGTCTATTATAGGTGCAGAAAAACAACCAAAAGTCAAGCAGCAAGACAGTTGAATTCCAATAGAAAATATACATACACATTATGATCAAATATTTATTTTTCATTTATAAGCAGTAGTCAGCAGCAACAAAAAATGGCAAAAATGGAGACAGTTGAAGAGAGGAGGGAGAGAGGTGTATATCCTGCATAAAATAAGAAAAGTTTAAATCAAAATATTAAAGTATATTTTACAGATATATTTAAAATTGGCTATCTTTCAAAAGAAGAAAAAAAGTGAATTGTGAAGAAAACATAGGAGCAATGATGCCAGAGGAGGAAAAGGAGATATTTCAACTCATACAACAAATGATGAAACAAAATAAAGACTGAGCAGAAAGAGATGCAGAATTTCAGAGATGGCATATGTAAATAAATGCTGAAGTAGTTTAGAAGAGAGATTGATAAATGTAAAAGAAGCCAAAATTTAAATATTGATAACAGTAATACTACATTGAACATTCAAGCTGATGGTTTCAAAGATGTATCTGTTACCAAGCAAAGGGAAATTATTGATGTGACCAAAGACAAGATAACCTATTCAGAAATAATTTTGGAAAACATGGTAGTGGAGGGTTTGAAAGTTGGGAATGAGGTAGAAGATACTATAAAGAAAAAATTTCAGCAACCGACTAATCAAATAAAGAATCTGATGAACCAAACTAGAAAACTGGAAAGATTTGAAGCTAAGCCCACTTTCAAATCAAAGTATGAAACATTTTTCATGGAAGCATTTTAACAGACATTGGAGAAGAGGACTCAGAACCGCAACCAACTAAAATAAGGTTGGAACCTCATGAGATTATGTTGGTGAAGACAAATGCCAACTCTATTCAACAAAAAATAAAGAATTGGGTTCTGGACTGACAGAAATTACTCATAGTCAGAGTGATACTCTAGTGGATTTAACTAAGGGGGAAAAAGTACTGGTGTAATGTGGGTCTCTAATACATTTCAAAGCAACCCATCTCAAAGTGATGATATCAGTTCATCACCATGTAATAGAGGTGCTGTATCAATCATGAAAAATGAGATCGATAGAACAATACTTACTGTTTTGGATGAATCTTCTGAAATCATAGTTGATAATTCTGAGTTATATTTTCATAATAACCATAAAGATGTTATGTGGAAAAGTAATAATGAGGGTTGGTGAAGACATCAAAGTTAAAGTTTAGAAATGATGCTGAATGGTCTCCTGATATGAAAATGAAGAAGGTGGACAGATCTTTAGTTGTGTCCAATACTGCCTATTTTAATACAATCCATAATTATTTATTTATGAAATATGATCAGAACAAATTTGATGAGGAGCTGAACTCATTAAACAGAAAATATAAACTCTGTTTTAAGGCATGGACACATGTTGAAAAAAATAGCTTCATAAAAGATGGAGAAAAATTTCTCAACTCTTAAAGTGAATATGTTATAATGGATACCATTGCATCACAAAAAGTTAGAGAAATTCTTTTAAAGCAAGATATTTTTAATAAAGAACAATATAATAATATACCAAAGCACAATATGGTGACCACTTTTGATATTTTAGTAAGAGATCTAGAAAGACATATCTATAAACGTTATATGCCTCCAGATCCAGTAAAATATTATTGAAAAAAATGAAGCAGCAGCCATGGATAAACAAAGTTGAAGACAATGGAAAATAGACATTCTCATATTATGAATCCCTAAGCAGCCATAGATAAAGTCAAAGACAATAAAAACATGCCAATGGACATTCTCATGTTTTGAATCCCTACAGCAAATATTTCAGTTAATGAAAAAAGTAATAATAAGTTGCAATACAGTAGAAAAAATGAATGAAAGACTTTTTCTTTTCCATACTAGAACTCTATTCAAATAATGAGGCAGTTCTTTTTTGTCAACAAGGAGTAAAATTTCATACTCATTTATTAAGGTTGTTTTTCTCACCAAAATTATATTAGACTCCAATGAAGGTAATTTTTTATTGATTATTTTAATGAGCACTTTAAGTGGAGAAGGGTGAATCAGTCGATGTCTAATCATCATCGAGCTTCATGCTTCAGCATCTACACTAATTTCCTGTGGGGCACATAATTTAGACCTTGCCGTATATAGATGCTATTTAACCACACACTGTAGGCATGATTATCCAAGGAATTAATAAAATTATTTAGTAAAATAAAACAGTAGGGTGTGTGAAGCATATATATATATATATATATATATATATATATATATATATATATATATATATATATATATATATATATATATATATATATATATATATATATATATATGAAAGAAGCAATAGATTCTATTAATATTTGTTGCTGAAAATTAAATGTTCTTATATAAATGTAAATATCTTTTTATATATGTGTATTTAATTAAAGTATTGGAATGTAAAAACAAAGAACAATGGGGAAGGCTCGAAATACTGCAATAATCTTTATCTAGATTCAGATTGTTTTCATTAATTAAAATTATAAATTTTAATTAATTTTTTTTTAGTTGTTTTCAAATCTTTAAAAATATCCACAATGGTATTTCAAGCCTTATATGTTTTAAAAATATTTTTCATAATTAAATGTTTTTATTTAATCAAGAGATTACAGAGATAGCTGTGGGCAATGGAGATTGCCTTCTTGGCAGAAGTAATGTATATAAAAAGGGCCATAGAACAAACGAAGAGATCAGTGGAGTTTGTAGACAGTTGAGTTTTTAGTTACTTTCAGTTAGTTACTTTCACTTACTTTTCAGTCAGTTACTTTCGAAGTGTTTCAAGATCTTAACATTTTAAGAAGTCCACAGAAGTTTGGTGCTATGAACTGTGAGTAGAAAAGAAGCACTTTGGAAGATTGTCTACCTCACACCATCAAGTTCCATCCATTTGACTGGCCATACAAGATGACTGGTTAATGTGTAGCTGCCTTTAGTATAAAGTCCTTAAATAATTTGTTTATCTAAGATATAATGAAAATCTCACATTTTATTCATGTATTAATTCATAAAGCTCTATTAATTATGCTCTGAAATTCTCTCTCTGTAAGACTTTACTAGTATAATGTAGTTCTCACTATGCTCTTTCATGCTTAATTTATGTTATATAGCTTTGTGTGACTCAATTAAATATTTAACATTTTGTTTAATAGATATATAATTTATTTTAATTAATATGACAAAATCATTCAATTCGCACATCTAATAAGGGTTTATATTCTTTGTTCAATGGGGAAAGAAGCAGGGTCTTCAGTTAAATTTATTAGAAAGTTTTATTCATTTATAACAGAAACCACTTGCTAGGTTGGTTGTGTATTTAAATCTATCATTCATTTTTTTAAAATCTAAAATATTTTATTATGCATGCATATTTCACTTTATTATTTGAATTTGTCTTTAAATTTTCATTTTAAAAATCGTGAACCTTGATTAATATAATTAGTCAATTTTTTTTCTGTTGTTGCCTAAAGGGCTAATGTAATCCGTAATACGTATATGGGAATTGAATTTAAATATAAATTTTATTAGTCTAATATTGAAATGGAATCGGAGGTTCAAATTACATTTCACAGTCCTATTCTATCCCTCACCAACAAACTGGATTCAAATCCCAGTCCTACGTATATATACACACCTATTTGTTTCAATTTTTTTAAAACATTGTAGTCAAAATAAACGTTAACAAGAGATTTAATAATCTTAAATTAAATAAATCAATAATAATATTTCATATAATTTTAATAGGTCTTATATGTGCATAAATCACATGTATATATTAAAAGTCATGGGGGATTAAGTATAAATTAATATTTAGGTTTGTATATGTTATATGAAAATGTATATTTAAAGTGTTATGTATTAAAAATATGTATGTAATGGTGAGTGGAATAATACAATTGGCTTGGTAAACCAGAATCAATTAGCATGATTAAATTATAATCTCTACTAGAAAATTAAATAAATTTCAATAACAAAACTTATCGTTTGGTAAAATCTATTTCTGAGTCAGAAATAGATTTAGAACAATTGTTTCAAAAATAATAATCTGTTTGCATTGTTTTACACTACCTGATTAATAAAGGAGAAATTCCTTACTAAAAAAAAAGCTGTTTTGTAATATTATTTTATAGCTGCAGGTATTACAACTTAATAACATTCCTTAGATAAATGAGTCATATAAATAGGACCCAAAATTCAATCATCAGTGGAGAGTACGTAGATTCGTAAGGCATCCGCCAAACGAATCTACGTCACTCAAATTTTTCAAGAAATATCTTTTCTCCAAGACCAGGCCAAATCAACTCTAGCCAGCCTGCCACTAATGATGAACATCTGCCAACCTGCTGCTATACCGTGAAAACCAACCGGTGATCTGCTACTTGCTTTCTAAAGGTAATGCTATAAAGTGCCGCCTTTATGAACTCAGGACTTTCTCCTAATATGAAAATTTAATATTAATTATTTGTAACTTTTATAGTCTATTTTATTCTATAACCATTTCGATTAGCCTTGTAATTTCTTTCATTTTTAATTTAATGCGGCAATTATTTTATTAATATTTTGTCTAATATATATATATATATATATATTTTAAATGCTAAATGATATTTCGATGAACTCCCACCCTCGCCAGTATAGTTATTTTTACCTTAGCTCCTGCATTAGATAGGAGTAACACTTAATTAATTAGTTTGTTTTACTTTTAAAACTATAACGCTTGCTAGGTTGGGAGAAGATTATTTTAAAAAAATATTTTTTTAATTATTATACTTTTTGCATAAATAACAGAGGGACAAATAAAGTTTCACCTTTGATTAGTTTACGATTTATACAATGTTGATAATCTTCATAAGAGTGCAATATTAATGCAAACAAATATATTAACTATATATATATTACTTTTTATGTCTTTATTCTCACCCATCTAAACATATATATATATAAATATTTTTCTTAAAGCACACCTTCGACGTAATTGTATACTATGTTATACATATGTGGGATTTTATTAAATAAGTGGAATGAAAGGGGGGATGGGATTTATAACTTTTGTTGATATTAAAATATTTTTTAATAATATCTTTAAACTTCATTTAATAAATACGATCATACCATTATCTTTATTATTATTATTATAGGTTGTAAGCTTAATTACATATATTTGACTAGTTATTAGTCCGTCCCAAAGTGTTGTTAGCATAGGCCACTCTTCATGTTTTAAGCTTTATCTAAAGATGTGTGTCGGAATGCCCGAGCCATCTCATCTTCGTTTCAGGTCGCAAACAGGGCGATGAATGTCCCTGGACCATATATATATACTTGCGCAACGAGAGCAATGCATGGGAAAATTCCAGCAAAGTTTGGCCCAGTGCATCTCCATCCGAGGACCCTTTGTCAACCAATTCCACAAAATGTGGGGTGGCAAATCGGCTAGACTGATTTTTCTGTTAATCTGATAAAGCACCTCAAAGTACTGGATCCACAAATATTCGGCCATTATGCTAACACCGCGTCACTTTATATTAGATCCCTTTTTTCAAAAAGCTCAAGCCTATAAATAACTGTATCTAATGTTATGTTCTAATTAAACGTATGTCATAAATTTAAATAACTTTTGATGTGTCGCATGACGATTCTATATATATAATTTAGAGAAATAATTCCACAAATGGTCAGTAAATAAATTGTTATTAAAAATTATATTTTCTTGTATATAAACTTATGATAGCTTGGTTAACTGACAATTATGTAACCCATCCTGGGATCAGTCAAGGTTGTGTTTTCGTTTGTAATTCGGGTGAATCATTAAAATTGTACACTTTATAAATGCGCTAGATTAATTGAAATGTCATTACACCGCATCAAAATTTTTCCAAAACTTATTTCTAAATACTTTTGCTCAAGTGCAAGTAAGCACAAAATAACTTATTTGTAATACGAGGCTAATCACCTTTTAATATAATTCAAATGTATATAGTTTTTATTTCTATTTGTTCGTTATTAAATATAAATTTCAAACTAAACATCTGATCATTGCTGATTCTTTAGTTAATTGATTTAGTTAAATTTTAAATGTCATGATTGGTGGAATGATGTAAGATCCCACTAAAGTTAAGCATAAGTGTTTGTTGGTTTTAAAATGTATATACCCATTTGTCTTGATTTTCCCCTGAGTCTTTTTGTTTCTCCGATGTGCAATGTCAGCCAGTGGTAAATTAAATACTCTGGTATCATCAGATTTGTTGCTCATAAGCTAGTAGATCTGGAATCTGGGCATACAGGGCAGAGTTCATGATTGTTCCTGACATATGTATCTCACACATGATTGGACTCGGGGTACTTTTGCCTAGATGCTAGATCTTGTTATGTGGACAGACAATTCCGACTGGTACAATAATATAGAAAACAGTTATTATTCATTACACTTTGTTAAATGACTCGGGATTGAAAACAGGTTATTGTGCAAAAGATTAGGCCATTTTCAAACTTTAAAATAATATTATATGAAAATTATATTATAAAATTTTATAAAAGTTGCTGGCAAACATTTTCCATTATTCTGATATTTTATCTTTTCAATTTATTGATTGTTTTGTCAGTGGGTATATTCTTTTAAAAATGATAAAATATCCAAAACTGCCATGAAGGCCAGATTTTTTTATTGTATGCTAGTATGATTACTCTGCTCTTTAATTTGATCACTGTCTGCCTAATCCTAGTAGGTCGCAATCATTTGTTAAAGATGATAATTCATTTTGTAAAATACATTCAGTATGTTGATTTTTTATGTTGATTTATAACTGCTTTTTTTAAAAACTGTTATCAATTCCCATAGATGTAAATCTAATTTGTATTAATGATTGTATAATTTATTCTTGTAAATGTAGCACATTGTTTGTTTCTTTTATACTTATTCTAAAGACGCTATGTCCAAACAATGCCTATCAAATATATATAATGATTTTAAGATTGTAAATAAATGACTGAGACTGTATATTTATATTTATTTGTCAAAATTATTAATGCTAAATTATCAGGTGTCTTTCTGTAATTTGAATCTGTTCCGATCTTATAGATTGTTTTGTGCATCCACTACATTCTGTTAGTAAAAATTTATTAAGTTGGCATATTAACTCTGCACAAATGAAAATACATTCTTTAAATTTATATTCATGAATTAATTAATAAATAGGATTTTATAAAAACAAATCCCAAGTTTGTAAATATATAATATCATTCCAAGTGTGAAACACTTTTGTAATATATATATATATATATATATTACAAAATTGTACCGGTAAAAAAAATCATGTATATATATATATATAATATACAAACCATTATACAATTACAAATATCCAGTAACGCCCTCTGTTTAAAGATCTATATCTCAATAATAGGTATCATTTTAAGGTGTGCTATTATTGAGATATAGATCTTTAAACAGAGGGTGTTACTGGATATTTGTAATTGTATAATGGTTTGTATATTTTCTATAATTATTTCAGTTAGTGTTAACAGTAACTTTCTTTTCATATATATATATATATATATAGTATTAACATTGAACTGGTACATAATAAATTTAACTAAAAAAAAATATTCGTTAAAAGAGAACGTATTTAAAAGTTTAAGAGTTTTACTGCAGTTTGCTTAGTAAATGTAAAAAGTCTAAGTGTTGTTGAAATAAACATTACAATCAATTAATTAAAAGAGGGAAGGTCTTGGTTAGAAAAGTTAAACTAAAAGTTTTATAAAAAGAGTTTCACTAGAAACGATTAATTTATAATTACGTAAAATTAAAAGTTGATTTTCAAGTTTAAAAAAATATAAATCTCTTTTATTTAAATTATTGAAAAAAAAAGTAATCTTAAAAAAACTAAATAGTAAATTGATATTGGGTTATATATGTGTCTAAATGACAAATTAATGTGAATTTCATAGTAAAATATATAAGTGTGATTGCAAATAATAAATAGATGTATGTGTATTAAATATTAAAAAATAAATGGAAGTTATCATTAAAAAACACAGTGGTGGCTATTAATTAAAAATATAAAACAACATGTTTGCATAGCTACTACTAAGTAAATAATCTTCAAAAACAGGATTATCAAAGGAATTTTGACAACAGATTTTTCCGGAGAATATTAAAGACAATATGTCATAGATATAAATAGCCATTTTTTATTGGACAGTCAGTGAGGACAATCAGTTGAGTTAATTGTATCAGAGGTCAGTTTATTATGATGTATCAGTCAGAAATGCAGTGTTAAAAACCCATGTGAAACATACATCTCTCCATCCTGAAGTCCGATGAAAACCGCCAATATACCCAATCTTAAATAATGTGTGCATAACAGCTTGAAGAATCTCTTTCAGTATCTAATTGTCTCCAGGAATAATACCAACTAACAATCATCAAATCTCTGCAGGAAAACTTCAAATCTAATTGGTTAGGTATATTTCATTAGAAGCAGCAACAGCAAGATATATCCACATTTCAGAATCCTAGGTAAACATTTTCTTATTCTCATTTATAAAGTAGACATTGCATCACATTGATTCATAATGCCTCAAGAGACAAGTAATTTGAACTCTATAAGCATGCATAAAATGAACTATTGATGTGAGTGTTTGTGAATGCTATATGAATTTATAAACGTCAAATATTATTTATGCTTTCTCATAACATATATTATAGTGTGTTAATTTAAAATGTGTGTGTTATATTAGATTTATAAAATGTTTAAAATTAGTAAATGTTAATTAAAATAAATGGTCTTTAAAACTTAAAACTTTACTTGTCAGTCAATTCCTTTTAGCAATCTCTCTTACAATTCCTTTTACCAATTCTTTTTACCAATCTTTTTACAAATCTTTTATCAATTCTTTTCACCACTAATTATGTATTATAATCTGTTACTGATTAGAAGTAACTGAGCTAGTCTATGGGTATAACTTAGGCATTGAGTTAGTAAACATTGTTCAAAGTGTGTTGTCTATTCTTCTGAATAAATAGCTGGTGCCCATGTTTACACAAAACAAAAAGTGCTTTGAACTTGGTGTTGAACTCAACAGTCAAGAAGAAGTTATTTTCTAGAAATGTAACACTAGTTATATATTTTATAGCTATCATTTGTACATACATACTTTCCGAATATGTTATTCTCTGCCTAAGAAACCAGTGTCTCGAATCACCCATATTTGAACCTGGTACAAATGGCACTCAACATGGGGTGAACCTGTATAAATGACAGTTAACTAAATACTTTGTTACTAGTTTAAATTTTTTTATATAAAAAAGCTAAATTACATATATTTTAAAAAAAGAATTGATCAAAACTTTTTTTTCTTTAAATGAAAAGAGATTTATGCTATTTACATTAGTTAAAATAAATCATTCTGTTAAATGAGAGACAATTGGATGTTTGGGCGGAGTTAAAGCATTAAGAATGGGTAGAGAAAAGGACAAAGGGCATGTAGTTGGGTGTATGTTTTTGTTTTAGTAAGAGAAATAAATAAATGTCATATATGAAATTTAGTTTAATGTAAGTGCTAGTTTCAAAATGGAAAAAAATATAGAGCTGGAGGAATTAATAAAAAGAGTAAAGGCAGTAGAAAGATAATATGAGAATATAAAAACATGGGTGCACATACATAAAATGAAGTCAGTAAATCATCTGCTAAAAATAAAAGCGCAGGGGAGAATCCAAGTGACCATTTAAAGAGTTTGGAACATTATTGCATCTTGAATAGTTTAAGCGAGGGAGCAAGAATTGCCTTAGCTTGCAGTCACATACAGGGAGAAGCTCAGCTCTAGTGGAATTCATTATGTGTAAAACTGGCAATGTTCGATGAATACAAGTGTCCATTGTTGGCAAACTATTGGGGGATGAGCTACAGGAAAAGGTTAAGTTTTAAGTAAAGCAGGGCAGGTGGCAAATGGGGGAGTTATTTATTACATTTTATCATAGACAAGTAGTGAAATTGAGATCAATCACAGCATACAAATTATCAGAGCAGCATATTATGCATTAAGTTAGGTGTGGTTTACCTGGGAATGTGTAACAAATAATGATTGGCAAGCAAATGGTAGAGCAGATGGCTGAAATACTAATGACATTGGAGAACAATAGGGGGTGGTGGATGGTCAGGATGAGGATGAAAACACAGAAGTTGATTGTGTGCAAGTAGCAAATCTGGTGTGTAGTGGAGAGGAGAGCATGCCCATAATGGCATCTCAGAGCTTTCCAAAGATAGTGGTAAAGGTAGGGAGATTGCAACTATTGCATTGTTCAATTAGAGGAGTCAGGTATCGGTAATGTCTCAGGAAATGTTTAATAAAATAAGTGACATTGACCTGGAAATTAAAATATTGCCATTAAAAACAGTGTATGTTTTGTTGGCTAATGGTAAGAAGGCTAAGTTGGCATCCAAACAGGCATGGGTAAAATTACACATGGAAGAGGGAGAATATATGCATGAGCTGTTGATTTTGGAGGGTCTGATTCACAAGGTCATAGTAGGCTGGGTGATGTATGTACAAAACAGCCTGTGTATTGGATTATAAATGAAGTTGGGCAGAAATAAACAACATAATAATTCCATTTACAAAACACCAAAAAGATGTGGTAAATAAACAGAGCGATGCATAAAGCACAGTAATGGAAATATAGATAGGGAAAAAGGTGGATGAGTCAAGATGCATAAATGATAATCAAAGAAGCCACCTGAAGATTATTCAATAGATATGAGTGTGTTTTATGAGGTTCATTGGGTAATCCAAAGGTATGAACACAGGATAAAGCTTATGAAAGACCAACCCTATCAAGCCCATATATATCCTATACCTCATCAATATAGATGTAAAGTAGAAGAACAGATAGACAAAATGATTAAATGGGGGATTATATCTAAATGTTTATCTTCTTTCAATAACCCCATCGTAAGTGTAAAAAAAAAGATGGATCAATTCAGTTGTGTTTGGATGCCTGACAGTTAAATAAGATAACAATAGCTGATACTAATGCTCCACCACATGTGAGCAAATTGTTATTGAAATTTCAAAATTAGAGAATATTTTCGACCTTCGAATTAACTGCCAGCTACTGGCAAATCAAACTTCATCCAGAGGATCGGAAATATATGGTATTTAAATATAATGGATGTGCATATAATTTTAACTACATTCCCTTCAGGCTAAAAAATAGTGGGGTGGGGCTTATACAATATCTGGAATGAGGTATTGTCAGATGATATTAAGAATTTAGTTATAATGTATGTGGACATCGTGGTGGTGTCGGAAAGTATAGATGAGCACTTTGCACATTTAGAAATGTTTCTGGGGGAGTGTGAGAGAAAGGGAATTTGAATTAATTTAAACAAGAGTAAGATAATGACTGACAAGGTGAAGCTTTTTGGTCATATAATTACATAAAGATGAATATTACCTAATCCTGAAAAAATCTGAGCAATACAGAAATTTCCCATACCCTGGAATAAAAAACATATTAAATCTTTTCTCAGACTATGTAATTTCTACAATTGATTTTATAGAAATTTTTCATTTAACATGGAGCCATTACTGCAGTTATTGAGAAAAGGGAAAATGTGGGAGTGGAATAAACAGCATGAGCATAGTTTTCAGACCATGAAAACAGGATTTTTAAACAAAGTTATACTGTCATATCCCAATTTTGACAAACCATTCTTTGTAAAAATGGACAGCAGTGGATTTGTATTGGGGGCTATGCTATTTCAGATACAGGAAAGTGGTCAGCACAGAGTTCTTTGTTTCATTAGCTGTTTACTAATGGGACCAGAAGTTATTACACTGTAACTGAGAAGGAAGCCCTGGCTATTGTGTGGTCATTCAAGAAATTCTGGCAGTATTTACTAGGCTCTGAAGTGGTAGTAATCTCTGACCACAAGAGCCTCGAATGTAATAATCACAGCTTCCTGAATAATAGCAAGCTAATGATGTTTGGCTCATTCCTGCAAGAATTTAATTACAAAGTGGCTTACTCTCATGGCAAGGAGAATATTGTGGCAGAAACCTTAAGCCAATATTCGGTAGCTCAAGTACAGCACTTGAGTTGTGACAGAGTGTATTTAGCTGCCACCATAATATATAAAAGAAATGTAATAGAAGGCAATTTGCATAGATTAAAGGAGCACCAAGAAGAAGATAACGATTGCAAACAAATAATGGAGTATTTACACAATCAGCCTGTAATGAAAACAGCCAATAATCTGCTGTGGAGGGACTGAAATCACTGTTGTTTAAAGGGAGTACTCTTACAGTGTGTATTACAAAAAACACACATTATTCTTCCGGTCGCCATGAGAATGCAAATAATTAAATATGCACATAACACTTATGGACATTATGGGCAAATAAAGTGGTTGAATGGCTGAGTCATTGGTTTTACTGGCCGGGAATGAATGCCAATATTGCAGACATTATTGGTAGATGCACCATATGTTCAGCAAACAAGTCTGCTAACACATCAGGAGTGGGGCCACTACAACCTATATATATGCCCAACACCTGAACAGCTTACTGGTGATAGAATTCTATGAACATCTGCCTCCATTAAATAAAATGAAGTATCTCATGGTGATATATGACATGTTTTTAAAGCTATTATTGGCATATCCAGTAGATCAAGCTAACACAAGACAAACTATTCGAGTTTTGGAGCAACAATACTTTAAGACTGTAGGAATTTCAGACAAAATTCTGTTGGATCATGGAATGCCCTTTACATCTAATGAATGGACGAAATGGATGGACAGGTGTGGGATAAGACATATACTTATGTCGATTCGTAACCCTCAGTCTAATCTGTGTGAAAGGATTATTAGGAAGTTGGGGGATTTATTCCGGGTTTATATTCAGGATGATCATTGCAAATGGGTGAAATAAATCTCATGAATAGTCAACATGATAAACTGGTCCAGAAATGAGTCTACAGGATACGAACCTGTTTGACTACATTTTGGAAGAAAAATTTTGTATCCATTTGAGTCTAAATTGCCAGGGGAGATAAATCCAATAAACCAGGGAACAGATGCAAAGCAAGTACTTAACTGGTTAAGAAAAATGGGCATGCTACAGCAGAAGAGGCAGGGAAGACCTGAAGCCATATACAGGAAGGGAGATGAGGCCATGGTGAGAGATCATCCAGTAAGTCATCCTGAATAACATATATACAAGAAATTCCAGCCAATATACAATGGCCCCTATATCATCAAGCAGCAATATGGTAATAATGCATTTGTGATGGCACAGGGAATGGGGGAAAAGGGAACATATAATGACCAGTCATTAAGATTAGGGAAAAGAGAAAAACAGCCACCATACAGGTGATAATAATACTAAATGAAATGTTTGGGAATAATAATGATAAGGAGGCTTCATTGAATAAAATATATTTTCCCCACACACATATTAATTGAGAAGAAATGCTCATAAACAAACAGTCAAAAAAATCAATAAAATCAAGTTAAATAAGTAGGTCAAATGAATGATTTAAGAGTAACATTTGTAGGATTAAAAAATGAATAAAATAAAAAAGTTTAATTAAAGTGATCAAATTAAATAAATATATAACATGTCCATAATAAAATAAGAATAGTTCTGAATTAAGAATTAAAGTTGTCACAGATAAAATGGTCAAAACTAGACACATTTTATTCTCAAAAAAAGGGTGGTGTAATGTACCAACATTGAGTTGGTCAATAATAATTTTACCTAAAAAAATTTTTAAACATAAAATTTATTCGTTAAAAGAGAACATATTTAAAAGTTTAAGAGTTTTACTGCAGTTTGTTTAGTAAGTGTAAAAAGCCTAAGTGTTGTTGAAATAAAAGTTACAATCAATTAATTAAAAGAGGGAAGGGGTCTTGGTTAGAAAAGTTAAACTAAAAGTTTCATAAAAATATAGTTTCGCTAGAAACAATTAATTTATAATTACGCAAAAATTAAAAGTTGATTTTCAAGTTTAAAAAATATAAATCTCTTTTATTTAAATTAAAAAAAAGTAATCTTAAAAAAACTAAATAGTAAATTGGTCATGGGATATATATATATATATATATATATATATATATATATATATATATATATATATATATATATATGTGTGTGTGTGTGTGTGTGTGTGTTTGTGTGTAAATGACAAATTAATGTGAACTTCGTAGTAAAATGTATATGTGTGATTGCAAATAATAAACAGATGTATGCATATTAAATATTAAAAAATAAATGGAAGTTATCATTAAAAAACACAGCAGTGGCTATTAATTAAAAATATAAAACAACACATTTGCATGGCTACTACTAATTAAACGATCTTCAAAAACTTAGGATTATAAAAAAAATTTTGACAACAGATATTGCCAGAGGATATTAAAAGGACAATACATTGTAGGTATAAATAGCCAATTTTTTATTGGACAGTCAGTGAGGACTATCAGTTGAGTCAATTGTATCAGAGGTCAGATTATTGTGTATCAGTCAGAAATGCAGTGTTAAAAAACCCACGGGAAACATGCATCTCTCCAGCCTGAAATCCAATGAAAACAGCCAACATACCTGATCTTAAATAATGTGTGCATAACAGCTCGAAGAATCTCTTTCAGTATCTAATTGTCTCCAGGAATAATACCAACTAATAATCATCAAATCTCTGCAGGAAAACTTCAAATCTAATCGGTTAGGTATATTTCATTAGAAGCAGCAACAGCAAGATATATCCACATTCCAGAATCCTAGGTAAACATTTTCTTATTCTCATTTATAAAGTAGACATTGCATCGCATTGATTCATAATGCCTCAAGAGACAAGTAATTTGAACTCTATAAGCATGCATAAAATGAACTATTGATGTGCACCTTTGTGAATGCTATATGATTTTATAAACATCAAATATTATTTATGATTTCTCATAAGATATATTATAGTGTCTTAATTTTAAATGTGCATGTGTTATATTAGATTTATAAAATGTTTAAAATTAGTAAATGTTAATTAAAAATAAGTGGTCTTTAAAATTTAAACTTTATTTGTCGGTCAATTCTTTTTACCAATCTTTCTTACAATTCCTTTTACCAATTCTTTTTACCAATCTTTGTACAAATCTTTTATCAATTCTTTTCACCACTAAATATGTATAATATGTTAGTGATTACAAGTAACTGAGCTAGTCTATGGGTATAACTTAGGCATTGAGTTAGTGGCCATTGTTCAAAGTGTGTTGTTTATTCTTCTGAATAAATAGCTGGTGCTCATGTTTACACAAAACAAAAAATTGCTTTGAACTTGGTGTTGAACTCAACAGTCGAGAAGTTATGCCCTGGAAATGCAATGCTAGTTATATATTTTGTAGCTATCGTTTGGATATACATACTCCAAGTATAAGTATGTTCTTCTCTGCCTAAGAGACCGGTGTTTTGAATCACCCATATCTGAACTGGTACAATATATATATATTACCAAAGTACATTGATATTTAATTAATTTTAGAAGTCCCATGTTTTAAAATATAAAAATTTAAAGTTAAGATAATAAATTGTAGAAACTAAAGAGCAGGGGGGACGGGGAATTTGTTATTAAATAAAATAAACTGTAAACGCTTTTTAAAATAATAAGATTTTTTTGTGTAAAAGAGAAAAAAAAGGTCTTGTAATAAAAAAATGATTTAATATTCTTTAAATGAATTTATAATAAAATAATAAAGAGATTTTGTTTTATCTTATAATAAAATAATTAAATATATATATGTGTGTATGTGATTTTAGTAAAAATAGAAGCAAAAACTGATTTTATTTCATGAGACTAAAGTTGCTGCTGCTAATGAAGTTTTCCATTGTTTAAAACAGTATAAATATCTCAACTTTTGCTCATTCAAGGTCTGACTTTCTCATTTTAATAAAATATTTATTGAAGTAATATCTCCAAAAAATGTTGCATTGTTAAAACCAGTGTGGTGCACAGTTGATAGAAGCTACTGTACGCATTTAAGACCTGCAATTAGTTTGGAAAGTGATCATGTTTAAATAGACTAAATGAACAATGGAGTACGGGTACAGCAAACCAGCCATGAAAATCATACCATGTCACAGGATCTATGGAGGAATCATTAACCGGATGTCGATGAGTTAAAAATAATTCCATTATGGTGTTTCCATCATATTAAAAAAATCCTAGGTAATTATTTGACTTTGATATCTTAATATTCCTGATTTCTTCTTAAAATAAAAGATAGATTTTATTAAAAGAACTTTGAACTTTATGAATTAAACTTAAAAAAAAGAATAAACTTTAAACTTCAAAAGATAATATTTGCAATAATATAAATAAGTAAAATCAGCTTCTATTATTAAATAATATTTTTGAAACAATGGCATGCACGTATGTGTGATTTGATTTTTTTTAAAAAAAAAAGAAATAAAATATAATGTAACATGTATAATTTATATGCTAAAGTAATATATTAAAATGCTTTATATTTAACCCTTTTCCTGCCTCTTACGAGGCCTCTCGTTGACATCTGACGTCACTCTAACTCTGCCAGTTCTTATGCTAAAATATTCGTTTGACAGGTATTGATTAGGTTTTTAAAAGTTCTGTAAGATGGTACCCTCTTCCGAATTATTTTACAAGTAAAAAATCAAAAAAAACGCATTTAAACCTAAACAAAGAAAGAACATTGTCAGTCATTGGTTGTCAGTGAGCTCTCAGCCGAAAAAGACATTCTGATTGGCTGGAAAGAACAAAGAAACCACCTGATCAAAGAAAATAAAGAAAAACGCTGAGATTTTCATTTCGAATGCAATTTTAAGTATTAAAAAAATATAATTTGAGAAATTAAACTAGGTTTTTAAAAAAATATACCAAAAAAACAAAATTATTTTCGAAAAATATTGAAGATTTTAGTAAAAATATTTAAGATTTAGCAAAAAGAAATCTTTACTTTTCAATAACGTAACATTGAAAAAAAGTGTTTGCGTCACCACTTTTTTGTTTAGACATTCGCTTTATATTTGCCGAAATTGAATATATTTTATAATAAATAAATAGCAATTTATTTTTGAAAGAACTTTCGTTCTCTTTCAATACCCTGAAAAATTAGTAATATACTTTTTATAAATGTATCTGAGCTGAATTTAATATTATAGGTGAATATGTTTTAACAATAGGCTTTGTCTTCAGTTTGTGAGTTGGCCAATTAAAAGATTTGATTTTTACCTCATACAACCAATAATATAATTAGCGGTTTAAGGGTTAATCTTTAAAAAAGAAGTGTGTGTGTTTCATTATAAGATAAAATGATTAATTTTTTTAAATAAAAAGAAAAAACACTTAAATTATTTTTCTTAAAATATTTATGTTTATTTTGATACATGCAGGTAAGTATAAATATTTATTTTCTTAATAAAAGAAGGAGGAAAAAAATCTAATTTGTGATAATAATATTTCAGGAATAGATTCGCTAAGTTAAAGAGATAAATGTTTTGGTATTCATTATAATGTAATTATTATTGTTTTTAAAGGATTGAAGTATTATTTTGAATGGCTTGGGGAAATTATTTTAGTTTTTTTTAAAAAGTAATAGTAGCTTAGAGGGGGCATTTAAGATACCTTTTCTTTGTTTATTAGTGGGTGGGTGGAAACCGATTGAGCTAGCGGAGATTTTTCAGGTACCAAATTAAGCTGATCAGATAGACATGCTAATTCTAACGTAATTGGCTGGCACCTAAGGGCTTTTTCTTTCTTCTTTAAAAAATAAAAATTAAGTATTTATTTGGTCGGTGTATATTTGGTAGTCGAGTGTTGGGTGTTATTGGTAGTTCGCTACTGATGATAGTTGACACTTTACCTGAAAACCAACCACTTTCTGGAAGGAAAGTTTAGGAGGACAATGTATAATAAAATATTAATTGATAGTTTTTTTGTTGATAGTTGTTGTTGTTTCCATATTTTAATTATTAATTTTAAGTGGTAGTTTATAGGTCAGAAGAGGCAGTTGATTCAATATATATATATATATATATATATATATATATATATATATATATATATATATATATATATATATATATGCGTTTTTTCAATATTTTATTAAATATATATTTCATGTAAATCCTGGTTTGTTTTGAATTATTTTTAATTAGTACTTACAATTATTTTTTTAGCTAATAACTTAGCATTAATAAATACAACTGTCATAAATGTAATTCCTGTGTTACTCTTATCTTGATCATCATCATCAGTCTGATCTTATGCTCTATAGCTTTGCTGCTGGACGTGGAATTAAAATAATTGTACTATATCATCAGGATTGTTGTTCATTGGGTCTGAGATTGAAAGAATAGGCAAATAGATTAGAATTAAGGATTGCTCCTGACCTGTGTATCTTGAGCATGATCGGATTTGTGATGCTTTTGCTTAGGATTTGAAATTTGTTAAGTGAGCCTACTATTTTGACCTGTACACCATCAAGCTGATAGAAAAATGGCACTTATTTTACCACTAAAATTATATTCAAATTTTAATAAATAATTAGGTGTTGTAGTTGAATTTAAAAAGAAACTACTTTGCATTGTTTAGATATGAGGTTGTCAAATATTGTCTTTATCTTGTTAATGATATTGATAATAACAGAAATGTATATTCAGCAGCTATTTCATAAATGACTATAGATTGCATAGAAATTAAATTAATATTAATGAAATTTTTTACAGATTTGCATATGTTTTGTCAATTTACTTTTATTATTATCCATATTGTCATTTATTCACTCATCTGATTTTCAAACAAACAAGCCCTACTGTAATATATTTAATCTTTATATTTTACAAAACTATTATTTGTTCATTTGATGATGACTGCAATAAAGTTATATGGTTCTGCATAATTTTTGTTTTAAATTACTGGAAATCTTGCTTACCTTCTGACATACTAAAGTACTTTTTGTATTCTATTATTCAAGTCTACATTAAATAAAATTTCTACTTTGTGTTCATCATTTACAAATTCAAATTGTTAAGGAAGTAAAATTTACAAAAAAAAATCATTAGCCTTCTTATGAAAAAAACTGTGCTTATAATTAAATAAAATTGATATTCGATCTATCACTCTAATTTGGCAAGATTCTGGAGTGATTACAAAATAAATATATTTAAAATCAATAAGCTTGATGTTCTTATCAGAAATATTTTCCTTATACATATATATATATGATGAGAAATAAAATTTTGTTAGTTTTGGGATTGTATCACCAATTCTTTAGAAAAAATTTTTTTTTAATTTTCAGGTAGGAAATAACCTTTCTAAATGAAATATCTTTCTTGGTAGGACTTGAAATATCCCCTGTATATTTTACTATAAATAATGTTAAATATTGAATACTTTTTTTCCATTATCATGTTATTCAGAATATCACAATTAAAAATCATTCTATTTCTAATAAGAAATTAAAAAAAAAAAAAAAAACACTTTTGCTCCGAACTTCGGAATTTACCTTTTGAGTTCACAATAACAACATTAATATTTTACTAATTATTTTATTCATAATTATTTTTCCTCATTTTATGTCTTCTATCGTAATACTTTTAGATATTTTTTATTTTTTATTTTTTAAAAACGATACACAAAAATTAAAAAATTCTCTCTCTACATAAAGAAGAGACAAAACTCATTTTCTTTTCTGGATTCAGTAAATATAACTTTAAAAAAATCTTATTTATAAATTAATAAAGAACTGTCGCTGATATCTCTTAACAACCATGATTCACTTCCTCCCTCATCAATCTATTAAATAATTTATATTATGCATTTTATATATAATAAATATAGTTAGCTATAAAACTGGTATATATTCATAGGTCATCATTTAATTATATTGTATCTGATCCAATTTTTTATAATAAATTTGTAATATTTACTGCAAATGATTATTACAGTTATAGATAAAGATTAAAATCTTGAATAAATTTGAATTCAATTTATTATTATTATTTACTTTATAATGTTACATATTTACCCATAGGTAATACATGTGTATGCGTTCTTTTATCTTATATTATGACCTGTTACAGTAAAATATCGATTACATATTTAGTTACCAACTTTCTTTACCCTAAATTTTAAACTTTTTAAATGTGTTTATTTTTAACCCTATATATAAAAAAACTTTGTTCATAGTCATGCTTAAAATAAAGTATTTGTTTCTACAAATTTTGTGATTGCTCTAAGTTCTAGAACATTAGATCTGAGTTCTTCTAAACGTGAAGTAATTATTCTGTTGTCTATATTCCCTTTAAATGATTCCAGAAAGTTCAATTTTTGCCAAATTTTATATTGATAAATGAGTTTTCTATATTATCCTATTTTATTTTTATCGATTTATTTTATTATCCTGAGAGCTTCTAAATATTTTGTATATTCTCTGTCGTTTTGTATTTTTTTCCCAATATTTTGAAAGGTCTTTTCATTGTTTGATATATTTACATTATTTTTAAAAAATATATATTATTTGAAAAAAAAATCACTAGCCAAAACTATGTCAAATTGTGATGATGATATTATTATTATTATTATTATTATTATTATTATTATTATTATTATTATTATTATTATTATTATTATTATTATTATTATTATTATTATTATTATTATTATTATTATTATTATTATTATTATTATTATTATTATTATTATTATTATTATTATTATTATTATTATTATTATTATTATTATTATTATTATTATTATTATTATTATTATTATTATTATTATTATTATTATTATTATTATTATTATTATTATTATTATTATTATTATTATTATTATTATTATTATTATTAATTATTATTATTATTATTATTATTATTATTATTATTAAAGTTTCAACAAGTAGTAAACTTTATTGATCCAATAGTTACATAGTATTATAATGCCATAGCAAGATACATGTTGAATCTTATTATTGTCAGTTCCATTTCAAGTGCTACAATATTTATTTTTTTAAAAGTGCATATCTATACGGGTAATTTACATGATTATATCCACTTTAACAATGTTAATTATTCACATTATTGTCCAATATGAGCATAATCTGGACCATGCTTTCTTTAATTTTCGTTCTTTGTAGCTTTTCTGTTTGTCTGAGCAGGGACTAAGTAGCTGCATAAATATTCAGGCTGGTGATCTGCTTGTCTCTAACTTGAATTTTATTCAACTTATTGTCAAATGTGGCTGGATGCATTCTGGGGTTATTACCCAATATGAACACACACCTAGTGCACCAAAGAGCATATAAGACAAAAATTGAGGCCCTTATGGCTGGTATAGACCTATCTCTGTAATTTGATATAATTTGCATCATTGTATTATTATTATTATTATTATTATTATTATTATTATTATTATTATTATTATTATTATTATTATTATTATTATTATTATTATTATTATTATTATTATTATTATTATTGTTATAATTATTATTTTTATTATTATTATTATTATTATTATTATTATTATTATTATTATTAATGCTGCAATTATATCACATGGTTTCACTCTTCTCAATGACTTATTTTAAATAATCACATTTTTTATTATATGTTGCATAATATTAATTAAAACTATTATCTAATATTTAGTATTTCTTGTTTGTATTGTCTTATTTTTATTCTATGTTTTCTTCCAATAAATAAATATTATAGTCACTAGAGAAATCATAAGAAACATTTGGGAGAAAATTTTAATAAATTGAAATAGGATATTCTATGTTAATAGAAAATGCATTGAAAATTAATATTTAATAAATCTTAGTCTATGACATGAAGAAGTTTAGTCCCATTAATTTGAATTGAAATAGTTTTCATTTGGAGATGGTAATTCAAATACTTCTGTGGTTTAGTATAATTATTTATAGAAAATATCACTGTTATATATCATTATGTTAATTATAGTTTTATTACAATAATAATTGTATAATGAAATATTTTAATTTGTTTATGTAAATATATAGACTTATATATACATTAGAATATAATACTTTTAATGCATGTTTACATGGAAATATTTACTATGTGAATTTATCTATTTATAATAACCTAATTAGCTTTTTACTTAGAACAATACCAGTTAACTTTAATTCACTATTATTCTAAATAAAGAGCTTTCTAATTATGTAATTATAAATAAATAACTACATCCACACACCAATATATATATGATAAACAAAACAAGTAATAAATTTTGTAAATTGCTTCTAGATTGCTAGGTTTGGGAAAAGATAAGGGGGATTTAGATATAAAGGTTATAGAGTTGACAAAAATTATGTTGTGGAAATGGGATAGAGCAGATTATGGGTAAATTTAGAGTGGGGAATGTAAAAGAAAGTGGCTAACAGGTTTATCTGGGCTTAATTGCTGAGATATTCTTGACTTTGTTTAAGGAGAAGCCATAATACATCACATCACATCACATCACAAGCTTTATTTACATAAATGCTGAGAGAGAATTAGAATTCAATATCTCTTTTGTTGTCTCCACCTTTAGACCATGGTTTTGAGCTAGTTGTCTCACATCAGTAAAGGGTTGGAAGACTAGAAACTATATATATATATATATATATATATTTCTAGTTATATATACTAGAAAATTATATATATATATTTGGTGCTTCTTATAATCTCCCAATATCATTTACATACATTTTGACTAATTCAAATCCCAAACATAATATATTATCATTTTTAGTAAAGACTATACTTATGAAATAAAGCACTTTAAATAATAAACCATGAAATGTTATACCCATTTAAATCCCAGCTTAATCAGACAATAAATATGTATTTAAATTAAATTATAAAATGCATATACAATAACTAACCTGTCTTAAAATTATCTTGTTAATTGTGATGTATATCTGATACATTACAACAATATGAGAGAATTACAATTGGATCAAATAAATGCAAGCAAGAATTGCAATATTATTTTAAAGGAAAGAAAGAAATAAAAAATATTTTGTTATTTATGTATTATCTATATATAATGATTATTATTAATGATATCAACAATGGACCTGAATCAAAATCACAAACTTAACATTGAATGTCATCTAAAATTATCTCATATAGAACATCCTCATGAGAATAGAAAAAAAGAAAAAAAAGTGAGCTTTTTCTCTGAATCAAGATACACAGAATTAGAACTGGCAATTTGAATAGAAATACTAGCAACTATTGAATTGAAGTAGTCATAAAACAAAATACTTGGATATTTGATAAAGTAAGAAAAGAATATAGAGTTGAAAGTTGTCCAGTGAGGAAATTGAAAGTGATAGCTTTGAAATTAAATTCACATTATATATATTTTAATAACATTATATAAAAATCTAAACAGACAACCATGCTTTGCTAAATGCAAAAGTAAAATCAGGAAACAAGATGAAATTGACTTAGTACTTTACACCTGTACAGTGAAAAATCAGCTTGACTCTTCTTAAATAGATTCAACAACTGTGGATTTCAAAGAAGAAGTTTTAAGGATATAAAGTATAAGTAACTTCATGGATGTTGTAGTACACTCACATGTAACCATCTATCCCCAAAATTTATTAATAAGCATTATTAAAATTATTCACTAGGACATTTTTATGAATGTCAAAACATCATTTAGGTTAATGTCATGAATTTTATTTATTTGTATATTTTCTATAAATATTTTTGTTCATATATTTCCTTTAAAATGGTTACAAAAGAGGTAAAATTGGTATTAATAGGTAACTTAATAGAGAAATATGGTGCTTGTCTTATAGATAAAGATTCCATTGGATGACACCATTTTCATGCTAAAACTATAAAATATGACCATTCCTGGGCCGTTGATTATAATAATTTTGCTGTGTTTTTTTGTAATGCGAAAATAAAAACAAAACAAAATCGTCTTTTATAAATATTATTTTTATTAATGTATACCATTTAAATGATAATAATAAATGTAAAATAAAATCAACAAATTACAATTTGATTCGTGTTTTTTCTATCGTATATTTTTTAAATTGTGTTACGGTTTTTTTTATTAATTTTCTATAGGATATTTTTTTACTTGTGTTACAACTTTTTTTGTTGTTGTAGTTTAACTAAAAAATAATAATCGTAATAAAAAGTAAAATTTATTAGTCTATTATGGCTATTTTTTACTTCAAGTAGAATGACAACAAAAATATAAGTTGTTACGGTTAGGTTTAGGGTTAGTTTTAGGGTTAGATTAGGGCTAGTTTTAGGGTTAGGGTTAGTTTTAGGGTTAGTGTTCTGTTGTTTGTAATACTAAAATAAAAAAATTCAAAATCATAACCGTACTCAGACAAAAGAAAGAAACTCAAACTTAAAAAAAAAAAAAAACACATACAAATGTCTTCTTTACTTATTAAATATGTTTATAATATTTGTTTTATATGAAATTTACAAAAAATCATGTATATTTGTACTTTTCTTACTGGATATTTTTTTGGTACCACTCTTTTTTACTTCAAAAATATACACATGGTAGAATCTTCTTTGGCTCTTGGAATGTTACCAACAGTACATTACTTGACGTGTTACCTAATTGCAACTCACTAAAAACATAGATATTTAACATTTTCCCAATTAAAACTTTAATACAGTATGTTGTAAAATGTCTTAGAATTATTACTTTAAAAAATATTAACATTTCAATACTTTAAAATAAAAAAAAATCCAATGAAAACAACATTTCCATCCAATTCACATACAAACTCTTTCATCAAGCAGTAATTATTTTATAAATTGTGTGATTTCGGAAAATGTATTTGCTGCTAGGCAACATGCATGCTGTACTGTGATGCGACATAGTGGCCTGCATTCTGTAGCACAACAAAAAAGTTGTATTATAGAAAATGCAGGTTCGAAAGTGTGGGCCGCAGAAACAGCATTTTTATGTGTTTTGGTGCGAAAACCATGCCATAGAGCAGTGCCTTTAGCTATAAGATGAGTACCAAAAATATTATTACCACTACTGTAAATAAAATAAAATATAGGTAATCTGATAATCATCAAGGGAAGGGTGAGATTTTACCTAATACATGTTTATTCCAAACATTTGTACAATTGCATCATTATTTATTTTCTTTGATACTTTATAGTAATATTTTGTTAAATGTTTTGAGTATACTGGACTAACTTCTTCTATTGTAAATGTTATTTCTTGTCTGTATTGTAACTGCACTATGAAACAGGAGGGTACCATGTCATCACAATAATAGATTGTAATTAATTATATCACATTAATGAAAATAAAATATATTATGATTTCCATATAACAATATAGCAAGAAAGGATTATTGAGACAATAATAAATATAATATTAACATGGACATCAAATGGCTATTCTTAATAAGGGATAAAGGTTTGGAAGCATAATAAAAATAAATTATAAGAAAAGTGTAACCATAGATGTTAAATTAAATATGTTATAGTTTATTATAAATTTTATTTATTAAAATGTTACTTACCATAAATATATTTGTTAAATATATACAAGCATTTAAATTAAAAACTCTCAGTGTATTTTTCTATATTCACTGATTTGAATTGATCATATCTTCTCACAAACTTCCAAATATTCTTGCCCACTTATGTATATTTTCATGTAACCATACCTATTATCAAACCCTTGTGCATGTTTATGTCTGCCTGTAGTTTAAACAATATTAATTTGCTTTGAACTATGACTATGAAGATTCCCTATGGGTTTGAAACCAGGGAATAACATTTAGGACAAGAACAGTGTAGGTATATATTTTAATATTTATGTGATTATTAACCTCTCATCTCCCAGGAATGAAATCAATGTGTACATAGTGTAATGAGCACAGAAGTCATTACATGGTTTTTTATTATTAAACATAAAGTTAAAATAAAAAGTTCGCATTTAAAAACTTTTTTTTTGTTGTTAGACATAAAAATATCATCTTAACCTCATATATATAAATCACACAGATAATGAAAAATTATTAAAATAAAACTTTATTAAAGAAAAAGTATTTTAAAACTAAATTTTAAAAAGATTTGGAGGTAAAATTATATCTTTAAATTTATCTTTAAATATATCTTTGGATTTGGAAAACAGGTTAATTAATCAGAAATGGAAATGATAGTTTTTAATTAGTTAAATGTAAACCAGCCTTGGGCATTTAAATGTAAAAACATCGGTCAGATAAAAAAAAACAATAGAAACTTTTAGCAAATGAAATAAATCCATCGGGAAATCGGACCTCAACAAAAAGGATCATCACATCGATGACGTAATGTTAAGTCAATCCTTCAAAGTAATATAAAAAGACAAGTTTGGAAATTATTAGTTAGTTATTGATTATTATTAAGCGATGTGACAGATATGTGTTAGTGCGGAGGTGCTGGAGAAGGGATTGAAAAGACGCACGATTCAATCCCTTCAGTTCTGCAAAGAAAGAAAGAGAAATGAACTATCATTTTTCTACATTGAGGACCAGTTAAAGTAAAAAACCTTGGGATGGATAAAAATAAATCGGCCAACAGAATACCACTCTTAGGACGGCATGGAAATTCACGTTCATGGCGAGCAATGGATAAAATTGGATGTTTTAAAAACCATAAGAACTTTATAAATAATGAACATTAAATTAAAACTTTCCATATTTAAATGATTGCAATATTATCCTATCTGACCAACGTTATTTATTAATTAGTTATAATTTTATTTAATGTATTTATTTTGTAAAATCATTTCCATTTATTTATTTTTTGTTCTTTAAGTTTATTTATGTTTTTTGTTGTGCGATAAATTAAATTATAAAAATGTTAAACTTAAGTCGGGTGTGAATGGCTGTATAAATTTGTAAAGTTATATTAGGGGAGGGTAATCTTAGGTTATTTGTTTCATAGTTGAATTGGGTCAATGGATGGAATATATTGATGTAGTTAATAGATGTAGTCGGAGATTCGCTACTGGCAGAATCGTTTATATATACGCCGCACTCACCCATTTGCCTATGGAAGGAATTATAAGATGGAGAACGCAGTTCCTTTCTATGGAGTTTTTTTTTATTGTTCTTCTCATTAGATAGATGTAATATTCCTATCTGACGAGAGGCAATGTCTTCTCTTAATCTTTTTGGTGCCGCCGTATTCCGTATTACATTGAATACATCGATATATCAGATGAATTGATGCCAGTTTGGCTACGAATTTTAGCCTAAGGTTAAATAGGGATAGAATGTTTATTTTCAAATGCAAATCTATGTAGTCTATTCATATTCAACACTAAACAAAAATGAATTAAATTTCAGTTGTTTATAGACATTTGCATGGATTCGTTATCGGTGAATTATGTTTTGGATTTCATATTTTATCAAAATATATAGACATTCGATAAATAATGATACCTTACTGGTGAGTATCTAAAATGTATTTATTCAGATGTCTTTTAAGTTATTGTGTCTCTGTGGTGTCTTACGATGAACACTATATGGGTTTCTGATATTCCCTATGCAATTGGCAGTATCAATAATTTTATATTTTGATGGTTTATGTTTATTTTGAAATGTTTTTGACTGTGAAATCTATGTAACCGATCTATATTCAACATTATAAACAAGCTTTCATAAATTTATCTGTGTGAACTTAATTAAAATATAAAATTAGAATATAACAGAAATTAAATGTAAATTAAAGTCAAAAATCAAAGTTAAAAATGTAAGTTAAATTTTGAAATGTAAAACTAATACTAAAATAATTTTCAATCTTATATATATGTGCATAAATAAATGTTTGTATGCTAATTACCGGCAGTGGCTTATTTTATTTTTTTTTATATACTCTTCGATTATATTATTTAATCTCTGCTATTCCACTGAGCTAGTGACATGGGCTAATGACCGGATGCAAAATATAAAAAAAAATATTTTTTTTGACTTACGTATCTGCCTACTCTATAAATTTTTCTAGGTTCAAATGTCTAAATGGCGCCCTGTAGTGCAGACACTTTAAGTTTACGTAAGTCCAACCTTCTCCGGATTGTTACAATAGTTATATAGGCATAAGGATCAAAAATAGACTCTTATTCATTATGAACACATAGCGAACCTATTATTATACCAAGAGAGGGAAAGAAAACTCTTTGTCCCCATACATGCATGTAAATAATTATCATGCTTAACCTTATTGCATCATATTAATTCTAGTTTTTACAATTTATATGTTTAAAAGCTTAGTATTTAAACCTTAATTTTATTAATTCTTTTTAATAAAATAGTACAATGCCTGAAACCAATAATTGTTAGTCGTACGGAATCTTATCAAATTGCAAAACCATGGCATAATACCACTCATTACAGTGAATTTTCCTATACTTGCCAAGATGAAACTATTGCTTCACCTGGATCAGAAATTGTGTATTGTCAAGTAAATGGAATGAGGTCTCCTCCACCAGTATGTAGATACCATATAGGTAAATTTTATTTTAAAAAAATAATTCACACACATTCTAAACTTCATTATAATGCTAACAATTAACTATGAATTTTAACAGAGGGCAATATTACTTATTAATTTTCAGATATATTATTTATTATTATAAAATACTAACATATCTAATTAAATACGTATTTCCAAATTCTTATTTCCATTACTTAGTAATCATATTGTCAACTAACTCTGATGACCATATGCTTACATTTTAAAAATAGTTCCCATTGACAAATATCACTACTATATAGAATGCATAAAATAAAAAAGATATGAAATTGCTATGATAACACTATAGAAAATATATTCAGAATATTAATCATCACCAAAAACAATATATATATATATATATATATATATATATATATATATATATATATATATATTGATAAAAAAATCAAGGCAGATGACCTAATTTTAATAAAGCTCATATTTACAAATTTTATATATAGAGTAAGTAAAAAACAAACTCTTAACCAGCTTCAAAAACCCTCAACCCCAGACCGGGGTTTCTGCATCTAGCATCATCAGTGAGGTGTTAGGGATTAAAAACACTAAAACTAGTCTAGCATTTTATCAATGCCTAACTATTGAGAAGAAAATCTTAAATCTTCAGACATTTAAATGTCCAAAAATCCAGCTATCTAACTCAAATAGCAGTATGGGACTGAACTAAATTCAGATACACCATATCTTAGTAGATCTAGCAATATAAAATCGCCAAAGCCTTAATATCTATTAATATATGGTGTATCTGAATTTAGTTCAGTCCCATACTGCTATTTGAGTTAGATAGCTGGATTTTTGGACATTTAAATGTCTGAAGATTTCAGATTTTCTTCTCAATAGTTAGGCATTGATAAAATGCTAGACTAGTTTTAGTGTTTTTAATCCCTAACACCTCACTGATGATGCTAGATGCAGAAACCACAGTCTGGGGTTGAGGGTTTTTGAAGCTTGTTAAGAGTTTGTTTTTTACTTACTCTATATATAACATTTGTAAATACGAGCTTTATTAAAATTAGGTCATCTGTCTTGATTTTTTGATCAATTTAATTTTAGGTTTTTGCTATTAAGGCTTTGGCAATTTTATATAGCTAGAGCTATTAATATATGGTGTATCTGAATTTAGTTCAGTCCCATACTGCTATTTGAGTTAGATAGCTGGATTTTTGGACATTTAAATGTCTGAAGATTTCAGATTTTTTTCTCAATAGTTAGGCATTGATAAAATGGTAGACTAGTTTTAGTGTTTTTAATCCCTAACACCTCACTCATGATGCTAGATGCAGAAACCGCGGTCTGGGGTTGAGGGTTTTTGAAGCTTGTTAAGAGTTTGTTTTTTACTTAGTCTATATATAACATTTGTAAATACGAGCTTTATTAAAATTAGGTCATCAGACATGATGTTTTTTATCAATTTAATTTTAGTTTTTTGCTATTAAGGCTTTGGCGATTTTATATTGCTAGAGCTATTAATATATGGTGTATCTGAATTTAGTTCAGTCCAATACTGCTATTTGAGTTAGATAGCTGGATTTTTGGACATTTAAATGTCTGAAGATTTCAGATTTTCTTCTCAATAGTTAGGCATTGATAAAATGCTAGACTAGTTTTAGTGTTTTTAATTGCTAACATCTCACTGATGATGCTAGATGCAGAAACCTTGGTCTGGGTTTGATGGTTTTTGAAGCTTGTTAAGAGTTTGTTTTTTACTTAATATATATATATATATATATATAAGTATATATATATATATATATAACAATATATATATATATATATATATATATATATATATATATTTGCAATATGACTAGCTAAGCATTTATAAAACAAAAAAATAAATATATGCTAACTTGGTTGAGAATATCATATATCTATTTTTCATGGGTACATGCTATCATATGCTTAATTATCCTTAGATCGGTATTCGCTATTTTACATAATTTAACCAATATTAATAGATATCTATTGGCTCAGGAATCAAACAATAAATTAAAATCTCTCACACAACTAATTTAAATTCCTATTTAAAATTATCATATGTAGTAAAAATAATCATTGAACAATTTTAGATATTAGACACAAACAATTTTATTATGACATTAAATTATGACTTAAATTTTAAAATATAAAGCAATGTGTAAGAATTTTCTCCATATAGTGTTAGCATTAATTTTAAAAACTAGTGTGATATATTTTGTTTATTGTTGTCCAAATTTAAATAATAAAATCTTGTTTAATACACAGTCAATTCCTATTACTAAGGTATCAGTGGAATTTGTAATTAAGTATCATAACAAATTTCATAATAACATCTCGCATTAGAAAGTTTTATTACCCACTTCCTTTAAAGAGAATTTTTAAATGTTTAAATTTATTCATTGAATAATATACAACTTTTTAATTGTATATTTGACTTTAAGGTGTATGGAAAACAAAATTTAATATTAATAAAGAACATTTGTAAATAAAATAGGATAGTATATAAGAATTTCATTTAAAAATTATATATATATATATATATATATATTTATATATATATATATATATATATATATATATATATATATATATATATATACATATGTATACAATATTACAAATGTTTTCCTGTATTTTTCACAAAAAAGACAAAAAAGAAAATTGTTTCTACAATCAGGCATAATTTTTTTATTTAACTTAAAATAAAAGTGTTAGAGGTCTAGAAATTAATTAACTCAGTCCATAGTTATAAAAAGTACTGAATAAATTATAATTAACTTTGGATAATTAACATTCTATATCATGTTAAACATAAAGTGTCAATTTTTCTAAAAGTGAGTAATTTTTCAGGTTTTAAATCCCAAGAAAATTAAAGCATATATATATATATATATATATATATATATATATATATATATATATATATATATATATATATATATATATATATATATATAAACAGTCTATCATAATCTTATTCTAAGATTTGTGCATGTACAAGTTCATTCCCTAAACTCTGAGTACGTATATTTATGAGCATGGGCTGAATCCCTTCTCAAGCACCAGTCTTATCCATTAATAAGAATTATACCTCCCTAAAACATAAACAAGAGTTAAGTGGACACTGTTTGGGTATTTTATCCAGACTAGCTCAATCTCAAGGTCTGGGGAACAATGTCTAATGAGAGAACAAAGCTATGGTGATTTTATGAAAAGAAGTCACACACACACACACACACACATATATATATATATATAATTATAAATTCTATCTGCCTAAAAATCCTATTACAATAGCCCAGAAATTATCAGAATCCCAGAATGCAAATAATACACAAGCTATAATCAAATTCTAACATTTGTTAACACACATATACATATCTCTATATTTTAAGCACACAACTCATTTATTCTGATACACATATATAAAAGATTCATATACATATTAATGAAAGAGTGCAATCACACATCGTTTATTAAATGATTTAAAAAATATATATTTATAATTTTCTTCAAGTTGGTATAACACATGTTTGTTAATCTATTATTAAATGTTCATTGAATATATTGAGAAAAGGCCAAGTTTACCTCTGTTAAGGGCTAATGTTCATGTGGTCAAGGCTAACATCTGTAAGCTTACAGTCTTAAAGTAAACGCTGGTTTTAGCAAGATTCATTGATCTGAATGATGATGACAGGCTCTGAAACATTCTACACAAAGTAATCCATCTTAGAGGTTAAGTAGATAATTTTTAACTTGCTTGAGAAAGGTTCTAGCTGTTTTTATTTCGTGTCCATTACACTTGATTAAATAAATAGCAAATCTCCATAAATAAAGTTCAGGTGAGTCCTACAATAGCTGTCCACCAAGCTGGCCTAATGAATCTCACATGATTATAATTACCCCTGCATTTTCGAAGGAGAACATTATGATAAAATTTTATTAATTAATCCTATGTTAATACATTGTTTTCTTATTTTCCAGCTGCTTTTTATCACCTGTATAAATACATTTCTACTTGTTTTTTCCTGCTTCTCTCTATCACCTGTATCTATTTTTTTTAATTTTAATCACCGATTAAATCACTGAGAAAACAAATATAGTTCTTTTCTTTAACACTCTTTAACCTCACTTTTCTTTTATCTATTCATACACCAATGACCAGATCTCAAGAATACTTTTAACTTCTATTGTTTTAAAAATACTAATGTTTCTGTCAATATGTCCACATTTTGTCAGTGTTTTTGGTGGTATGTCCACATTATTGAATTAACAATGAAAAAAAAAGTCACCCTTTAGAAATTGAACTCATATCATTACAGTTCTTAAGAAAATTCCTTTTCTTCCAAAGTGTAAGGTTGTCATTAAGACCTTTAGATGTTCCTACCTTCGCATTTTCACATGCATATTCTTGAGGTTTACAGCCTTAGTAAATATTATAAATGAGCCAATAGAAATATTACATTTTTAAAATAAAATTAATTTATCTCATTTTTAATTAATAAAAATAAAAATATTTGACACAAACATTACATTTGTGGAATAAAATTTAGTTTATATTGATTTAACTTATATTTAATTAATTAATTAATTAATTAAAATAAAATAAACAACTTCTGTTTAATATATCTAGAATAACTTATATAGAAAAATAACTGAATTGACATCATAATAATAATATTGCACATGAACAAAGACATTAAAAGAGATTGATAAAGAAAATCGTTTTAATTAAATTGGTATTATGCTTTATTTATAACAAAAAAATAAAATAAACAATATTAAAAAAGCCTTTTGTTAAATAATGCTTTTATATAAGTATTTGATTAAAAGTAGAAAAATAATAAATAAATCTTGCTAAAAATATGCTGTGTCAATTCATTAATGCCTTGTGTGAGGCCATAAATATTAAAAAGTCCTTAAATGATTTTATAAAATGACATGACATGTTGTTAGATTATTTTGTTATTTTCACATTATTGATCAGCTGTTTACATTAAATTAGCATTATTTTAAAAAAAATATTTTTTTAATTTTTTTTTAAAATTAAAATTATTAAAAATTAAATAAAATCTATAACGTTATTTAAAAAGTCCTAAAAACATACCTTGTGGAATTATTTAATTAATATCTTGAAAATTATTTATATGTGGAAACCAATAGAAAATAATTTGCAACTCTATGGGCAAACCCAGAAAGTTGATTTTATTTTTGTTATCAAATCAAACATATAAAAAATATACTTAAACTGCATCACACTTTAATACTTATTGTCTATTTTTTATACATTTTCTTGAAAAGTGCACACAAAAAGCTATTAGTATATAATTTTACTTAGGGTTAGTTTTAAATGCTGATTTTGAAAGAACATTGATATACTCTGTACTAGGGACCTATCAAATTCACAGTCTTTACCACATACTACTTTATGACTCTACAATCTAATTCAAAACCTACACAGGGTGCCATAAATTCCTTAAGAGTTAAATCTAAAATTAACTTAGTCATTTAAATTAATTACTACAAGCCTCACATTTGGAGAACATAATTCAACTTAATGACACATACACAACCCACATATGGCATTAAGTCAACCCAATTTAAAAGGCAGACACTCTGAAAATAAAAAAAAACAACATCTATGTTATTAAAAGAAAGTATCAAAGTAAAAATCATTAGTTTTAGTTCTGGATCACCTTTTTTGTATTAATCCCTATATAAATAAGCAAAACTTGCAATTATTAAAATAATTTTTATAAAACCTGAATCACATGGATGTTATGCACCACTTTCTCCTTGCAAAAATGTATACTTTAAAATGGTTCTTATAGAGACATTCACCTACAGTTCCCTATAGAATATATGAGGTTCGAGTGTAGCAATTCTTTTAAACTTTCAAGATAAATGGTACATATTATAAAAACTAGCCAAATGCTGCCTAACCTTAGTATATAATTTATTATATTCAGTTAATAAATATAATCCACAACAAAAATTTAACACAATATAAGTCATTAGAAAAATACAAAATTAGAATATAATGGAAAATTCCCATTTTTATTAGTTATATATATATATATATATATATATATATATATATATATATATATATATATATATATATATATATATATATATATATATATATCCATACATATATTATCAAAAATGACTAAACAACTGAAGAACATTACATTTTAAAAAAAGTTAATTGCTTTCATAAATACTAGAATATGCATATCTGTAAGTAAAGGACAACTTTTGAATTGCCTTTACAGTAAAAAAAAAACATATATTTAATAGATTTAATATTATATTATCCCAAACGCACATATAAATATGTATATTAATCTAATAATTTACTAAAGATATGAATGTAATATTAAATAGGTTTAAAATACATTATTATTTTGTAAATGTTACATTTACTTCCTGAGATGTATGCTTTTATTTTACATATTTGATTTACTAAAAAAAAACAAAAAATATCTGGATCTAAGTTCTCTTCATAGATACTTCTTTTTTTGTACCTTCTTTTTAAAAAGTAACTCACATTCTTCATATTTAAAATTATAAAATAGTAGGCACAATGATTCAGATTTATCCATTTATTTTACAAGAACATTTTCCTATTATACAGGTATTTGCATGCAGAACAAATATGTTCAGGCTCACGTGTTGACCAGGGAATAAAAGTAGTGTACTAAATTAGCTCTTCTATTGGTTTTGCTTTCTTTAAATGTTTTAACAAACAGGATTGTGTCCAGGCAAGAATGGGTAATCCACAAAAAATCAATGTTCAATTATTTGGAAGTGATTGATAGAATACAGAAATGTAAGATGATTGTGTAATTCTTACCAGCAACTCAGAATCTTAAGGTTTCAATTATTTTTTTCTGCCAAAGATTTTTCCACAATGCCATTTACTCTTTTGTTGCAAAACAATAGAAGAACAAATCTTATTTATAGTAACACACAAAAGTAACTGTTGTGAGTCTGTTTTTCTTATCACTATTTTTATCTAATTAAATCCTTAGATAAATATTTTAATCCATTAGTAAAATAATGGGTTTAATGAATACACAAAAAATAAAGTATGTTGAATCTCTAACTTTGATAAGAGAAAAAACAAAATCTTTATACATATATATTGTACCCTGTCAATAGGAGGACAAATCCTAGCAGATATATTGGGCTATACTAGGGCTTTGTCTAGGTACTATGTAATAACTATGTTTAATCAATCATAACAATTGTGAGAATCATCTATCCTATGAACAAGATTACATATTCTTTAAAATTAAATAAGCACTAAAGTATTTATTCAATGGCATAAGTATACCCAGACAACCTCCTTATTCATTATCTAAATACACTCATGACTAATGATATCACTTAAACTAATACAATAAAACATCTATATTGATGATATTTAAATTAATCTACTCAATCAGTTGTATTATTATTTTCATTGTACGGTAATCTTTTATTATTTTACTTTTATAACACTATCATTAAGAATAACCATAATAATATTATTCTAAGGAGATCTCAGGAGGATTATCATTGATTTTCAATTAATTATTGAATCCATCTATAAAAAAATCAAGAGGGATTTTACTGAACTTTATAGGTTGTGCATGAATTAAGAAAAGACTTATAACTTGAGTATATAATTAATAGTACTACCATTTTATGTACATGTTACCTAATACTTACTCTTAAATCAATATTGTTATCTAAATTGTAATTATATTTCATCCATTCAATAATAAATAATTCATAATTTAATTCCTTATTAAAAAGTATACTTTAATAATTTGCAATGTTATCAATAACATATGCAATCAAGTCATTTTACATTAAATTAAAATCGTTTTCAAGAGGCGTGTTCTTAAATGATTGTTGTATCATTCTATACTAGATTAAATTTTTATTGCAATCTCAAGTCGTACATTCTGAGTTCATGTGATGTAATGACAATGACTCTCACAAAAGAAATGCAATTTTTAACACTCAAGTTAACTTTTAAAACAACAACTTTAATCATATTATTTACAAGATATTATAATAAATATTTTAACTAACAGGTAATTTAAAGATAACAATTGTAATAATATAATAACACATTATAACATAATATAGTAACACTATAAACATTTGAAAAATTTCCATTTCCTTTTTAAACCTTTTTGGATAGTTACAATAAAACAAAACATAATACTTTTTCATATAATATGGTGTTGTTGTGATATTTATCTTTATATTTTTTATATTACAAATCATGTGTTTCCATTAGATAATCATTTTTTTTTCCTTTTTATTACAATTATTAACCCATGATAAGTTAGGCTTTAAATTATAAAGAGAAAATGGAAAATATTAATTATTATATTCATGCTTCAATACAACAATCAGTACTTCTTACTTAGTTTGGCATTGTTGTCAGGCAAAAACAATACAATGCAATGTTACCAAGCCATGCTTTTTAACAACTTTGTTTTTCTCTTTTTAACAAAAATATGATGCTATTTTGGGGGCTATATGGTAGTTTTTCTTTTGACTTTATTTGCATATTGCTAATATAGTAAAAGTTTTACATTTACAACTAATTTTTATTACCTTTTTAAAAAAAGAAAAACAAACCAAAATAACATTTTTTGGTCTCTAACTTTTGTCTCAGTGAAGACAAAGTATTTCTCACCCCCCCCCCCCCCAATTAAAAGAATATCAAAACTTTTGACTTTTTTCAACTTTTTTTTTTTTTTTTATGTTTTTAAAAAAATAGAGCAACTTTTTTTTTGGCTATATGGTGTCTTTTTTTTTTTGCTTTTATTTGTATACCACTTTAATATAGTAAAACTTTTAATTTTAAAAGCAATTTTTATTACCTTTTTTTAAAAATAATAACAAACCAAAAATAACTTTTGTCTCAGTGATGACAAAGTATTTCTCATCCCACCCCCACCCTCACCCCCAAAAAAAATTCATATAAAATCAAAACTTTTGATTTTTTCAACTTTTGTTTTTTTTTTAACAAAAAAAAAATATGGTGGTGCCTTTTTTTTTTTTTTTTGGCTATGTGACAAGTTTTTTTCGTTTTTTGGATTCATTTGTATTATGCGATGTCTACTTTGCCATCTTTAAAAACAACTTTTACTATTAATTACATTTTGGATCATTTCAACCCACCACCACTCCCCAAAAATTACAATAAGATCACAACTTCATTTTAAAATACAGCAACTTTTTTGGTTTGGCTACATGGTGATTTGTATTATGCTATTTCTATTTTCCCATTTTTAAAATTAGAACTTTGACTATTAATTTTTTTTGATTCTTTTATAACTTTTTCTACTACATCATTTGTATTTAGTTTTTACAAATTGAATACAGGAGACTGACTGACATTGGTAACTGGCACAATTCCAGAAAATCTGCTTGTTGCACTATGGTCATTTGATTTGGTCTTATCTGTTTTCTTGTGAAAGCATTTGTTTTTATGTGAACTTGGCCAAATAATGTTCAGCCCTACCTTTGCCAATATTTTGCACATTTCATGTTGTGAAAGGAAGTGTGGTGTGACAATTGTTAGTGTGTCAGACTGTGATTTAAGTATAAATGAAATTACTATGATATGGAGATATCAAAATTGTGGCCACTTGAAATTCACATATCGTGAGACAATACAGTAGTCACCTGTGAAATCTGCAAATTCACATAAAGTATCATGAAGCACAAAAGAGGCCATAATGTTTTGTTCAATGCCATAAAATGGCTTAAAATGGCTAAGATAAACAGAACTGTTTTCTTAGCCATAATCCAGGCTGCAGAAATGGCATTTGTATGTGTTTTTGTCTGACAACTATGCCATCAAGTGGCCAAGCCCAGCTAAGTAATAAGTACCCAATAATCTTATTATAATAAAGTGAATTGACACTTTTTGTTTATTTTTAGATTTCATGATATTCAGCCTTTCATCTTTATTTATTTATTTATTTTTCTAAGAAGATATTACTATATAATAATTATAAAATCATCAATTAGTTTTTTGATCTCAAACTCCATTTTCCTATGGTTTTATTTTCAACCTATGTACTAAAATACCATCAATAAGATTTTGCTGTGTCCTATTAAATCTGAATCCCTATATCTCCATGCAATAATTTTCATCTACAATTTATGAGATTCAACTAAATGTTAATAGACTACCCTCTGGTGTATCCTAAATAAAAAAACGTATCTTTGCTTTATCTAACAACTAAATTATTTACTTTCATATTTCTAACTTATATTTGTTTAATATCTTTCTTATAACTATGTGCTTATACAAATTACAAACTAAAATTACTTATAATTCTGTATAACTATTTTAAATTGTTCATCGTAAAACATAAGATCAAATTAAAAATATCATTGTTTCCCCTCTCCAATATTGTATATTTAAACACAATTCCATCCCCTCATCATAATATATATTGTAAGGGGTAGCTTACAACACAATTATTCCTGCCAATATTAATTTACTTATTGAATCAAGTTCATCATGAAACTTATACTAATAATGGGAAGGTTATTTAATTATCATTGACATATATATGTACAACACATATGTTTATTTACATTAGCAGTTCATTAAAGAGGTTATAATAAATTAGTATTTTTATAATGAATCATTTAGTACAACAAATATTATAGGAAACAATAGTATATATATATATATATATATATATATATATCTATTAATATATATATATATATATATATATATATATATATACTATTTGACAAAGCATTAATAGATTGTTACATACTCTAAACTAAACAATAGTGTGACCTAATCAAAATATTAACAATAATGCTGGGATATTAAAACATTCTGATCATCATCAATGCTCTGGACACTTAATTCCATTAATGTACTGGTCAATGGTAAACTTAACATTTAATAAGACAAAACAAATTAAATGTAGTGCATGGGCTTTAAAGAGTATACTCTTTTGCATTAGCTATTAGTCATCTGCTTCAGTAAAATTTTAAGACAATAACTGTCTTCGAAAATTGATATCCAAACTTTGCAGCTGGCCTATTTGGCCAGTGCTTCCTCAAGCCAACAATAAAACCCTTCATCCATCACCAAAACTGAAGATACATCTAAACAAATTTCAACAGTCAAAAACTCAATCCAATGTACAAAATCATATCTTGATTATTAGTTCAACTTTAAATATAAAATCATTAAATAAACATTAATATTTCTAATTTTCAACTTATAATTGAATTATAATAATCATCCTTTATACTCTAGTCACTTTTTACAGTAATATGTTTACATTAATTCTGCATCAAAATACAAAATTTTGTTTTTCAGGTGTATTTCTGAGATTCAAATTATGGTGAACAATTGGAATGTTACAAGGAAATACAGGGTCATACATGGGGCAATGATCACCAGAACATGAACATAAACTGCCCATAATTAGTTATACACTTGTAACTTTATGCAAAATTGGAGTTTAAACACTAAGGGATCTAATGAATTGTAATTTTATTCTCAAGTTAAAAAACTAAAATGTAATTTCAAAAGGGATGAGAATAATAGATCTCTCTGAAAAATTGGAATAGCTAACTATAAATTCATCAGCACTCTCCAAAAGTAATAATCATTCATCATCATAAATGATCCATAAAAAATAAATTAGAAATCAATCTTGTGATTGTATTTGCAATGGGTCTCCTATAGACCAGACTAACTATTGAATCTTTACCAGCTTGGGAAATTATTTAAATCATAATTTGGATGCTCAAATTTAAATGTTAATCCACAATAATACAACGAAAAAATAATGCTGGGATATTAAAACATGCTGATCATCATTAATGCTCTGGGCATTTAGTACTGTTTGTGTACTGGGCAAATATAAACTTAATTTCTAATACAGACCAAGCTAACTAAAATGTAGTGCATGTACTTTGAAGAAAATCCTCTTCATGTCAAACCAAAAATCATCATTGTCATCATCATCTTAATTCCTATACACTGAATATAAACACTCTATCCCATATAGCTGTTATGCACAAATCTAGCTCAGAAAGCAAGAACTTTAATTTATTACTGTGAGCAAGATGAAAATTAATTAATTAATTGACTTATTATAAATAGTCTTAAGCAATTTTGGGATTTTCCCTACTAATAAATAACTAGTTTTTATTGGGATCATCCAAAAAACTAAATCTTGGAATATAAGTTGTCATGATATAAGGTCACACACATTCTGCACTTCATGAAAAAGAATTGGATAGAATAAAGTAATTACAACTAGAAAAAAATATTAAAAAAAAAAATACTTAATATCTAATTAATAACAAAAACAGCATGATAGTAGGTAATTTCAAACATCCATTTCATCATAAAAATAAAGAAATAAACAGTTTGATAAAATTATACTAACCTATCAATTAATTTTTATTCATTGGTTAAATTTCAATTCATTAAGTTCTTTCTTAAAAAATAAGTAAGTGTTTGTTAAACACTTGCAAAATATATCAAAGATAAGAAATCTTTGACTCTATCCAGAGGACAAATTGAAAAAAAACTTATTATATTTATAAAAAAAACATTTTCTGTTTATAAAAATATAGTGTGTACACATAAAAAATAATAATATATCTGGCAATGTCTTTAGTGTTGGAGTCCTTTTCAGTTCCAGTTTTCTATTTAATTGAGCTTCTCCTTGAATGTTTCTTAGATGTGGCATGGTTAAGTTATTCCCTACATAGTCTGTAGCAACTCCAGGTAATTGAAAAATATCAAAATTTATCCATTTTGTTCTTTTTAATTTCCAGGTGAGACAGATATAGTCAGAGACTCATTGCTGTTGGTTAAATTCCAGGTTGCAAAATGCTTAAAGGAGTGTCATTTCCCCCCCCAAAAAAAAAATCAGTGAGGATAGATTATATGGAGGAAGATGAAAACTAGCTTTTAGATTAATCTAGCATGTGGTTTTTATGTTATAAATCATTACATTACTAAACTTATAGAAAGCTAAAATGTGGGATTAAAAAATTCTATTATTATATTCAATAGCTTGGTAAATATCCCTGCTGTGCTGTCTCACTGGTTGGGAAAAAGCTTCTGCTTTTTTCTTTTCAGCAGCTGGATTTAAATCTTCACTGCTTTCTTTTCAACAACTAAATTACCAATAATTTCTATTTTTTTTCAATAGCAGAATTAAGATTTGACTGTTCATTTCTACAGTTAAGTTAGCAATAATCACAAATTCATTCCACCACACACATATTTTTAACAATATTTCCCACAAGCCAGTTACAATCTATCTCTTACATGATAATTTTCATGAGAACCAATTAAATAAAATTTCAGAAAAAACAATTGTTCAGACAATTCTCTCCTTGACCATAGAGTCTAAAAACAAGTTAAAATCAAAAATTTAACAACATAATATTCTTGACATTCCTTTATATTTAAAAATCAAATATTTTTGCAAAAAAAAAAAAAAAAACAATAACAAGATCTGTTAATTGCACTGATTTAACCGATTTTTCTTTTTTATTAAGTAGTATTAAAGAAAGGAAAACAACTCTGATTAATTAAAAAATTTAAAATTTACAAATTTATTAAAATCTTATTTTGTTCTTTCCTTTTTTTTATTTTTTATTTTTAAAAAATACTCTTAAATATATTTAATATTTGAGAATTGCCATATTATCATATGGGGATTTTACAATGATTGGGTTAAATAATGACTCTATATAAAATAGTTCTAAGAAAATTTAAATATTATTTTTCCCCATTAATAAAATGTTTATTCTCAAACCAGAAGTACATGCTGTAAACTATATAATTGCTTATTTTCTAGTAGAGCTATGTAATCCAGCTAGTTATGATATATATATATATAACTGTGATAATTGCACAACCCACATGTAAATCACCTGAGGGCATTCTACATGTGCTTTCCACATTCTGGAGTTACAAAATACCAGCACTATTTTTATACCCTACTAAGGTCAGGAAGAAGAGAAGAAATTCTTAATTATTTACATATGTTATTGATTGCAAATAAAGATGACAAATTTCCAAAATTAATAAAACAACAAACACTATTTATTCATGTATATACAACACAAAAATGCACTGACATGATGTTAGTTAATTAATTTATATTTTAATTCATGGTGAATAAACTTTTCTAATTTTATTATTTTAATTTATGCACAGGTATAGTATACAGTGGTATAAAAGTTTCATACAAATGATTGATATTCATTAATTTATAATATTCATATTAATTATTTGAATAGATTCCAATCAACTGCATAGACTCCTAACTGCTCTCAACTGTCATATGCACTGTACATAGGCTAACTGACCCTCTTTAATGATGATAATATAACCTTATAAACTAAAAATGATTTTAATAATTGATAGCTGTGATTAATTCCAGGTCATGATATTAGTATGCAGTAAATAATAAAATGGTTATAAAATACAGGAAATCACAGAAGACCAAATAAATGTGTTAATTGTATGTATGTGGTTGGAATTAAAATCTACTCTGTGGAAAACATGCAGTGATTGACTGTCACATAATCTCTATGACAAGTATGAAATAAAATAGATGGCATTTGGTAGGAATTGATCATGTACACATATCAAATGATGTTACAATCATCAATGACTAATGTGTTACATAAGAATGATTTTATGCAACTCATGATATGAATGTACAGATTGCCACCACCCATTGTTATCAATCATACAAATTCAAATACAAGACTTGTTAGCTAAAACTGACATATTTTTAGGATAACCTTATTCTCGTTTGTCTATGCAGCATGATTGTCATAAACTCATTATTTATAGATTTACTGAGTTAACATATTATTAAATAAATAAAATGGAAATAAATGATTGACATACCAACATTTAATAGCACAGCAAGAGATCGTGATTCTAAGCTAATTGCCTTTTGTAGATTAATTTGTATATGTTTAGTGCTGATTAAATAATGGCAAGATAAAGAAATCAAACTACCATTTCTTATCATACCTGTTTTATACAGACTAAAAGTAAATCATTATCCATTAATATATTTCATTAGATCAGAGATAATAATTAACAAAGTATCAATTTAAAAGTGTACTTATTCTTTCAGCTTAATATTTCATATTCAGTTTTTAGGTCTTGGTTTATTGTTTGTGAATTTCCAGTAAACCATAGCTATAGTAATTGTAGGCTGACATCACTATTTCATGTACACTTAGAATGCATAGGAATATCAATTACATCTTGGTTTACTGGCTTGTTCTTCTTTTAGCATTGGACATCAGATTTTTCCTCTTGTAAAGTGGAACCATAGTGGATATACATTCAGAAGGTTTCTTCTGTTGTTGACAGATTCTTTGATGAGACTCAGTAATGGGTTGTAAGTCACCCTCTACCAGCTTAAAACAGGGAAGCAGATAATGGCTTTTCTACTCTTGCATGTTAGACTGGCTTGAATTAGCTGATAAAATTATTTAAAGCAAAATAATTGAAGAATAATGATAAACACTGACAGAATAAAGTCTGAATTAATCTTAATGAATACAAAATACATTTTTGAATGTAATTTCCAGAACTATTTATATTGTTTGGATCTGTCTTATCTGTACATGTTGGATTCAAAACTCTTGACTTTTAGATCCCTTGATTTATTTATTAGCTACAGATAACTACATTAACTTTGCTGAGGTCAGTAGCAAAAGTCCAATATACTACTTCCCAACTGTTAGCTTTGAGCCAAAGTAACAGCCTTTTTAATTAAAGCATGTTATCATTTACTTTCTAAATTTTAATCTATATATGTTAATTACTTTCCCTAAAATGTTATTGCCAGTTTTAACACTCTTTGCTTTTAAATTACTTTTTAAAATAAATTTAGAATCTATTATCTTTTTCTTTGTACGAATTTTAGAAAAGAATTTTCTTTTTATACTAAATAATTTTAAAAGTAATTATTTTTATATAAAATACTATTAAAACTGTTACTTTTAAATTTTGTTCCTAATTTTAACCATGCGAACATGAAGTGTGTGTGTATATATATATATATATATATATATATATATATATATATATATAGCTTCAATATATCTAGGTTCTCTTTCATTATAAATAATATTATAATACTACACTCTGTTGTAATAATTTCATATTACTATATGTATATTATAGAAAAGAAATGTAGTTCCAATTGGATTCAATTTAAGAATAACTGTTATAGAGACATTTCAGGAACTTGGACTTTTAGTCAAGCAATTTCTAGATGTGGAGGTCGACAGAGTGATTTGTTATACATTGAAGATTTAGAGGAAGAAACCTTCTTAAGCCGTAAGTATATATATATATATTGTAATGATCCGGAGAATGGAGACTTAAAGTATCTACACTACAGGGCACCATCTAGTCATTTGAACCTAGAAAAATTTATAAAGTAGGCAGATACATAAGTCAAATAAAAAATTATTTTTTTTTTAAATTTTGATTCCGATCGTTAGCCCATGTCACTAGCTCAGTGGAATAGCAGAGATTTAATAATCTAATATCTTATCTAATTATATTTCAATATTAAAAAATAAATAAAATAAGCCACTGCCAGTAATTAACATACAAACATTTATTTATGCATATATATATATATATATATATATATATATATATATATATATATATATATATATATATATATATATATATATATATATATATATGTACATATACATATAGTATTCAATTATTCAAAAAAAAAAAAAAATTATTCTTTTATACATACAGAGATTTATATGTATAAATCTATTATTATGAATAAGCAGTTCTTCTTTTTGTGATTTATTATATAATATTTTTTTTATTATTAAATAATATGTGTTAAATTTATTTAACTTTCATTTTGTTAAAAAGAGAGTAAATCAGTCAAGTTTGTACATTCGCGTAACAGAATTCAGAATCCAAGCAAAAGAGACCGAAGCTGACCAGACTAGGACTGTAACATCCCGAGTCCGACCGCACCTCAACTCGTAAGCCAGGATTCCAAGACTCAAGACCCTACGAATGACCACCTTGAACTTACACGTAGTATACCTCTTTCCACACGGCCGACATAGGTCACGGAGAAGCAATGAGACTCATAACAAAAAAAAATGGAATTTATTAACTGTATATATTTAAAACTAATTAATGCATCGGAAATCACATATATAATATAGAGAATTTTGAATTGGATTGAAATAAATAAGATCGAGCTCAGAGTAATTTATTAAATTGTATGTTTATTTTTGCAGATTAAATTTGACGATTTTATCTATATTCTTCTTGCATTTTACAATTAAAATGCGCGTAGCATCTAACATTTTTGGAGAGCGCTTTAACCTTCTCTCCTTACAATTAAACTTATTTTACATTTGTTATTTTATTTGATGAAGTTAAATATTGTTTTCATCATTTGCTTTATCTTATTGATCAGTCACTGCATTGTAGCTATGGGGCAGATCATGCTAATCCCTCTTATTCCATGGTTTTCAGCTAAGCAATCAGACGAAGCCTTGTTTTCTCATATATGTGAAACATTTAAAGCCAAATTTATCTATAATATTATTATTTCAAACTATTGTACATGAGACCGAAACTAGCTCTTGAATATGTCAGACAATGGCTGAAACTTAATTTAAGGGAGGAAGAGTTGGCAACCAAAAGACCCAATGCGCTATAGCGCTGGTAAACAGTTATACTAAATGTCGCTCTGCGAATGGATTAATATTTAGGGTTTTGTGACCAACACCGGAGCCCTATGACCGATCGCCATGCTGCTAAAGAGGGTTGGGGTAGCTAACACTATTGCCTGGAATTTGACGTCAGGTCTTATTCGTGTGCGACCCAAGGAGTGTAAGAGGGATGGCCGTTCCGAGTCCCATCTTAACGAAAAATGCAACATAACGAGAAAGTTGAAATTGTATAATAAAATTATCACATCCGCCAAGCAAAAAGAGTTGAAATATATTTAATATTTAGCCACGAGAACGATAGCTAATCAGTGGAATCATTAGCGCCAACTCTAATATAGCATTTTTAATATCATATGCTATACGTGGGCGTACTTTTAAATATTCTTTGCTTTCTAGTTTCAATCTCAAATAACACATTTGATTACGCGATTAATAAAAAAGAAAAAGGGGAAAAGTATATTTGGAGGGCTTTTACAAAATGAAATAAATAACAAATATACTTATTCAAGGCTTGGATATTGCTTAGTGAAAATTAAATTGAAATTTACTTTGGGTTAAAACAAGATTCCCATTTTAAAATTGCAAACAAATAATTAAATAATCAAGGTCAAAATAATAATCAGCACATAGCCAATTCTTAACAGTTATTTAAGAGGGTTTCGAAACAGCGTGCATTAAGCTACGATAAACAATTATTAAATGAAGAGGGGTCATTCTCTCTTCTCTTTATTATTAATATTGAATGCCCGCTGTTTCGAGGCATTAGCATATAATTTATATTTTAAAATAAAAAAGAATAAAGAAACCATAGTCACAACTGCAGTGAGAAAATTGAAAATAAAATTATTAAAATCATTTAGTTAGGAAACATTAGAAAGTAGGTCAGAATTATATAATTAAATTTAAGAATAAAATTTTACATTTAGCAATTTACTTGAATTCAAGATTTTAGAATTAAAATACATTTTATAAGTCTAGACTTAAAGGAAAATTAATATATTGAACTGCAGTTAGAAATGGTGAGGTTACCGGTCATCTTGTAGTACTTGAGCTGGAGTTACGGGAGTCTTTGTGGCGGCTTGCGGCATCATCTTCTTCCCACGGTTAGAGCGGAGCTGTTATGGCGGCATACTGGTGATGGTGGTTTTTTGGATGGAAGCAAAGGCCCGTCGCCTTCACTCTGGAGCTTAGCCAAGGCTGCCTGTTTTAGCCCGACATTTTCTCTCGCACAGATATAAAAATTATTGTCTTAACTGGATGTCAAAATGTTCACGGTTGCTTTTGGTTCAGGATACACGCTGGATTCCAAAGCTTAACGATGATTAAAGAGGGCAAAACTTCACAGATGTAGCATTCAAGCTGTCAAGGTTTCAAAAAGTAAAGATCTAAGATGGCTCCTCCACTTTACATGGCCTTTTTAAATGATCGCCTTATCAGCCCACACACCTTGGAATTTCATCTCCATCAAGATTACAAAATTTTTAATTTGCTTATGAAATTAGTGGTTGACTTCAAACATGCTGACATTCCTTTTAGGTGTTATAACTTTTCTCTGATTATCAACTTTTAATTAAATCGAATTTTAATCAGTTTAATCCGATATTAGATTTTATTTTTAATTAGTCAGGAATTTTGTTCTGATTTTATAATTTATGTGTAAAATCCCTGCTGTAAACATATTTTTAATTAGCGAGGTCTCCAAAATAATTTAGAATCAATTAGCTAGATTATTTTAAAATTGGCTTTTCTTTTTAGAAACCTAAGGCAGGTGTGGCATATACTGATACAATTGTTTACAGCAAAAACTTTACTAAACTTTTAATTCTCCGAAAATACTTTTATTTTTAGAAAAAAAATCTTTTTTCTTTTTTAAGAAGAAACTTGTCAGCGCATTTGCAATCAATCACCCTTTTAATGTGTTTTTACATTAAATTGGTTTATAATAAAAATGAAACTTAAAATTTAATAAATATTTTAATCACGCCACTATGCTATATATGTATATTCAATATAGGTGGATTATATTCCCACATACGAATTTAAGTAATAAATTAATAAATTGACGCTACATTATTACTGTTTAAAAATATTACGCGATAAAATTATACGCTATAACTCTGGCAATACTATTCACTTATAGCGTTCTTTCGTATATGCGTATATAATGCTGTTTATATAGCCGTGATTGCAATTTTTAGCTTACAAATCTTAATTTAGACTTATTAAACAGGTTTGAACTTAGCACAGACGAGTGGGTTATTAGGATGGTTGGTGAAACGGTGAGGGACTTGAAGACAACCGTTTCAATACTAAATATAAAATATAAGATTTGTAAGACAAGAGCATCTCATAAATAATATAAAAATTAATTAATATTACTCTAATAATTATAGTAATAATAATAACCTATCTGCAATAACACATGCAAACATTTAATATCATACTACCTAGTCTTTGTACTGATGACAATGTTGAGAAATATTAACACATGCAATAAGAGTAAAATATTTCACAAACATTGCAAAGAAATTAAATAATTATTATTCATCCAATTTATATGTGTGCACATTTACTGTAGATTCCATTAACAGAATTAATTTTATGAATACACTCATTTTTATTCTTTCAAAATTTCATGCAATAATGTATAATTATTTTCAATACCATTATTTTCCAAAAAAATATTTGACTTGTTAGATAATATCCTTTATAATGACATTGATCCATTTACAGTACAGAGCTTCATTTTAAAAGAGCAATAACAAGATTGTTTATCATAATGTTAAATAAATTCTGAGGATAATTATGTCACAGTTTCCAAAGGCAATTAGATTTCTGATTGTTTATACTCTTAAGATGTGAAAGACAATATTCCCTTTCGATTTCTCAAAAGATTATTTTTGTAAAAATAGCAAAAAAAAAAAAAAACAAACACAATTGATGCACATGTCACACAATCAGAACACTAGACAACAAATTTCTCATCAGCATTGACAATAATAGACCCAGCACGATTCAGGGTATGATCAAAAATTCCATCCTTAATCTTGATGAAGCTGAGCTTCAAACTGTTTTTGAGAATTATGGCAAAATAGCCAAGTTTCAATACTGGATTAACCGCCAAACAAGGAATCCCATAATTACAAACACATCCTCTTTCACAATAACGCTAAAGCATGGGGTCAATGCAATGGACCTTCCCACCGTGATTCATGCACGTGGATCTCCAATGGTTGTCTCATTTCGTGGAGTCCCCCCCCCCCAGTGTTTCTTCTGCTTCGAGCGCACACATTTGATAAAGGATTGTTTGGCAAGAATCTGTAAATCCTGTGGTACAAAGAGAAATAAAACACACAGATGCCCAAAAAAGAACACACAACAGGAAAACACATCTGTCAAAAGTTTAACAACCAATCTAATTCAACTTAACCCAACATACACAGAGAACTTACACTACACTAAAGCAAAAGATAACTCGGAATCAATCCTACCTCAAAGCTTAAACAAAACACCTCAACACAGTTCCAACCAAATTCACTTTCAAAGCCCTATCAATCTCCAAACCCAAGAGAACAGCAAGCCACAAGACAAGCCAGATAATTACAACTTCAAATCTAATCAAAATCAGCATGTTACATACATGAAGGCTCCAGATTTAACCACTCTACAAAATGTAGAAATAAGCGCTAACAATGAAACAACACACCAGATTCAACAGCAACTAATGCAAACTGCTGATGAAGAGATAACCAACTTATCCACTCAAAACAGCTGTGAATCAAATGAAGATTCCGACATTGAGTCATATATGATTAAAAACCTTCAAACCAGCTCTCACACAGACACAAATCAATCTCAACATCAAAGCATGCTAGATAAAAGACAGAAAAGAAAAAGACAAAAGAAAAATCACACATTCTCCAGTGGACCCAGTTCAGATGATGATCCACTTAGAAATGGTGAAAGTCCAATAGTAACTCAATTGCCAGCCACAGATATAACAAAAAACAACAGCACCAAAAGAAGAAAAGGTGGTTCAAAATCTCCAATCCCTGCAGCACAACTAGCAGATGAACAAGCCATCCCTGCTGTTGACTGCATTCACTCAGATGATTATGCAGATCTTCCTAACACCCTGCCTATTGAAGAAGATGTACTTCTAGAAACCATTGAACTTAGTGAGACGGATGAATCCCAACCAGACGGTCTCCCTCCTGGGCTGACATAATAATGTATTTTTAAGTAATTGTTATGATGTTTTCGCAACTGATAACGCTTTCATTCTAACCAAAACTTTTTAGACCTTTTTATGGATATTAAAATTGTAGGGATCAATGTGAGAGGACTAAACTCACTCCAAAGGCTGCATGCCATCAAATTATGGTTGAACACACATTCACCACATATTTTTCTTATGGCAGAGACAAAATACCACATAAACTCTGACATCGAAATCACATAGCTTCTTGGAACACATGGATTCATCAAATTGTCAATTGCCCACACCGCCTCTGGAGGTGTAGGCATTATCATCAACAAAAACAAACCACCCAGTGATTTTAAAATAGTTTACATGGATAGTTACATAATTATAACCAATGTAAATTATAATGGTTTCACTTTCAACATTATCTTTATATACACACAGAACTCCTCCATTAACTTCCACCATATTATACACATAATAAATATGACATTACGCAATAACACTGCACCGGTTCTATTCATGGGTGACTTTAACACAAGCTATGCCCACTTCAACACCAAATACCTCCACCTAATTAACCGAACACTGATGTGTGGTGAGGGTTTCCTCCCCCCTCAATCATTTTCCTTTTACACACAAAATTCCAAGAGCCTCATTGACCTATTCTACTACTCTCCTGAAATCCATTTTCAAATAGAAGCACTGCTCCAGCCCATTGTGTTTTCAGATCACTTTGCGCAGATCATTAAACTAAAACCAGACAACATTTTATACACTGGCCAGTCCAGCCGTCAAACTCTACATATGGTCACACGTGCTACAGCGACCGAAGCAATCATATCTGAGTCATATATTTATTTTCAAAAAATAAATCTTTTAACAAACCCCATTGAAGTGGCATGGTTTTCTTTCATTGAGGTGTTACAGTCACTCATCAGCAACTACACCCAAAAGCTAAAAGGCCCTATTAGATTACTCAGTGAATTACAGAACATAAGCAATATGCTAAAAACAATACCTAGCAACACCGATAATATTAAAGACATCATGTCTCTAAAACTACAATATAAAACGCAGCAGAAGAAACTTGCAGAGTATTTATCCATCAAGAGAACAAAGCTATATCTGGAAACTCAACATTGCTGGACCCGTGGTTATATGAGTTGGGCTCTTGGTGCTTATAAGATCAAAAATACACCCACAGTAATTACATCAAAAGGGCAATCATACATTGGGCAAGATATGTTGGAAGTCATAAGGCTGCACTTTCAAGAACTCTTAACAAAAGAACCTGAAGCCCTGTTCACTGTGTGGAGAGATAATGAGATACCAGACTCACATAACATAACCGAAAGCATGCTTCAAAACAAGCTAACATCACTCCCATTTCAATGACCCCATTATTAGTAAAAATCATAGAATCCACACTCAAAGACAATATCCAAGAAAGCATTCTCAAGTACATCTCCACATCCCAATATGCTAAAAAGGGATCTTCCACAACTCTAGCTATGGCACAGATTAAAGTCCTGGTTGACTACCTCAGAATTCACAGGAAAACTAAGCCAATTGCAGTTCAGTTAGACATTGCAGCTGCATTTGACTCAGTCAGAATTAATATTCTTCTGAACACATTGACACAATATGACGTTCCAAAGGCTTATTTACAAATCATATACAATCTTCTACAAAACCGTAACATTGTTATTTCTTTAGATGGTAAAATTTCAAACAGTTTCAAACCAACTCTCTCTATACCACAGGGATCCCCTTTAAGCGCAATACTTTTCATAGCCTATATCAATCCCCTCCTGCTTCAAATTGAAAAGCAACTTCCAGGCATTTATATTCCCAGACTGAAGAAAGAAATTAGTCTCTTTGCATATATGGATGACATTTGTGTTATCTTGCCCTCACAAAAATATCTTGTTCCCCTTAATAAAATTATTGAAAATTATACAACTCAATACAAACTTGAGTTCAACCTCCTGAAGTCAACTGCTTGGAAAATTGCAACTGGAGAAAAGATATCAACCAACTTCTTGGGCCAACCACAGAGCTTCCTTGGGATACCCTTTCATAAATCACCAAACGCCATCACCAAACATATACAAAAAGAACTGCTCCAAGCTGCAAACAAACTCACAACATCTCTTTCCAAGGTCTATCTATCCCTTTATGGAAAAGTGACCCTACTAAACATGGTCCTTTTCCCCAAAATCTGCTACTAT